>JBBJLR010000029.1:3149024-3164536 GCA_037577145.1 Brachypetersius gabonensis
AGAGAGAGAGACAGAGAGAGACAGACAGAGAGAGAGAGACAGAGAGAGACAGACAGAGAGAGAGAGACAGAGAGAGAGAGACAGAGAGAGAGACAGAGAGAGAGACAGAGAGAAAGACAGAGAGAGAGACAGAGAGAGAGACAGAGAGAGAGAGAGACAGAGACGAGAGAGAGGGAGAGACAGAGAGAACATGAGGACTCCAGCGAAAGAACTAGACCAAGTTCAGCTGTTCATTACAGTTATATAGTTTTAGATGGACAGGGCTTCACCTCTTGAAGTATTCAACCTCGCGGTCGATCTCGTCCATCTCCGTCGGGTCGACGTCTTTAGGGAGGAACACGTCGTCTGATGATGAAAGGAAACAATACTTTTGACGTCGTTCAGATATGAGCAGACAAAAGATTAATAGATCCAATAAAATGTATCTTCTGCTGCAGCAAAGGCACAACGGAGACTCCACACAGAACCTTTTTGATGCTCTAGAGCAGTGGTTCCCAACCTGGGGTCCGGGTCCCCCTTAGGGGGGCGCTAGAGATCGCAGGGGGTGCGCACAATGTTGTCTGAGGTTACCAAAATAATATATGTACACATTAAATTAATAAAATCTTAATATCTGAGAAACATTATTGTGTGTGTGTGTGTGTGTGTGTGTGTGTGTGTGTGTGTGTGTGTGTAGAAGTATAAGAATAAAAAACGCTGTTTGTTTTTGTAATTAATCACTTTATTCTGTTTGTGGGTCTAAGTGGGTAGGAGTTGGGGGGCATGGCTTATCTTGGACACAGGAAAGAGGGGCTTCAAGGAAGAAGGGTTGGGAAGCAGTGCTCTATACCGTGACAGTTATTGGTCTGGAAATGCTAGAGAGATGAAAACTCAGTTTTTAATGACAGAGGACTAATAGGGCTGGGCAATATGATGCTATTTCTCAGCATTATATCACGCCACAGTTTTAACACGTTCTTCTGAGTTTAGGTTTTCCTCTGGTAACATTTCAGCTACATCTAAAGCTATGCCTCCATGACAAAAAGAAACGAAACAAAAACAACCCAGTTGATAAACCCAGCCTCTGCCAAAACCGCTTTCCAGACCACCCTCCTCTAAGGATTAAGCTTTATGTTTAAGAGTGAGATAGAATGAGAGGATAATCCTTTATAAGTTCCAGAAGTGGGAATTTTGTTTGGTCACGGCAGAAAATGGACAGTACGAAGTTAAGAGCAGCAAAATTAAGAAAAACAATATGATAGAATAAAATAAAAATCTACCGAAGGCTGAGTTATTATCTCAGAACGCTGCTGCACAGTGAGACTGAAAGTGGGATTGAAAGTAGCATGAGGAATTCAGGAATTGCTCAATGGCCATCAAGCGAAGTTATAAAAAAATGTTCTGTTCCACCTTAAATCCTGCAGCCATTCAGATCACAGGGTTGCACCTTTAGGTCTATATTGCGTGTGGTGACTTTGGTAAGAAACCTTTGGTGGTTCGCGGGTCTGTACACGTATATTTAATGCCAAACCAACCGTTTTAACATTTTAATATTTAATTTAGTTAATTCCTTTCGTTCGGCCCTTCAGCTAGTCTTACCCAGGCATGATGTCATGTTATTATTTTACAACTTCATGTAACCTCATGAGTAAATGCCATTTTCTAATGGTTTTATAATAAAATCATTTAAAACCGTGATGAATAAGCTTTTAACTGTGAAAAAGGCCAGGAAGAATATTGTAGAATTAAGCCAGAAGGTTGAAAACAGACAAACTATCCACGACAACTAGAAGCTACAATATTTTAATTATGCAGGTCTAATCATACCAGTTTCCCAGTTATACTAACAACTAGGGCGGCACAATATATCGCAAATTAACCGTCATCGCGATATCAACATGCGCAATATCCATATCGCCAAAGACTGACTGAACTGTAATAAATGGTGTTTTTCCAAAACTCTTCACCCAGAGCCACAGAGAAGAGGGCAGAAACATCACTGGGCAGTTTCTTCATCTTCTGTGCTGCTGTTATAGATTCTTCCTTTTGCTATTTTTTCTGGCTAAGAACTTACTATAATTTAAACCATGTTTACATTTATTTAAGGTTTTATAATTTTTTTTTCCAACAATGTTCAATGGTTCAAATGTTGTATGGGAGGCATTAAATTCTCTGTTTAAGTAAATTCTTAAAAAAATTAAACGTGTTGGAAAGGAAATATTGCACTTAATTTTTTTCTGCATAGACCAGTCAGAGTCTGGAGTCTTTATCACCAGCAAATCCAAAGCAGAAACACATTAACACTATAAAGGCTAAGTTTTGACTCACTTATCGCATGTGATATCGCCATGGCAACACTCAACTACATTATCGCATGTTTTCCTGATTTCGTGTAGCCCTACTAATAAGACATAGTAATCTAATCTATAGCTAATATAAAAGCGATACGTTAATTTGCTGATACATAACTTTGCCAAGAGACTAGCAAAAAAAAAAACCCTGCCAGGTTAAAACCTTAATCCTATCATGTTACTCGCCAAGGTTGGTCATACTCTCAGTCTCAACCCAAAACAGCTGCTATTAACATTACCAAGCTATGACCTGAACCTGTTCCGAGTCTTTATAAAGCACAAAAATACGCTTAAAGGACTTTCAAAGTTTGTTGTTAAATGTTTGAGTCTGCTATTCAAAGGTTTGACACCAAGATTTTCATTTCTACTCCAAATACTGATTATTGGTCTTGCATATTATTAATAATCAGTATCACATTCTATTGTAATAAACAGGTAATGCTTGTTACACACTGTGCATGTTTCAGAACGCCGTACTCCTGCTAAATATCTCTCTCTCAAGTCGATATCTGATGAAGTATTAACGAGACTTCAGATGTGCAGAATGTTAATTCTGAGCTAATTTGTTAAAATGTGTGAGAAATGAGGATTTTATGGCTTTGTAATGTGCTCTAATCCAGGGTCGTCTCCTAATTTCTACATTTAAATGAAATTATATATACTTATGTATTGACATCTGTAGACATACACATGAGAAATACCAGACTTTAGCATCAGCCTACTGTTCCTACACCAAGCATCCCTAGAGAGGAGTGTTAAAAAGTTACATTACCAATAACGCTACTCGACTTGTCCGTCTTGCTCTTGTTCTTCTTAGTCTTTCCCTTTGGTTGCTGCGAGTTCGAGTTTGCCAGGCTGTTGGAGTTGGTTTTAACATCTGCCTCGTGCTCTGACCTATTCCCTCGCGTTTCTGTGTCACCGTTTCTTCTGTGCAGGTTGGAACTGGAATGATTGCTCCCGTTTGCAGCTCCGTTCGAATTGTGCTTGGAGGCCTTGCCTTCCTCTGTCTTTTTATTCCCCGTTTTCTGAGACTCGCCGTGCTGCTGACTCTGCTGGCTGGCTTTGGATCCTCCTCTAGAGCCTTTCTCTGCCTCAGCTGCCCGGCTTTCAAAGGTTTTCTCCTGGTTTCCAGCTGTAGCTTTAATGGACCTGGAGACAGCAGGCTGCTCCTGCGAGGCCTGGTCCTGCTGCTGCTGCCTCTGCTGCTGCTTCTTGCCTTTCTTTGTCTTGGCTCCGACCCCTGTGGCATTCTTGCCGTCGGGGGCCTCGTCTTTGGGTTTGGGCGCAGGGGCCGAGCTAGCTTGGGTGGCCTCAGAGCCGGGTAGGGAGCCTCTTTCTGGGGAGTGGACTCGGATGAGCTTGGAGAGGTTTGGGGCAGCGTGCAGTCGCTGAACATCCTTGGCCGTGGCTGCACTGATTGAGGTGGTGGTTGTGCTGCTGTCATTGGTGGTGTCTTCCCAACCGTTGAGCGTGTCCAGGTCCCTCTTGAAGTTCCTCAGAGAAAGCGGGGCCAGGTCCAGGTCGATCTGCTGCAAGTCGGACGAGCCGTTGAGGTGAGACAGCAGGTGGTTGCCCTCCAATGTGGCGGCCTTCTTTGGGAAGTCATTGACATCCAGGTTGAGATCGTACATGCTAAAAGAGGCCCTGATGGAGTCTTTTATGGTGTTCTTGATCTCCTCCAGGCGAGAGGTGAGGAAGCTGTTGACACGTTCCAACTCTAGCTGAGGCCACTCCAGAAGACGTCCCGCCTCCCCATCGGGAGCGGACTCCTCCTCCGCCGGCTCCGGGGGAGGGGAGGGCTGCTGTTCGCCGCAGGCCATCTCCACTGCACCCTGCAGGGCACGCTCCTTCTCCTGAAGGACAAATACAAACAACTATCAGAATGCAAACATAATCAGACATGAGAACATCCACAGGTGCAAATTATAACAAAGTTTTTAACTCCCACATGTTAAAAGGGGAGTGGCAGTCATGCAACTAGGGGACACGGCATCCCAAGCACTTCAATCAGGATAGCAAATTTAAAAGCTTGTTGGAAAAGCAAAGTACAGCAGACTTTGAAATATATGCCCAAACCCACTGTGACAGGGTTAGACATTATTTCTCAAATATCTGTCATGCTTAGGTTGAATTTGAAATTCAGATCATGTGTGTCGATCACTGTAAGGTAATGCATTAACCTCAAAATTCATCCAGAATAAAGATAGTATGAACAAATATATTTATTAATGTAGAATGTAGGGATGCAAATTTTTGCTCAGAAAACACCATTAGAAATGCGTTGTAATTTCAGTTCAATAATATGAAGCAGAGAGTTTTATCTATATATCTATAACTTTATCTAACTGCTGCTACACCTACACAAAAATGTTCTCATAATTATGCAGAATAAATAGCCAGTAACCTCCAACTTCTCATTTGACACTCATTTGATTCATGATATTTAGAAGAGAAAAGAGTCTTTTTCACTTATTTAAATTTACTTTAGCAAGTAAAAGAGCAAGAGAAACTTTTCCACATCCTGGAACCGGTCATACTACAAAAACGAAAGTGAAAGTGTCGGCACCAACAGTACCTTCTTCTTCTGTTTATGGCGCGCACGCTTGGCTGCCTTGGCGCTGTTGACTGGCTTGGATTCCGTGCTGTTGATGAAATCCAAGAGCTCGTCCACGTCCCGGTGGTCGATGGCACTGGGCGCGGCCGGGTCCAGGTCCTGCCTCTGAGGCAACTCCTCTTTTCGGCGCGTCAGCCTCGACCGCAGCTTCTCTCGAATTTCTGCATAGTTCCGACTGGTGGGAGCTGCGGGTGGCTGAGGGATGACAGAGAGGAGAAGATATGGAGCGTCAATACCTCAACACCAATCATCGCAAGCCAGTCGTGGTCATTAAACATGAGCGGATTTGTAGAATACTAACTAAGTGGCCAATGTTAAGATCGATTGTTTTTCTGTTATTCCTTTGGTGTGTAACACAACTCACTAGAAAACTCACTGGCCAAGAGTGTCACACCTTTACTGAACTCAGAGTGACCACATAAAGACCCTCACAGCTTGCTGCCTTCTCTTCAGAACGTGCAAGCAAATGTGTGCATATCCACAGGTTACCGTTTGGGTTTGGCATTTCTTACAGGAAAAGAAAGCAGTCTAAGTCGCGGTCACATGACTGCGTGACACCAGATTCCTGGCAGAATACAGACATGAAGGATGACAAACTATCACTGGCCAGTGAAACAGAACACAATGATGTCATACTGAAACACATAACGACGCTGCTTAACAGGAATCACTATATGGGACCAGTGATGCGTTTGGGCTGCCATTATAAAGTATTACAAACTGGGGCTTGAGGAATGTACACCCAGTGAAAACTGATGAGATAGTATGAGACAATATTCACTTCTATTTTCTAAAAAACTTTAAACCTGAAAATGTGAGCGGGTGTTCACAGCAACATTAAATGTAATAATGACCTATATATAAAACTGGAACACTCTATGGTTTAACTGGGTTTATCAGATTAACTCCCCCCTCAAGCTACAGGAGTTTGAATAGATATTTCTTACTCTCTGATGAGGAGTTGGGTGATATAACTTAATAAGCATCATAAAATTACATTATGTTTTAAAACAAAAGGTAAATGCCTACCACTACTTAAAGGCATAAGCAGTGCTCTGGTTAGAGGCTTTTTTCCCACTTGCTTGAACGTATTAGTAAAACTGTGCAGTTGCACACACTAGAGCATCGTAATGGCACTTACCGCATTATGGCCAAAGAACTCGCAGTAGCAGCAGTCACAATATTTCCCGTCCCGTTGATTGGTAGATGAGGAGGCACAGGAGCTACGCTCTGAGCTGCTGTCTTCGTCTTCCCCTTCTTCTGGCTCACATACCGCCTGCTGACACGACGAGCCATTCACCAGTTTGTGCCCTTTACACGCTTGGTCCCTAGAAACACACACACACACCCCATTGTTTTACTACACCGTTCTCAAGAAGAACATTAAGAGTTATTAAATCTCTTGATTTTTAAAGCAACACTCCTGAATCTCTAGTTCAAGACCTCCAAGGACTGACCTGCAAGCGGTGGACGTAAGATGAGCTGCGTTGGAGGATGCTACATTGCCACCGCTACCGTTGTTGTTGTGTCCGTTACAGGGGTGGCTGCAGCCCATTAGCGAAGTGCCTACTTTCCCATGCTGGGTGCCAGCGGGTGGAATGTGCGCGTTTTTGCATGTGCTGGACTTATGCAAAGTGGGCGTGCTGTCCGGCCCACCCGAGTGCTTGCCGCCGGCGGCTAGGTTTGGTGCCAGGGGGGAGAACGGAGCGTGCGCCGCCGTGCTGACGTGGACATGCTGACTGGAGGTGGGCTTAGTGGCAGGTAGCAGAGTGGAGTTCTGGGAGGAGAGGCCTGTAGGACTGTTGGGCGGCACTGACAGGTCTGCAGAGTGGTGGTGCTCGTTCGGGTGGAACGCCTCACCTAGAGGTCAGAAGAAGGTGAATGCCACCTCTGCAGCTTTTCAGGACAGCAAGTCTGGGTTCGACAATTCACATTCTAAAATCTGACACACATAAACGTTCCATCTAGACCATTTCAGAATGTCAACTTTTACATTTACAGCATTTAACAGACGCTCTTATCAGAGATAGGGACTAGAGTCTGAGACTCGCACTTAAGTCGCACAAACAAAGACTTGACTTTAGACTTGGGTACTGTGACTCGTAAACAATCTTTATTTCATGGAATTATTTATTTATAGCTCGCACTCTTTCCAACGACCCGAAACACGCTCACCTCGCCCCGGCGTCCCATTACTTTTGTCCGAGGTGAACGGTTTTCGAGGGGTCGTTGGAAAGAGTTACCAAGCCCCATCTAACTGTGGAGTTTCACATTTAGAGTGGAGATATATTTTTCATATTTAACATTTAGATTTAAGATCATTTAAGGCATATCCTCCATGTTGGTGAGGGCAGATCACAGCACGCAGCCCCGCCCCCTGCTAAGAAACAGCCAATTTGTAATTGCAGGGCATGTTCAATTAGCATATCTTCTAAACATTTAGAGCTCAAACATCCCACATTTAGAGTCTCCATTTGTGATCATTGCCACTCAAACACTTGAGACTAGACTTGGACTTGGTATAAATGACTTGTGAACATCTCTGACTCTTATCCAGAGTGATGTACAGCAGGTTCATTATTCAAGTTCTATAAACATTACATAATTTCTCTTGTTTTGATATACAGTAAACCCCCAGCATTCATGGGGGTTACATTCAAAAAGGCAAATTAGTGATGTGGTTTTAAAAATAAAAACAAAAGACCCCAAATACATCTTAATTTTATTTTAAACTCAGCTTAATACATCACCCTTAAAGAATACTGTACAGTTTAGACTGAACTCCCGCAGTGCTAGAATGTAAATAGCGATGTCACCCCTGTGTAGACTGGACTGGAAATCATGCAGCACATATTTTCAGTGTCCTATGTAAGCGTTTGTACCTGGAGGAGTTGGTCGCCTGCACATGGTTTTGAAGTGCTTGGGGGTGGTCTTGCAGAGCTCAGCGGAGGTAGACAGTGAAGTAATGGGGGACGTGGCACTGGGGTTGGGGGAAGCAGAGTGACTATAGGGACAGACTTTGGTCCCAGACGCCTCGTGAGAGGACCTTTTCTCATGACAGGTTGGTCCCGCTGTCCCATCTGCTACAAATCACAAAAAAAAACAATTACTCATAGTTACAGTTAACTGTATTCTGGTTAAGAGGTGATGTTCAGTCAACAATCCCATATAAGTATTAGAAATACAAAGTATCATGAACTAGTCGTTTATTATAACAGGCTTTGGTCAGCAATCAAAAATTAAGAAATGAACTGTGCAACATTTTCAATGGGTAATAAATCAAAATCATATTCATGGTTTTAAAACAAGGTCTTTGGAAGAGTCCATTTCAGCACAGTTAAAGAAAGACACGCAGAGCTGACAGAAACAGGCAGATAAGGAGAGAAGGAGAGAGTGAGAGAAGCACTTCATACCTTGCTGAGAGTGAGTACCAGCACCATGGGTGCAGTGAGCTCCTGTGTTTGAGTGAGCCGAGTTCCAAAGGCCAGAGAGCTTCCGGGCCGACAGGAAGGAGCTGGGGTCCCAGTCTACGGAGCTCTGTTCTGGATAACCGTTCCCACAACTCTGCGACTTACATGAGGACGAGTGGGACAACGACACCTGCAAAACAAACACACACTGTGAAACGCCAGACTTCTACTGAAACACAGTACGCCTAAAATAATATTTACTCAATGCAGAAAAAAAATTATCTGAGCTTCTTAGCTGTGCAAGAACTTAAATCTGATATAATACAGCAAAAAGTAGAGCAAGCAGGTTTCTATAAGGTCAGTGTCTGAAGTGGGAGGTAGAAGAGAAAGCAGTTACCATAAGAGGACATTATAAAGGCACAAGGCATCACAAAACAAGAGTTAACTAAAGACCCCCAACTCCTACCCCCGTAGACGCCCAAAAAAAAAAAAAAGATTAATTACAAACATTTATGTGCAAAAAATAAACAGTGGTTGTAGGATTTTGCTCTTGCACTCACGCACTCACGCACTCACATATTTCACTCTTTAAGAATTTATTGTGTACTATTATAATTTTGGAAAACTCAATTCAGACAAAATTCTGCGCACCCCCTGTGATCTCTAGCGCCCCCCTAAGGGGAGCCTGGACCCCAGGTTGGGAACCACTGCTCTACTGCATGAATAAAATAACCCTTTCCTATTTTGCGAGCTGAGGACATTTCGACCTCCGCTGTATATAAGCAAAACCTGGCAGAAAAACAGGCAAGGAGACCTTTCAGAGAAGGACTTAGACTGAGCAGAGCCAGCACAGTTAACATAACAGACATGTTTACGGGGTCAAGCATCTGAATGGCATCACAAAACAAAAGGGTCACTCAGACCAAACCTGTCCAAGCATAGTCTGCTGGTACCTTTCACTCATAAGGAACGGCAAACGGATGTTCAGCCGTTTTCCCCGACTGGGTTTATGGGTAAATAATCAGTACAGGTTCAGGAAGAGAGCCATGGCTATTGTTCGCTCTTGCCCTCCTAGTGAGAGGCATATCCGTTATCACAGTTGTGAGAGGAAAAAACTGCTTTAGGTTCACTTGGGACATTATTTTCCTTTATAGACACACAAAACTCCAGGTATGTGTGTGTGTATGTGTGTGTGTAAAGTAGGGATGTGACAATACAACATTATACCAGACTTCTATGACAACTTGTACTATTTTGAGGCCAGGCATGAGGAGTTAGATGGAAACACCATGAAGAATATCGTGCTTTTATTACGGATAACGCTTTTATAAACGAAACCCTTAAAATATCAATTTAATTTTCATTTCAGCTCTCAGTTTTGCTGCATTAAAGTACGAACCAATGCAAGACACCACTGAGTAATTAATCTTGTAAATAAGTTACATTTGAACGATTCTCCACAACTGGCAAGCCGGAAAAAAAAAAACCCAAACAGAAAGATTATAATGCTAAGAAAAGGAATAAAGAAACAAGAGTATGGTTCAGAGGCTTCACACATATATTAGTGCAAGCATCCGGACGAGCACACGCCCCTCAAAGCCAAAAGCTTCCAGTTTGACAGACAGGAGTGTGTTCCTACTGGATGAAGATCCAGAATTATTCGATCCAGTACCAAATAAAGTGTCATCAAGACTGACTACAGCATAAATAATTGAAAAGTGCAGGCGTGATGAATACGTGGCCACGGCCTTTCCTGCGTTCCTTCCAGGTCTACCTTCATGAGCCCTTTAGATTAACTCCAAACGTGGGCTTATTTTGGCAATAAGGCCGATCCGATCACAATCGGACCCAAGATTAAGGGATGCAAAAAGCCAACAAACATCCAGAAAGAACAACTGCGTTCATTACAGTGATGCACCTTTACACATTTGCCTTCACCAGCAGAACTGAAAATAGTTGCACTAAACATTATAATCCAGACGGTAAATAACAGGCCCAGGACTCATGCTTGTCTGAACTGTAAATAACAGGGCCAGTTTACATGCAAGACTGAACTGTCAGGAGTCTATTGTGCCAAAAGCCCAGACTCATATACAGTTAACAGTGTGTAATACTGCCATATGGATATCCTGAAAAGAGCAATGAGTCTTGTGCAAGCAAACAAATGCCCTATTCTCTCCAGGCTTGTGCTCAAAAGGCTGGAAAGAATACTGTCTGGGTCTTTCTGGAATTAATTTATGGTAGTTTCTTAGCCTGACACTCATTTGTGCCAAGGCAACTAATGCCCAGCACTTCAACTTCAAGGAATTGTATTCATTTTGACAGAAATACATCTAGGCAGTACGGACACAATTTATATGCACAACTGGAACGCACCAGGATACATTGGGCCTCATCTTGGTCCCTGAAAGCCTCGAAGTGGTACTGAAAGAGATCCTGGTGCATCGATCATTCTGGGGGACGAGGACTTCAAGGTTGTAAACGTCGAGTGCCTAAAACTAAACTGGGCAATTAAGGGCTCTTGTCTGTCTTAAGTGCCCTATTAATTATACTTGGTAAACAGAAGAGGAGGATTCTGCATCAACAAACGACACCGGAGACATCTTATACACAGCCTGCATACGCGTCCAAGAAATATCTGTAAAGCATGCCAGCAGTATAACTTCTAAACGCGTCAGAATTGCTTAAGCTTATTTACTAATTATAATAACGAAACTGTATACACACCTTTAGTCTGCTCAACAAATAGAGCACATTGTTACATTTGGATTAAACAGCTAAGGCCCAGGTATACACACACATGCTTAAAAACAAGTGCTAAATTAATTAAAATGAATGATACGAAAAGTGTTTATAGAGCAGGTATTTTCAGTGTGGGTGCTGACTTCAATACCAGAGCATGCATGTATCTGATGATGCTCAGTGAAGCAAGTACTCCTCATCAAACTACTCAGAAGTGATAAACGACCCATGTATTTTTCAGCATGAACATGACAGCAGGGACAAGCTTATCATGTATCAAAACTGCCCTGCCAGAGGCTTTATTGCACACAATGCCTGGTGTGCCTTGTGAAGCTTCAAAATGTGATTACACGGACAAGTACATATGGCTTAATAATAGTGCTGCAACCAACTTGTATTTCTACAATCATTCAGTCTAACCATGAAACCACCATAACCTTTCACAACAATGCCATCATGCGAAGATCCATCTGCACGACCAGCAGTTGCATGCTGTCTAACGTTTATCAACTCATTTGTATTTAAAACTAGGTAATCAGAGGTAAAGCCAGAGTAAGAGTTCTGATTTGGAACCAGCTTTGCCTTATCCAGTTTGCTTGCATGGACAAAGAACTGAACTGAAATCAGCTCTTTTCTACTCACCGGTGTGTTCTGCTCCTGTGCCGTCCTCCTCTCCTCTTCCTCCACACTCTTACGGCAGCTCTGGCAGATCCAGAGAGGCACTTCCCCCAGCAGCGATTGCGACAACGAGGGCACAGCGTCCGCCAGCTTCCGACCTGGGACCTCCCTCAGCAGAGCTTGGGAGAGAGCCGGGACTGCCTCTACCAGTTTGGACCCATGGCTGGGGAGCCCGTTGGCCAGGCCTGCCCCCCAGTCCTTAAATTCCCGGTGACAGAGCAAACAGCATGTGTGCATGGACTATGGGAGAGAAAATAGACATGGTTAGAGTTGTGCCCATGTGTTAAGCAAAGAGTGATATCAGGACCATTACAGGTAAAGGTTCCCATTGACTGACTGAGAATGGCTGACTTTGACCACTGCAATAAGCCAAGATTCAAGAGATGCTTGCATAAATCTGCTCCACCAAACAGGTACAGCTGAACAAAACCCACGCCTTCCCATCCCATCCTGAGAGAACATGTTCACAGCCCACCTTCACTTCGACACAAGTTCCACAAACTCCCACTACCATCATCACAGTGAAGCTCCCCAGATGCCCTGTTGTGGGTTGCTGTCAGAACAGGGCTTGTTTAACGTTAGCGAACACAAAAGCCCGACTCGGTACTCTGTGGTGCAAGATAAACATCAGAGATGCTTTATAAACATTCTCGTACTCCTCTGTCAGGCTGGTTTAGCAGCGAGCTAAGCTACATCTCCAGGCGAAGAAGCTCTGAGCTCCAGCTGCGGGACAGCTTACCTCGCAAGGCCAGCTGGGCAGAGGAGCCGTATGGGCAACTAAACAGCCCAGAAAAGAACGCCTGACGTGGTCCAGGGCGATGTAAAACGCCTTACATATTTATTTATTTACTCTTTTATTTTGTTATTTGCTGTGAGTAACTGGGGAGCAAGGTGCTCCGCCCGACAGCAGTGAGAATGGATAGCTAGGTAGCTTTAGCACTGATGGGAGAAATCTGCACGGTTTCTTCAATTTGCTGCACAATTTCGCACGTAAAAAAATGCAAAATGGGGCTAAAACGAGCAGTTTATATTTCTGCGTTTTAAGTGAAGCGAAGACATGGTTAAACGGCTGTCTATACGTCTGTGTACTAGTGGAGGGTGAGAGTCCTTAGCTGCAGCTACCTGGCTGGTTCTAGCCGGACGGTCCAGAGTGGCGTCCCCGCCTCCGGCTGCGGCTCCGTCGGCCTTCTTCTCCGCGGCGCTCCGCTGCTGCTGCGGGTCCTCCTTCTGCCCCGCTCCCGCCTGCCTGCTCTTCTTCCTCGCCATGGCGCTTTATTATTGAATTCCTAAAAAAAAATCCCTCCCTGTTGACTTCGCGACAGGTCTTAATAAAAAACGGTGCGGGTTTCGTTAAAAATTGCGAGGGATTTTATTTTATTTTTAGCGAAGCGCCGTAAAAAAAAAAACTGTTTCTGTTTCGCTCCTCAAAGACAACAGTCAATATGGCGGAGAGCTGGCGCTCGCAGACACACACGCACCTCTCGCGAGACCGCGGGTCAGACGCGATGATGGCGGAAGAGCCTTGCCGCCATTGTTACTGTGGGAAGGAGAAAAAGTGAAAACACAGCACTGTCTGTCAATGAAACCCCATTAAACTGCCTTTAATCATCCCGCTATCGACAAAATGGCTTTGAATTCACTTTCTGCACGATTTCCGTACATATATAAGTTGACTTATTTCTTTATGATAACCTCAAGCGCCATTACGGCGTTAGCACTGTTCTGCTAGTGCAGGGCTAATTATCGTTTAAACATTTTAACATAATTTATATCATGTATAATAATCATTTTCTTTTTAATCCCAACGAGTGGACAATAAGTATTTCACTGCATTTCGCACTACATTTGATAATGTATGTGACACATACAATTTTTCTTTGAGGCTAGCGTACATTCACTTGACATAAATATAAATACCTAAATAAATATATAGCTGCACGAAATATATACTGACTTATAATCTAGACGCACTAATAACCTGCTGTTTAGCTACATTAGGGGGATACAATATGAATCAGATCTTATACACTCATAAATTCAGTTTCCCCTATTTTTTAAAACTATTTGCTATGTATTTATTTAATATATGTTGCACCTTATTTGATTTATTGTGTAGCACTATTCTCTTTTTGTAATCTGACTTGTTGTTTAGACACTTCGTGAGTAAATGAAATAATAAGGGTACTGACGGATAGGGATAGGACACTATGTATTGTTTAAAGGTGTTTTAAACTTCATTGTTTAATTGTTTGTTCACGATTTAAACAAACTTTATGAAATATCCCAAGCTTCATGTTTTAGGGTTCTCCCAGTAAATGCTGCAGTTGTTTAGGGCAAGAGGGTTTCAGTGCCAGTCCTATATTTACACACAGTGAAAATATGCATAGTTTATTATTAATATCATTATTGCTATTAGGGGTGTACAGCAATTAAAAAAAGAATCTAATTAGTTACAAGAGCTCAGACGAATTAATCCAAATGAATCGCACACTTTTTTTTTGTTGCAAAAAGCAAAACTTTTTTTTACGTTGTTCATGTGCAATATTGGTCACAAAAATGTGACTTTATATACTGAGGGAATAAAATAAAAAAATGCACAATGATAGAACTAAGTCCATCGATAAGGTGCAGTTTAAGACAATGTATATAGTAGCATGGGCGTCAGAAGTGTAAGTGTGTGTGTGTGGGGGGGGGTGGGGGGGAGGGGGGGGCAGTGATGTGGAATCTGGGGGTGTATGATTGTTAATGGTTCTCAACCTTTTCAACATTTAGGCCCACCCGTCTATCACAGCATGTTTCCAAGGCCCACTTGGCCATATTAGATGATATTTTCTGGGTCTTGTTGAAAAGAAGAGGTGGGGAATTGGACAAAACACTGCTTTTGGATTCATGAACTTGGTTGCCTTTCTCCGAAAGGAATGAATGAGGACTTTAATCTCATATCAAATATTATATTTGTCTTTTGCATGTTTATGTATGTGACAAAAAGTTGTGACTCCACCTATTATGTGCCTATAAGCCCCTCCCACTACACCTGTCTCCTGATTGAACCCACTGGGTAGCTGTAAATTGCTTTACAGCAGTTTGAGTCACTGCCAGCACAGAGAGCACTGAGAAAAGCTACATGCTGAAACATCTGCTCTTTCTTTCTTTCTTTCTTTCTTTGATTAAAACTCGTTTTTCGTAGACCTTGGGTCTTTTGTTCTTAGTGTGCAACCCACTCTTACACTTCTCTAGTCTTTTTTGGTTCCACGCAACTAATTTAACATTCCTCACATATAGAGCACAACAATACTCCTCATATTTGATGATATTAAATAACCAATTGTGGACCAATGGCCTGTCTCGATTTTAGATTGGCGGCCCAACCAAAAGCCTTGGCGGCCAAGAAGCTGAGAAACCCGGTGATAGATGAAGCGGAAGGTGGAGGGGGACTCGGTTGGACTTCTGTGTTTCACTCATACAAATCACTGGGTGGAGAAACTGGGGGATGAAAGTAATGATTGTTAAAGGTAACCCCCTAATACTATGTTTCTGGCGCCCACGCATACAAGGCATCTCAAGTAGGGCTGTAATGGTACATGTATTCGTACCGAACCGTCACGGTACGTGGGTCACGGTTCGGTACATGTTGTCTTTCAGAGAATACAGGGTACGACGGAGAAGACGTGATTGAAGTAATACGAAATCACAGAGGGACCAAAAAGCGCAAGTAAATCATAAACCTGGGTCGTAGTG
>JBBJLR010000029.1:3193254-3203902 GCA_037577145.1 Brachypetersius gabonensis
GCCATTATTGATAACTATTGATAGTTATTGGGCCATTATTGATAACTATTGACAGTTATTGGGCCATTATTGATAACTATTGATAACTCAGAGTCCCAGTCCATCCCATGTCTGGTTTGTTTTAGTGTTTGCATTACTGTCCCTGTGTGGAGATGTAGGGACCTCCAGAGACCCCCGTGTTGGACTTTCAGCAGTCCCCACGTTTTACAATAACGTAATTCAGTTGAGCTGTGACTTTTCTGTTCAGTTTCCAGATTTCAAAACATTAGTATTGTTTCAGAATGCTTTCAGAAAACAGCAGAGGAACAGAAGACATGCTTCACTAAAGGTACTGTTTCATTGTTTCATCACTAATATATACTTGCCTATCATTGCTGATGGATAAAAAACTTATTTAGCAATCTGTAACAAAAACTGCTTCAGTTTTCATGATAAATGAACCAGTGGAATTGTTCTCCCTTCATTTCCCTCTGTATTAGACTGCAGTGTCAAACCGGCAATAGATGCTGAGGTTTCATGCATCAAGCTGGGATATGATCTGCTCTACGAAAACTCCAGTAAGTTGTTAGCTGTTATCAGTTCATGTCTACAGTGTGTCTTTAACACACCCCAAATGTAGTCAAATGGTATGTGATGTCACAAAAACCACACATTTACATAAAGCCTACCACAGTCATGCCAGCCACGTAGAAGCCTCATTTTATTCTGTGGTTCTGTCCAGGCTTACAGATAAAACTCTCATAGTGTCAGATACAATATAACGAGTCTGTCTTAGAGAATGTGTTGACGTTAGCCATGAAGCTTTATTTGGTGACCAGTTAGGTTCTGTGGCGTGTTGTGATTATTTCTATTCTCTATTTCAGCGTACAGTCTGAGCAGAGACAAGAGCGTTTATCGTAAGTTCAGAAAGTTCACAGATTTCTCCATGTGACCACTGACCATATTAGCATAATGTCTCTCTCTCTCTCTCTCTCTCTCTCTCTCTCTCTCTCTCTCTCTCTCTCTCTCTCTCTATCTCTATCCCCATGTCTCTTTTATCTTGCTCTCATTTTCTCTTTTTTTCTCTCTCTCTTTCTCTTTCTGTCTCTCTGTCTCTTGCTCTCTCTCTCTTCTAGGCAGAGCCCACTGTGCAATCGGCAAGTGTGCTGAAGGAATAAAAAATGCAGAAGGTATGTGTGTGTGTGTGTATAAAGGGGCTGTACATATTTATTAGTATGTACTACTATAATAAAGCACTACAATGTTATTTTACACTGTAAGAGCTAATGAGCAAATGGGAAGGAACAAAGCTACAGGAATGCTGTGCTGATGCGGTTGAACGATCGTTCCTTCTTTGCTGGGACATATATTAATGAGTGTGTACAGAGCGGCATGTAATAGAACACATGTAATAGGCTGTAATTTAAATGGAAAACCACTGAGCAGTTCTTCCAATATCAACAATATCAAAGCACACAAGTAGTTGGTGATAGAGTTAGAGGGTAATGCTCGAGTTTGAGTGTTATAGTAACTGTGTTTTGCTTTCACAGGAATGACCAGCATGTTCCAGGCTTGTCTGTATGGAATAAAGTCCTGCGTGAAGCGGAGAGACGAACTATAAGAAAGCTATGAAGATCACGGCTCTTGTGCTGATGGGCTTGCTGAAGGCCAGCAGTCGCATGACACCTATGTAAACCTCTTATGGCAACTTACATAAACCTAAATAAGCATTTATGAAGGCTTCTTGCAAATCACTGCTTTGTACTGGTTCAGGTATTAAATCCGTATGCAGGTTTATAGCAGTTGCCATGGAAGGTTTGTGAACATGTTATGTAGACTTATGAATACTGACTATTTTTAATTTTATTGTTGTTTTTCGCACCTTTGTGCTCTGCTCTGACCTTGGCAGAAATATTATCTGAAACGTGCAGTTCTCGCTTTGGACAGCAGATGGCGCGTTTGGCTTTGAAATAGAACCCCTAGTGCGGAACTTGTGGACGCTTAAAATGTTTTCAGCGGTGGATTGTTTCTGCTTATTTTTGCTGTTCTCCTAAAAGTAATTCTTCTTTAAGTATAAGATTGGGATAGTTCCGGGGATGAAATGTATAAAAAATATACTGTCTTCTGTAGACGTGTTTTGAGCCAGTGGGGGTTTAGAGCGCACAGTAATTCCTCAGAATCATGATGATGATCGCCAGTAAACTGCAGACACAGTAGTGTGAGATTTGGGTCTGAAGAGTTTTGGCTTTTTTGGACTTCAACCCCCCCCCCCCCCCCCCCCCACAACCAATTTTATTATATTAAGAAAGCGCCTCTTGAGTCGTTTATGTTCTTATGCAAGTCTGAAAATAAAGAGTCTCGTCTTGTTTCCGGGTGATCTGTGTTTTAAAGATGCCATTAATAACCCAAATGTGCCCAGAAGGCTTTCAGTAATCTCTTTCCAGGCCAGGAAGCGGGGAGCAAGGATATTAGCTCAGAGTATATTAGGCTGATCTTCATTATTAGCATGCTGGCTAAAAGGACGACAGTGCACAATATTGGTCTAATAACCCACTGCTTTCAAAATGTGCGGCCAAAGTAATGATCAAGGTTATCAGCAATAGATCACTGGGTGGGCAAATGCTCAGGGGCCTCGAACACAAGCGGGCTGATACACTCGGGACCCGCCAGACCCTCTGCGGGTATACAGCGGTGTGCAAAGGTTTTGGCACCCCCGGCCAAACCCCCAGTGTTCACATCCTCTACCTCTACAGAGAAAACATCATTTCATATAAAATTACGTTTGAATTTAGCATAAAACAAAGCCTGAATTGTGGCCGAACGCTGAACTGAAGTAAATGAAGAAATCTGCTCTCAGGCCTCTCCAGGTTTATACTACAGGCCTGATATTGTTGTAGCTTTTAAAATATGCTGTTTTGGAAGATGTGTGATTGTATGTGATGGTGGGGTTGATGTTTTCCATTCGATGCGTATATGAGCTCTTCTATTTTGCGCCGATATAATTAGAAGGAATATCTTTTTGCTAAACTGGAAACGGAACAGGACAATTCATGTCCATTATCACGAACATGAACTCTGATCCAGTTTCACCTTTCAGCCTTTTGTGTCGTGCCTGGTTTGTGCCCGGGCATCCCTCGAGTTCAGGTTAATCCTCAAACAGGGACACATTCATTGAAAACCGGTGTATAAATAAAGCGCATTAATAAGAAAAAAACATTTCTTTCAATGTTTTTTTTAGGCAAACCAGTTTTATACCTGTTTATAACTATGTGCTCATATCGATTTTGCGAATAGTGTAGTCTTGCTTTGATAAACCAGGCTGAATCCGCGCTGTTTAATGAATGGCTACTAGGTGGCAGCACTAGAGAGCGGAGTGAAGCCTGGACACCCTTCGTAACCCGGGACAATTCATCTCATGCAAGGGTCGGACCCCTCTGTAGATCATCTGCAGATGTTCAAAATATTAAGGAACCAGTGAAGCTCTCAGCAGCGTCAGGGTGAAGGCCACGATAAGGAGCAGGGGTGGGGTTGGGGTCAGGCTCAGGGTGGAGGTGAAGGCTGGGCTTGAATTACAGTAAAATTAATAGATGTTTAACCAACTGAATGGCATCTTAAACACCGGGTAATCCACGAAAAGTATTACACATAAATGTAAGTAAATTAATTAACAAGTAAACCAGGTTTAATGTGGAAGCGAATGATAATCAAACGAGGAGCGATGAAACGAATCGATGCTTATAGTATGGCTCCATTGTTATCATTTCAGAGCACATTATTTTGAGTATCATTATACTTGATATTTTACCTTGTTTTGTTAATGTCATATACTGAATACTAAATTGATTTTTTGTGTATGTTATGTATGTAATTAGATATATATATATATCCGTGCGGAGTGTTTTGGACACAGTGGCCGAACTGGCCTGTCAGACCATTTTCAGCCTATGGAGCGTGTGGCAGCAAGTGTGTGTGTGTTTGTGTGTGTGTGTGTGTGTGTGTGTGTGTGTGCGTGTCACTCGCAGCTTGTACCGAGGGTGTCGGTCTCACAAGCAGCCCGTATGTTTTTGCAGACTGTGTGCATGTGAGAAAGAGAGAGAGAGAGATTGGACCTGTTTCTGTCGAGCTCGTGAAAAATCGTAAATTAAAGACGTTTTAAATAAAAAACACAGCATATTGAAACAAACAAGACATAACAATAACGGACTTTTCAATAATAATATCAATAACAACGATAAAAATAATTATAACAACATTATAATAATAATAATAATAATAATAATAATAATAATAATAATTATTATTATTATTAGTAGTATTATTATTATTAATAATAATAATAATAATTATAATAATAATAATAATAATAATGTTTTGCTATTACCATGCTTAATGATTAAGGTTATGGTACAGACAGCTGTTGATGTGATCAGTAATAAACCCAAAGTCGAGGATGAGAGTGCCGAGCTCGCGCGCTCTTTTTTCCTATACACTACACTCTGCCCTCATATCTACTGAACCAGGGTTCATGTGTGTGTAATAGTGTGTATGTGTGTGTGTGGGGGGTATAAACCCTGGGGACCGTTTTCAAGCCCCCCCTTCCCTGATTAATATTTAATTCTCGCTGCTGCTGAGGAATTCTGATTAAAGCCGCAGAATAAAACATCAAAATCCGCAAAAGCGATATAACGCTATTTAATACGACAGCAACTATAACACCCCCCCCACAACCAATGATATTATTTATATTATTATTAATAATAACAATAATATTAGCAATAATAATAATAAGAATAGGAAGAAGAAAAAGAAAAGAAGAAGAAAAAGAAATGAAGTGGTAGAATCGTCACCATCATTACAAATACGCAAACTCTAGCTTATATAAAACGCATGCCTGTTCAGTTAAATCCTTAACTTAATCGTTGTTTAATGCTGAACCATTTGATTGTTTCTTCGTTGATTTAATGTTCATTGATTTATTATTATTAAGTTGTTAACAAAAAGACTGTTGGTGCTGGTGTGGACGCTCGGTGTAACCATTTAACTTTTACAATTACCATTAAACCTAATCCACTCTCTTCTATACATTTCGCGAATAATCGATTATAATAAACAGCTCGTATCGTCTGTAACCCATAAACTGCATAATTTTAACATTATAGTGTTTAATAACCTGTAAGCCATTTTAGTCTGTAGATATAAGCAGTCATAAAGGGAGCAGTCATAGCGTGCAGCCATAATCAATTCTGAAATGTAGATAATCAATGATAATATTGATCATGAATAATAATAATCAGTCATGATTCATGGGTCATGCATGATCAATCATAATGCAGTCGATCGTAATATGTAATAATTGGCCTAATGGATCGTAATGTTATGGAGTCAAATGGTTTTTTTTTTCAGCGGAGCCTTAATCGATCGTGATGTATTTATCATTGGTAACTGATCGCAACATTTCAGCTACAGTCAATCAGTGGCGCTCGATCGCAGCCTAATCGATAATAGAGTATTGGCTCCTGTCAGCCTGTTGAAGGCGCGAGGCTAGTTCAGTTCTCCCACCTTCGGCGGAGCCGCGCCTGCAGGACCTGCTCACAGCCAATCAGGAAGGAGAGCCGCGCTCGATATTCAAATAAGCATCTCCTTTTAGGGTTAAAGCCCCGCCCCTCGTCCCAGGGAGTTGGAGCAGCAGCGTTGGGACGGAGGGAAGGAGCGAGGGAGGGAGGTTTATTTCTCTCTCTCTCTCTCTCTCTCTCTCTCTCTCTCTCTCTCTCTCTCTCTCTCTCCACCCAATCCCTCGTGCCCCCCGGGGAACGCGAGCTTTCCCCCCCTCTGCTCCATCCATCCCTCCCTCTCGGTCGGTAATCACTTCATTTCTCTCCTTTTTTTGAAGCGCTCGCTCCGTTTCATCCCCGCTCGCTCTTTTCGTCCCGCGATCCCGCGCGCGCTCGCCTCACTCTCTCTTTCGCTCTCTCTTTCTCTTTCTCTCTTCCTCCTCCTCCTCCTCCTCCTCCTCCTCCTCCTCCCTCCATCCCCTTCTTCTTCTTCTTCTTCTCCTTCTTCTCTCTATCTCTCTCTCTCTCAGCGCCACGAGCCCGAGCTGCTCTCCTGCTTGATCCCGGCTGATCCCGTTGTTTTCTTGTTGTTTTGTTTTTGTTTTTTTTCCTCATTGCTATTATTCCTCTTCCTCTGAGACGATGCGCCTTCTTTTTCTCCTCCGCGCGCGCCGTTCCTAACCGGAGACCCCCGGTTTCAAATCTCTTACGAGACACCAACTTGGGGCTGTTATTTATTTATTTATTTATTCGTTGTTTTCCTCTATTTTTTTGGACTCTAACCCTAAGAGGACACCCACTGGGATACCCCCCCCCACCCCACCACCACCTCTTCACTAGGCCCCCCCCCCGCCCCCTCGACACCCTGGTACTCCGGTGTGCGCGCGCGGCTCTGGATAATTGACCCCCCCCTCCTCCTCCGCCTCCTCCGCCGCCACCTCCACCTCCTCCTCTTTTTTCTTTTTGTGCGCTTTTCTCGCGCGCGCTGCTGGGAGGAGGAATTACTACTAATCTTCTCCTTTTTTTCTTCTTGTTCTTCTTCTTCTTGTTTGTCTTTGGTGGACTTTGGTGTCCGCGAGAGCGCAGGAGGATTACACTTTTATACGCGCGCGCGCACTCCCTCCATACGCACGCACGCACGCACGCAGGCGCGCGCATGTTCTCCCTGCAGGACGGCCTCCCCCGCGGGGCGCTCACCATGAAGGAAGAGCCGCTGGCCAGCGGGATGACGCCGGTGCGCTCCTGGATGCAGAGCGCGGGGATCCTGGACGCGAACACGGCGGCGCAGAGGTAACACCACCCGCTCGCCTGCTTTTACTCAGCTGTGAAGGTGCTGCCCTGCGTGTGTGTGTGTGTGTGTGTGTGTGTGTGTGTGTGTGTGTGTGTGCTGAGTCTCCTTAATCGACCAAAAGTTTATTCTGAACCAGGTGTCCACGTGAAGTCCAGTTATTAAAATAAAAATAAAAATAATAGAAAACAAACCAAAACAATCTACAAGTGAAACGAGAGCCACGCGCGCTGCGAACACTTGCACTCACAGCAACGCAAAGTTCTACATGTGCGCGCACTGACCTGCACAGAAAGCGCATGTGTACATGGGGCTTCATAGGGTAAATGGGGCAAATAGAAGTGGGCTGGACGTGTTTGGGGTAAGCACATGCTAGCGTAGATAGGAATATATGGGGCAGATAAAGGCAGATGATAATGCATGGGGTCTGTAAGCCGACATGGGGTAATTAAGAGTACATGTGCATGGAAGAAGTAGTTATTGAGGTTATTGGGGCAGATAGATATTCATGCGGTGTGTAAGCCAATAAGGGGTCAATGGTAGGGGCAGATAACAATGTATGGGGTGTGTAACATGTCTGGGGCATGTATGTATGGTGCAGGTTAAGACAGATAAGACTACATGGGATAAGAAAGAACGTGTGGGGCAGACAAGGATGTATGGCATAAATGAGCATTCGTGGAGCAGGTGGGGGTAGATATAAATACATAGGACAGAAGGGAATATAGGAAATAGGAATATAATAAATAGGGCAGATAAAAATGTATGGGTCAAATAAGAATGTATGGCATTAATAAGCCTTTATGGGACAGGCGGGGGTAGATGGGAATATATGGGGCATACATAGAATAAACGTTAAATTGGAGTAAATAGCTGCACATAAATGGGATAATTAATAGAGTTTCGGGGTATTTATGGGTAGATGAGGAGTAGAGTGTGGGCACGCTGTGGTGTAAAGAAATAAATATTAATGTACGAGTGAATGAGACTCTATGTGGGTATGGTCCAGGGGTCAGGTGTGTGTCTTGTGAAGGGTGGACGGTAGTCTCTGGGGCAGGTGAGTGTGTGTGTGTGTGTGTGTGTCTGTTGTGTGTGGGTCAGTGAGCTGTGTGTTCTGCGGGCGTGTGCAGTTTGTCCTATGAGCCAAAAGTGTGCAAAATCAACATTAGCGCCAAAAACAAGCGCAAAACATCCGTTCGCAGATACGATTATCGAGGCCGCGCGCTCACCTGCATTTGTAGCTAAAAAGTTGAAACGTTCGTGACCTTTAAAAGCCCTTTTGTAGATAAACTGCGCTGCAGAGTTTACTTCATGTTTAGTTCACATTAAACCCGCAGCAGCGGCCGCGCACACCGAGCCGCAAAAAAAGCCGCAGATGTTTAGATGTTTTCATTTTTAAAGAGACCGGATTTTAAAGAGGTCCGTATCGTGCAGCGCGTTGAAACTTCGGAAGCTGTTCCAGGCGCTCGGAGCCCGCACTAAACACCACGTCCGCGCGCACTTTAAAGGGGTCTCATGCAACGAAAAAGATGCAACACATTTTGCACGCGCTGCAAAATCGGAATGCCCTTAATCTGTTAATCAGATTTGCGTTGACGTTTTACTCTTCAATAAACTCCGGCCATCAAATAGATGAACAGTCTCTCCTTCTCTCTCTCTCTCTCTCTCTCTCTCTCTCTCTCTCTCTCTCTCTCTCTCTGCACTGAAACTCAGGCTCGCTCTCATCCCGCCTCGCGCGCAGAGCCAGCGCGACACGGGCCGAATAAATTAATAAATAAAACAAAATGAATAAATAAATAGTCTTCTCTTTCATTCCGTAAATTAGAGTCTGAAAACTCGGAGTGCCAGAGTGATTGTGTATATAATTCTGCAATGATATCCGTCATTGTTTTTATAGGACTGATCAAAATACGTTTATGCTAGTAAGAGGTCAAATTAAAAATAGTTTTTATTACTAGTATTTTTAAACGTGTAAAGATCTTGAATAATCTTTTTTTTTTTTAATTAAAATATTTTTTTTAAAAAGAAAACGAAAAGACGCAAAACAGCGAGACATATTTGATCTTCCTTTCCTTTCTTGCAACTAACGTAAAGTTGTTCTTTATTTATTATTTGAACGTTTTGCTCCACGCGCGCACTCTTTACCCCACGCGGGGCGGCCGCGAGCGCAGATGCATTAATGTGAAAACAGCAAAAACAGCTTGGGCTGGCGCTAAGGATCTTCTGAAATGTGCAGTGAACTGCAAATATTTATTTTCTAAATTTTGATTTGTTGTATTTGATTTATTACTGAGATGAACAGACTCCCCGGTCAGTGTTCAGCAATGTAAACTCCCCCTGAAAGGCTTTGCACTGTACAGTGGTGGGTGTGGGGGTGTATCCTGGAGAACTGGGGTCTGACCCAGCACTAATGTTAAAAATTAAGGCACTAAAAAATTCAGTGAAATTTGGACGATCCGGAAAATTAGTACACGCTACGCTTTAAGTCGCCTGTTACAGTTCATGTTCAAACACGATCCATGTGTTTTAGCAAAGTGTGGAAGTGTGTGTGAGTGTGTGTGTGTCCACATACAGTGCTTTAAAAACTGAAAGCTTGTGGCTCAAATAAAAACAAAAATGTTTACATTTTAAATTCTTTATAAAAGACATTTACACACAGAAAAAACTCTAAACCACATGAAAAAAATGTTTTTTTCTGAGGCCTTCTTACCACATCCCTTGGTCACAATAAGCAGTAAGGGGTGGGCTATTAGATATCAACTATTATATTATTATTAGTTATGACTGGTGAGCTGTTTTTGGAGAATCTGAATTGACTGAATGTTTATTCATTGATCTAAATTAATTGCAATCACAAACAGGCTGTCTATTATAATATAAAAGTGCTCTGCTTTGAAATTTTAATCCACCAAATACGTTAGAAAAATGAACATTCAAACCTCAGCAGTGTTACTCATTTATTAATGTATTTACTCATGAACTGATTTATGAGACTGCAAAGAAACATTGTCACAAAACCAAGACGAATCGTTATTATTACTATTGCCGTTAACGTTGTTATACATTCGTAATGCAATAATACAGTTATTATGTCGTTACTATATAGTTATATTACAGTTATAATAGTGTAATAGCAGTATTTGGTTCTGTCACATCCATGTACATCAAGTCCTTCACTCAGGATGTTTATTCCCCGCAGTAAAATCAAATTTCAGGCCAGTATTATGAATATTAATTAATATTTTCAGTCAGGTGTGGTTTATTAAGTTTGGTAATGACCAGACAGCTCAAAGTATTTCACCAGTCAGAGAATGAAGTGTTTTTTTTTCCCCTCATCAAATTATTTAATGACAAATAAATGCTGTTTTAGAGCCGCAGCATCCGTAATTTCACACCTGCACATCCGTAATCCAGCAGTGCAGATGGTTTAAGCCTCATTCGCACAAGAGCAAAATATTCAAAGCGAATAATGTGACTTTTAGGACGCCTTCCAAGTGATTCTGAGCAAATGAAAAGGTGCCCTGGTGTCAAAACTGACATACGTGTGTGTGGTGTAGGTGTGTGTTCACACTCATCCGAGGTGCTGATGAGCTGCGTGGGGGGGTGTTGGGGGGGTGCGGTTGATATTGCTGCTGTTCATCTGTGAGGGCAGGGATGGTCAGTGCCAGTTTGGTGCTCTGGTTACTCTGTGAGTGTGTGTGTGTGTGTGAGGGGGTATTTTTGACTGGAGCGTCATCCATTCAGAGTGTGTGTCCATGTGTGTGTGTGTGTGTGTGTGTGTGTGTGTGCAAGAGAGAGAGAAAGAGAGAAAGGGTGAGCTATATATATA
>JBBJLR010000029.1:3405187-3417502 GCA_037577145.1 Brachypetersius gabonensis
CTGTTATATGGTCACTCTTCGTAGGAGGACGAGAGAAAGGCTGTAGGCTGGCTGTCGCGTGTACTGTCGCGTGTACCTAGTTTTAGATCTCCTCACCAGTAGTACTGTTAGAAAACTTCCCCCACTGAAGGAGATTATGTCCCGTTTCTGTGATGGGAAACGTGGTGTCTGCTGTATCAAAAGTTCATCTGATTCCCATCCAAAGAGTAATTACCAATCGAGCTAAATCTGGCCTAGAACTGAGAGGCAAGAGGGAATAGCCACAATTTCACTTTAGCTTTAGCAAGGTCAGGGACAGCGTTGCGGTTAACAGCACATGGATGGCGTTTGTTTATTCGACTCAGGAAAGCATTTTCTAATGCACAACTCAGGGTTGGAGAGAAGGCTGAGAGATCTGGACTCTTAAAAAATCCCTCTAAATACATATGGAAGACATTTCTGTACTCATCATCAGTCTGGAGCTGGAGTGCTGGAGTCTGTCGGAGGCTCCCTGTGCGAGAACGGAGATGAGAAGTGTGTGTATTTGAGATTAAGAGCTTTGCTTGTAGTTATAAATCAATCATTCCCTCTCTCATATAAGCAGGTGTAAACATAAAGGCATGGCTGGGGGATGGCTGGTTGAGGGGGGCGGTATTAGGGGGCCAAGGCCTTCTCACTTGGAAGTCAGGACAGTTTTTAACTGCTCAAAAAAAAAGGTCCCCAGCTGCTATAGAAAAAGTTACAGACTGTAATCTGTCTTTGGGTTCATACGGGATGAACATGTGTTCCGAGTTCCTGCATCCTCCTTTTCCATCAAAAGTGCTCGCTTACACTCCTCTTGGTGTGGAGTTCCTAGTGAGCTCAGAGAAGTCGACTGTGGTCAAGAAAACTAATTCTAGGTCGTTCTGATGGCAAACAGGACAAAGACTCAAATATTTTACAACATCAGTAACAGCCGTGATCTGCCTTTCAATATCTGCCATATTCTGCCATTCTCCACCTGCTATAACCTGCATGAAGCAGCGTCTGTCATAACCGCTCATTACCTGCCATAACATGCCTTAAGCAGCTCTAACTTACCACACCTGCCTTTACCTGCCTGAACTTCTCTTAGACCTCTAAAGTCTCTTAGATCTGCAGGAGCTGGAGAGCTAGTGGTGAGGAGATCTAAAACAAGACCTGGTGAAATGGCATTTAGTCGCTATGCAGCTCGCTGCTGGAACAAGCTGCCCATTACTATCAGATCTGCACCGACTGGAGCTTTTAAAATCTGCTAAAAACAGCACTATTCTCCTCTGCCTTCTCTTAAATATCAGCACTTTTAATGTTTTTAATGTATTCTTTTACCTTCTTCTAACACTTCCATTATATTTATCTTTATTATGTTTTCTATTCTGTAAAGCACATTGAATGACCATCTGTGTATGTTAATGTATATAAATAAACTTGAACTCGAATTTGAACTAACTTGCCAGTACGTTTACATTTACGTTTATATTTAGGGCATTTACCAGATGCTCTTATTCAGAGCGACATACATCAATGCTTTACACCAGTAAAGCGACACTAAATTACTGCCAGCTAAGTTACACACCTTAACAAGGGTCTGAGGTTTTTTTTTAAAATATATAGAAGATGATGTATAAGAAATAAACAAGAGGGCCGGTTAGTCACCAAGGTGCTCCTTGTAGAGGGGAGTCTTCAAGCGACACCACGGATCTGCAAGAGGGAGTTCGACACACCTGCCGTAATTTGCCATTAAAAGCCACAATAGCCACATTCTGCCATTCACTACCTGCCATAACCTGCCATAACTGACTTAAACTGCCACTCCTGCCATATTCTGCCATTCTCTACCCACCATAGCCTGCAGTAAGGAGTACCTGCTGCTTCTAATAGTGACAAGGCTTTTTTAACCTCTGCTTATTGAAGTTAGTTGGTGGTACTGATAGGTCATAGTATCCCCCAAAATTAAATTCTGACTACGCTTTAAACACCACTTAAGACATGCACACACTCACAGAGTTCAGTTTATGCTTTCAGCCAGCAGAGGTTGCTGTACAGCTCTCTGTGGCAAACATTCATATACACCCCCCCCAAACACACACACAGCTGTGAAGGCCTGTCTGCCGCAGTGGCAAAAACGGCCCCTGACCCAAGACCCTGACCAACTGGATAAAAGCTATTTGAAGCCGGCGCTGCCAACCCCAGATCACAATCCACTACAGCAGTGCGGCTGCCAGCGTCACTGCAGCATCACAGGAACAGTGTTTGAGCCTAATGTGCTGTGAAGAGGAGCTTTGGGCCCCTGACACTGCCCAGGCGTTAAGGTCGGGCCGTCACTGTTGACTGTATCAGTGAACACAAAAAAGGCAGATCATTTTCATGATAAATCGAATAATCAAAGATTTGAGATTAGATTTACCTGAACAACAATAAACAAAGGAGAAACATGTAAAGCTTGATATGCTCTAACTTTGTCAAGTGAACTATAAAACCATCTTAGAAATTTCTACCTTCTGTCCATTATGATTTTTTCTTTTCATCTTTTTGGGCTGATCTGCCCTCAGACTAGCATGCAATGGGAATGAAGTATACAAATAGGATCTGAAAACCATTACTATAACTGAATAAAGTCAAACTAAATGTCCGTATTTAATATCAGATGGTCGTCGATGCTATTTTTTTATATACAGTATCATTCCCAGCACAGCAATGTAATTTCCTGGGAAAAGTCAGAACTGGAAATTGTCTGGATGTTTGCTATGGACAGTGAACACATGTCTGACATCAAGAAAATGTGCAGTACTGCGGAAAAAACACGGCAAATATTGCTCAAGATAATATTCCTACCAGTGTTGTCCATGAGGAAGAGACCCCTTGCGTTCCTTTCATTAATCATTGCTGAGAAGACACAGTCAATCTTTCAATTTCTTAAGAGGCCTTAATTCTTCACTGGCCATTGCTGGACAGGCCAGATTTGGATCTCACTCCTCATATGATTCTCGAAACACCTTCACGCTTTTTCAAGTCAAGTCAAGTAAGTTCCAGGACCAAAACACACAGCTGGACAAGACCGCATTTAGTGCTGACAGTAGCTACAGCATTTAGTGTTACTGACAGTAGCTACACCATTTAGTACTACTGACAGTAGCTACACCATTTAGTGCTACTGACAATAGCTACAGCGTTTAGTGCAATCGACAGTAGCTACAGCCTTTAATGCAATCGACAGTAGCTACAGCCTTTAATGCAATCGGCAGTAGCTACAGCCTTTAATGCAATTGACAGTAGCTACAGCGTTTAGTGCTACTGACAGTAGCTACAGCGTTTAGTGCTAACGACAGTAGCTACAGCATTTAGTGCTAACGACAGTAGCTACAGCGTTTAGTGCTAACGACAGTAGCTACAGCGTTTAGTGCAATCGACAGTAGCTACAGCCTTTAGTGCTAACGACAGTAGCTACAGCGTTTAATGCAATCAACAGTAGTTACAGCATTTAATGCAATTGACAGTAGCTACAGCATTTAGTGCTACTGACAGTAGCTACAGCGTTTAGTGCTAACGACAGTAGCTACAGCGTTTAGTGCTAACGACAGTAGCTACAGCGTTTAGTGCTAACGACAGTAGCTACAGCGTTTAATGCAATCAACAGTAGTTACAGCATTTAATGCAATTGACAGTAGCTACAGCATTTAGTGCTACTGACAGTAGCTACAGCGTTTAGTGCTAACGACAGTAGCTACAGCGTTTAGTGCTAACGACAGTAGCTACAGCATTAAGTGCAATCGACAGTAGCTACAGCCTTTAGTGCTAACGACAGTAGCTACAGCCTTTAGTGCAATCAACAGTAGCTACAGCCTTTAGTGCTAACAACAGTAGCTACAGCGTTTAATGCAATCAACAGTAGTTACAGCATTTAATGCAATTGACAGTAGCTACAGCATTTAGTGCTACTGACAGTAGCTACAGCGTTTAGTGCTAACGACAGTAGCTACAGCGTTTAGTGCAATCGACAGAAGCTACAGCCTTTAATGCAATCGACAGTAGCTACAGCGTTTAGTGCTAACAACAGTAGCTACAGCGTTTAATGCAATCAACAGTAGCTACAGCGTTTAATGCAATCGACAGTAGCTACAGCGTTTAATGCAATCAACAGTAGCTACAGCATTTAGTGCAATCGACAGTGGCTAACGCATTTAGTGCAATCGACAGTAGCTACATCCTTTAGTGCTAACGACAGTAGCTACAGACTTTAGTACAATCGACACTAGCTACAGCATTTAATGCAATCGACAGTAGATACAGCATTTAATGCAATCGACAGTAGATACAGCATTTAATGCAATTGACAGTAGCTACAGACTTTAGTGCTAACGACAGTAGCTACAGACGTTAGTGCTAACGACAGTAGCTACAGCCTTTAGTGCTAACGACAATAGCTACAGCCTTTAGTGCAATCAACAGGGACTGTGTTCCAGCGGCAGAGAGTTGTGAGCAAAAATGCAGAACAAAAGATACATGTGCAGAAATGCAGAACAGAGGCAGACAGCAACACATCTGATGGTGTAAATACATCGAGAGGGCAGAGACTGCAGTGTAATAAACAGAGGTGTATTTACAGAAGCAAGCAGAGGTAAGCAGAGGCATTGCTTCTCTCTAAAATGTCCGGGTGTCGTCTGCTGATTAAATTGAGTGGTGTCTGAAAATATTGGATCTGCTGTTTCTCAGGATCGGCTTTCTGAGTGAACGGTTAATTGTGAATAATGGTGCCAATGTTACTGCAAAAATATCAGAAAAAAAAATTTTTTTTTTGGCCAAAATCGAAAGCCAAAAATGAGGAAACACTGAAAGAAATTTTTTTGTAATATTGCCATTATGGCTGGGACTGTGTGTACTTACAATTGCATAAATTAATATTCATGGTTCAAAGAATAAATCTGTTACAAAACTATATTTATTTATCATTCAAATAACACACAATATAAAATAAAATTTGAAATAAAATATTTTACTTGGCCCCACTCATGAATAGCCTAAAAGCAAGAAGCTGAAATATCATACAACTAAAAATTCTTCTCTCAGAAAACCAGTGAATTCAAGAGCATTTTAATGTTTGAGCGAGGTGCCTGAACACAGTGCGTTCAGAACAAGAGCTTTAAAACTGATGAAAGATAAACAACATTCTCTATAGGCCTTTAACAGAATAGTGTATTAAACAGAGACTGGCAGCCCGTATATTAACCAGAATCACTGGAAAACTTTCCTGCCTTTTCAGAAACACAGACGCTGTGTGTGTGTGGCGGGGGGGGGGGGGATGGGGGGGCTCGAAGGGTCTCACCTATTCTGGGCCCCAGTGGGATGTTTTTGATTTTATATGATGAATGAATCCAATGACGTTGAGAAAGTCTTTGTGGATGAACCCACCTTAGAAATTTTAGCATTGCTCTCGTTACAAACGGCTTTCAGTTTCTTTCTTAGAGAAATGGAAATGATCCACACGGCAGACCTGCTGCCTCTAATCCAGTCTGGAGCTATGGGGGGTGGGGGTTTTGTGTCATCACTGTTTCGGTCACGTAAAAAAAAAATTAGACCGAAACGGAAAATGCATTTTTTTGCCATTTTAATCCGAAAATTTTCGCTGGCCGAATATTCGGTGCATCCCTAAATAATACGTCAAACCCATATAACCAGAGAATTTGTAGACTTATCACTGCGAACTGGGAAAGATCTATAACTGTCTGGGTCTTCAACTGTAATGTTTAAAAATAATTCAGCAATAATCAATAATTAATTTTTTTTTTTTCTTTTTTTTTTCTTCTCCCCAGGTCCGGCATAAAAGTTACAATAACAAAACAAAATAATAAATATATATACAGACAAGAGGAGCCTATAGAGAGTCTACAGTGCTCCTCTTGACAAAGCAAAAAGTGTAAATAAATAATTTAAAAAATAAATAAATAATTTAGCCACAATCCAGCGCTATACCACAACACTTTCGTTGGAGTTTCCTTGTGCAGAGCCTGTGCTGGTGCTCATAACACTCCTGCTGTTGTGCATGACTGCAAACATGGCTATGGATCTGTTCAATGGTTAATGTAAATAGTAAACAGGAAAAGACCGAGTACTGACCTTTGGGGCACACCCTGAGCAAATGGGGTGGTGGATGGTTTATGGTTATCAGAATTGGAAAGCTATTATTTGACCCATTCTAGACCTGTGCTTGCGACCCCAACTGAAGAAAGAAAAGTTCCGGCATGAGTTACAGCATGGAAGCTGAACTTGAGGTCATGGAAAAGAACGAGGAATTAAACAGACTTCATCCACATGTTAACAGTTGTCTGAGATCATTTGACTAGAATCCAGAAAAATTCTGTGTGGCTTTAGTCACATTCATCCTAGAAATTAGCTCCATGGTTTTGGTGGGACAACAGGGTCTAGCAGGATGCCTGTATGGTCTTTAAGAAGACTGAGGGCTACTGAAGCTGGATCAGGTTAACTAGAGGGAGCCCAGACAGGTTTCTTCATTCTTGCGTCCCATGGGACTGTCTAGTTTCTCACTGTAGTATGCAGCGAATACATGGGTGACTATTTTTTGTTGGTCAGTTCATTTGTTTGTTACCATCTTGTTTGCCTGTTACTGCAGTAGCTCAACTAACTGATACCAGAAATGTCCACCAACAAACTGACAGAGCTTTTACATTTACAGAATTTGGCTGATGCTCTTATCCAGAGCAACGTACATCAGTTCTCATATAATCCACATTAGTTTCTTAAACCTGTAAACAGCTTAAAATTCATGTCCACTGATTGACTGAAATACTGCACATTCGGTGCACCTGAACAACACCTGTGAAACAATATCTGAACACCACAAGTCATTAAAAAAGTAAGGAAGGGTTTTTTTTTAAGTACGTAAGCAGAATGAGTTAGTCACCAAGGTGCTCCTCGAAGAGCTGGGTCTTGAAGAGGCTGGACTAAAGGCTGTAGCTACTGGCGACGCTTGAAGACGGTGAGGGACTCCTTGGATCTGAACAGAAGAGGAAGTTCATTCCATCACTGGGGGGCGAGACTGAGAAGAGTCTTGATGCAGGTCTTCCTCTTCTTCTGAGCAGCGGAGGCTTAAGACGAGCCGTGCTTGAAGCCCTGAGAGGACGAGAAGTGACACGTTCTTCGATCAGTGCTGTTCTGTTTGGCGGTGCAAGTCCATTCTTGGCCTTGAAAGCAAGTGCTTGAACTGAACACGAGAGCCACAGGGAGCCAGTGGAGGTTCTTAGTAAAGGTGTGGTGAGTGAACTTAGGAACGTTGAACACTAACCTGGCAGCTGGTTCTGAATCAGCTGAATCGGTTTAGTTACCGTCAGTGGAAGTCCAGCCAGTAGAGAGCTGCAGTAGTCCAGTTTGGAAATGACCAGGGACTGGACGAGAATCTGGGTGCGGGAATCAAGGCCTATTCACTCTAATCAAGCGTCATTAACAAGTCCTCGTCTGCCTCCTCCAGCTTTTTAGAGCCTGGCACTTGCAACTGTCCGGTCTCGACAGGTCCCACTAGTGCAGCATCCATGGAGGAAGGGGGGGGGGGGGGGTTGGGGCTCACCTGCTGCTCTCCTCCTCTGCATTCTGAAAAGAAAGGCACCCCTACACTCCCCCAGAGCACAATTCCAGACTGTTTATTAAAAGGATCAAGGGAAATTTCTACTACTGTCTACTACTACATTTTTGCTGCCACAAAAGATCCTTTCAGCTAAACTCTCAAACAAAAGATCCTCGGAAAAAGTTGTTCTTTACTAATGTAACGGTTCTTCATTTGATCGAAATGAAAAAAAAATAGTTATTGCACTGGTTGCAGTGGTTTCCTTGTTCATTAGTTAGATCAGGTATGTTGGGAGCATGGAAGACCAAGACAGCCAGGAAAAGGGACTGTTCTGATAGGAACCCTTTAGGGTGCATTTATTTTGAGGGTAATGTCAGAAAGCCTGTAGACACAGTTTTGAATGTTTTTCCTAATAAGCTTCACTGGTTAGGAAAAACATGGCTGCATTCATGGATCAAACCTTGTTTTGGATATATAGGAATTTTCCAACAGTGACTTTGAAAGATCAGACATAAAACATATCTAGAAAACCAGCTCATGACGAGTCGTGTGTTTATGTGACAGAGATAAATTGCAGAGATCCGACACTATTTAAGCAACACTTAGAAAAAACACGTAACATCCCGCAATTAACTAAACGTCACTAGTTTGCCCCCTATATAGCAAACACTATGGAGTGAACGAATGAACAAGTGCACTTTTCGGACACAGCTCATGTTTGCAAGACGGGTGCACAGTCTGGGAAGGTGAACAGGATAAAGAAATGGAACTGGGACGAGTTTTTCCCAGTATTTGCTGTTTCTCTTCTCCTCTCTGGTATGTGAGGCTGAAGGAGGGGTAATGGCAGCGAGGAGACGTCGAGCGCTTGGCATAGCTGAAGACCCCCCAAACCCCACCGCCTCTACTCCCAGTCCTAACTCTTTATTACACCATAACACAGCCACATAAATTCTCCCTTTTTATTCCTTTGCTTGTTTTTATCCTTTTTCTACTCTTTTTGATCAGATGGAGTTTTACTGACCTGAGAATAGGCGTAAGAGGAAACACCCGGGTCATTCCATCCTGCACGCCACTGAGTGCTGCTGGCAGAGGAACCCGGGCAGATTTACCATCACACCTATATTATGATGCATGAAAAATGATCCAGCGTAACAAAAAACGTGTATAAATTTGACTGGCTGCTGTACAACCCACCAAGAAAGGTTTTGTAAATGAATACACTCTGCATCCAGACACTATCACCTGTTTACATTATTCATTTTTTATTTGAGTAAAGATACTAGTATCGGTGCAGTAAAGTAGTCCTGGTGCAGGAGAAAGCCTCATTTGAACCAACTAATACAAAGTAAAACAACTGTAAGTATAATTAATTACATAACTTTCTATTTAATCAGGTAATTATTTTTGAATGTTAGAGCAGAACAAAAGTAACTTTTGACTTCTAAAACAAACATGTTCCACTGGTGAAAACTAGAACCTGGCGCTGCCTCTGTCCCGGCCAGCAAGGGTGGATCCGCACCCACAGTGTTCAACACGGATTAAGCGAAAGGTCAGTAAGGCGCCGATGGCGTCTGTCCCTGTGCTGCTGCTTTAAATTCACTCTGGATCCATCAAAATAGACAGATGTGGGCGACCCGTCGGGCATCGCTGTTCCGGACTTGTCTCGGGTCGCCACCTGTTCCTTCAGATGCCTCTCCAGGCTGGAGAGGAGGCCGAGGCAAAGCACGATCAGATGCACAAAAAAAAAAAGAGTTGCACCGATCATATCAATTAATACCAATAAAGACCTTAAGTGACAACATGGCGAGGCATTAGGCGGGACAAACCGCCGCAGCTTTGTTCCTGCGAGGCGCCAGCTGCCGGCCGCGGGCCCCGAGGAGCGCTCGGCTGGGAGCGGGACGGTTCCGCGCCAGCGGGCCGCGGGGGCTGGCTTGGGTGGGGGGGAGTTTTTGGCGGGGAAGGTGGGGGGTATGCGGCAGCGGCGGTCGGCCCCAGCTCCCCTGCGCCGGTGCAGTATTAATGAGGCGACAGCACGGCCCTGCTTCCGTATTCATTAGGCATCTGGGCCAGCAGATGTGAAGTGCCGCCTCAAGACGAATAAAAAATGACTTCCCATCTGGACTCCCTAAACTGGAAAAGACAAGAGCGAGGGAGCGAGCAGAGTGCCTCTTTTTCGCTCACTCACTCGCTCGCACACTCTCTCCCTCTCGTGTGCCGTGTCTTTTAACAGCTAGACCTTGGAAGAGGCGCATTGCTGTCAAAGTCGTGCAAACAGGGGTCCGAGCAACAGCCTCAGGGTCCTGAGTGAGAGCTTTGGCTGTGTCGGGGATTACCGCGGCCTGTTGGAGCTTCGGGGAACAGCAGTTTGAGGGTTTAAAGTGGCCTGAGACTCTCCTAAAGGTATGACAAAAGAGAGCTATCTTAAAATATGCATCCCAACAACCCTTTTACAAACCCTTTTTTTTGTTTGCTGGCTGGAAATACATTTTAATTATGTAGATCTCAGAGATCCCAGGTTGGTGACCTCAATGAATCATTAGCACTGAAAAAAAAATGCTGCCGTAAAAATGATAAAAATAATGGTTTAGCTGCTGAAACTGCTAAACTTATCAAAAACAGCAGAACTAAGATCTGCCAAGATCAGTCACAACGGAAACGAGTCCAGAAGAAATTTATGCAAATATGGGTCAAATCTTCAGTCTCCAAGTTGCATCATCGGTCTCGGGTCTCGAGTTGCGAGTCCCTGGGTATGAACATGGTTCGAATTACTGGGGGGGGGGAGGGGGGGGCTCCCCTGTACCCCCTGATAAAGACCCAGACCCCCATATTTCTTTAGTTAAAAAAAGGCTATACCCCTAATAATGGAGGGGTAATCCACACTCTGGGGATGAGTCTTGAGTCTCAGGGTGAATTCATAAATCTGAACTACAAATAATGGTTTAGGATGAATCATGATTTTTTTGCCACCATCTTTTCCACCTCTTCTTCTTCTTCTTCTTCTTCTTTTTAATAAAGCCTTCAATTAAAAGGCTCATTTCCCTTCATCTGCTTCCTATGTCATTTTATACGCACATGGTCCAACACCCAAGCTGAGCTCTTTGCTCTTGGCTGGAGTCTGCAGGACTGTGAAGGTCAGCAACAGACTGCATCTAACTACACACACACACACACACACACACACACACACACACACACACTCGCCCATGTGTTACCTTACCACAGGCCACTCTCAATGATAAGGGTCATTACCAGCAGTAGAAACCACAGACCATACTGCTACTGAGCGACAGGGTGGTCCCAGGACCCCCACTCTGCTCACCCTCATCCTTTTCCTGCTGACCAGTAAGATTCGCTGCATTCAAGTGCATTTGACCAAAACTTTTTATTTTCCTAGTCCGACAGTGAACCCTGCAGTAAAAGTATCTTGATGGGAAAATTGCGTACCTTTGATTTTTACCAAAAAATGCTTTTAATTCCTGGCTCTGGTTACTTCTGCTCTGTCATCCGTCTTCCACACTTCCCCACGAGGTGCCGTGACAAACGTGGGCGGCAGCAGCGGAAACAAAGGGGTCTGGATGGAACGGATGGAAACAGACATCATGGCTGAGGAGGGCTGGGAGAAGGCTGCTCCGCTGTTCCGGGTGGGCAGGGCCTGCGTGAGGAAAGGTCTAAGGGTGGGACAGCTGGGTTGGTGCAGACCCCGCGGGTGGTTTGTCTCACTCAGACACCCCTCGCTCAGCCTGGGCCTGTCGTCCTCTTTAGATGAAGAGTAATGAGGAGCCGCGGTGGCCAGGCCCTGAAGACATTGGCCAAGCCATCACACACACACACACACACACACACACACACACACACACACACACACACACAAATGGCAGACAGGGCTGATTCAGCAATAAGCGAACTCTCCTTCAATGCACTTCAATGCATGAGGAGTCCCTGGATTCTGTTAGACCAGCAGCGCTGTGTTCCTACCTTTCAGAACCATAGCCTGCACCTGCTTAGCTAGATGTGTGTTTACATTTTTGGGACATTGAAGGCACCTACTGTCATGTCCGAGGGGTTCCAGGGAGCGAGGGAGGCGCTGATGCAGAATTCCATCTTTACTAGACTTTATTCATAAGCACAAAGGGCCAAAACGCAAAACAAACCGAACCTCTGAAGCCAGGCACAACACACTAAGAGAAAACGGGCGAAAACCCGAAGAAAAGACGGTGGACAGACACAGAGGAAACTAAATACACACAAACTCAGGAGCCAATACGAACATCAAGCATTTAGACGTAAACACCGGCCGGCTGTGAACTCTCACCAGACCAGAGTACAATTTCAAAATAAAAGTTCACACTGGATAGAGCAGCCTCTAGCTGAGATAAAGAAGAATTGTGACTGTCAGAGGTAATTTATTAGAGCCAAGCTGATGTTTGGTATTAATTATAATTTTAATAAACAATTAAGACATTAATATATCTAATAAAAACTGAACATTGAATTTCAATATTAAAAATATCAAAAGAGTGTATTGTTGCAGACCCAGTGGTCTGGAACATTTCTGCATACAGCACATGGATAGATAGATAATTACATTACATGTGTACAGTACTGTGCAAAATTCTGGAGCCACCCCTCATTTCATCATTTACTTTCTTGTATTATTAATGTGGTCTTGAGGAGCAGTTCTCCAGGCTTCCTGAAGGACCTTCAGAGCCTCTCATTTCCAGTGCAGTCCCTGAACCGGACCA
>JBBJLR010000029.1:3452145-3462909 GCA_037577145.1 Brachypetersius gabonensis
TAATTCCATGAAATGAAGATGGTTTACGAGTTTTGACTCACGAGTCACAGCACCGAGTCCGAGTCAAGTCTCGAGTCTCTGAGGGAAGACTGAAGTCAAATCACAATTTTTTTTTGTGCGACTTAAGTCCAAGTCTCAAGTCCCCATTTCTGATACACACACAGTTGAGTGCAAAGGTTTTGGCAACTGAAATAACGCATAAAAAAATAGAAAGGAAAAAACACATTTATCAAATAAACTATGGACACATTTCATTTTACTGCTAGATTCAATGCAATTATTGTTTATTCTTTCAATGCAGCACGTTGGACAATAAAATCTTCCAATAATTAAAATAAAATATTACATCTATCTCTGCAGGCCATTTTTTGACCATTTTCAGCAACTGGAATTTTGGAGATTCAACATACCAGGACAGCTGTGATATTTGTAAACATGCACAAAGATTTCGTCTCAAGTCTGATCTCTGACTGAGTTGGTCTTTGGTTCATCTAATGTTTCCACTGTAGCTGGAACTGTGTCGAGGCCTTCAAGGTGCAGTTCAGCAACGACACCATAAGCTGGAAGCCGTGTCTGAACGGGACGCAGGAGGCGGTGAGGCTCGTTTTAGACTGTTGTAAAACACTGCATGTTGTTCTGCCATCAACACATTCATGTAAAACCCACACTTTTAGAGAATAAGATTTGTGAGAACAGACCATCTCTGTTCTGACCAGTAAATGTCCATCTGCACATCTGAACATATTTTTATTCCATGTAATTAAAGATGTATGTACAATAATCCCCTGCTTTTTGTGGGCGTTCCGATCCAAGAGCACCCGCGTACAGTGAAAAACCACGTTGTGTTTTGGTTAAAACAAAGCCTGAAAATGCCTGTTTTTATAGTGTAGACCCTAAATGTGCTCCAAAATCTGCTCCCAGAACAGTTTAATTTAATTTTAAACTCAGTTTAATGCATTACCCTTAAATAAAATGTAAAGGTAAACCCGTATTCGCCTCTTTTAATTTAAATTCCCCGCCGAGATATACAACTCGGAAGGTCGTGAGACAAAAGTATTGGGACACCGTGGCGAGGTGAACGGTTTTCAGGGAATAAAATCTGATCTACTCGGGCTAAAAATACACTATATAAAATACACTGAGTGCTTGCACTGTGGAGAAATCACGCTCAACTCTAGTGTGGAATTTGAAAAAAGTGCTTCCAGGTCAGCTACAGCCTGCCCTGAGAGCCCTTGTGTGAAAACATTCAGAAAAAATATATTTATTGCCACAAAAAAGCAAAAAAAAAAAAGGCAGAGGATATTTGCAGTTTTCGTGTTATTGTGGGGATGTCAGTGTAAAACTATGCGTTTGGTTCTCAAAAAAAATCAGTGTGACTGAATCAGTGACTCCTGATCCGCGTAAAACTGGGTTATTGGATTATACATAGATTTGATGTATAATGCTGGCTGCCCATCACATTCCATGGTATAAATGAATGGTCCAAAACCACCTGGAACATTTTATCCCTCTTTCTTTAAGTCACCCTTTTGGAGATGCCAGATTTGTCCAGAAAATGACATTATACTAGAATCCAGTGGGCAGTTTGTTTTGATTTCGTGTGAATTTTGTACATAAATATGTGAGTATAAAATGTCATTTGACTTGTGACACACTAACACAAACATGAAGGGATGTTCTTACCAAAAATTCTCATGAAATTAGCTGTGAAAACGTTTCCCCCTCGTTCAGGTGTCCAGAAGTTGAAAAAACGTTCCTAGAAAGAATAAAAATGTTTAGCAAGCGTTTAAATATCCACACACTTTATACTTACGTGGTGGGAATGTTAATCAAGGTGACGTCGCCATATTAGAATGCCCCATTAATGTTCAACTGAGAACATTCACTCCTAACATTTAAAGACCCTTTCCATGATGTTAGACGAGGTTCCAGGAATGTTCCCCGTTAGCTGGTTGGTTCCGGTCACTCTCGCCTTTCCTGCTTTGCGGTGTTCCAGTTAGAGCAGCCAGATTGGTTTGCCTACACAAGGCGAAAGTCAGGGCCCTGGCCGGCGCTCCGGGTTCGACTGGGCGCTGCTGCTGTTGGACAATAGCTCTGGCACCCCCATGGCGCTGTATCATCACCGTCATCTGGCGGGCTGGGCCCCCCTGGCAGCACACTCGCAGCTCTATTAGAGTCTGGAGGCAGCTGTTGGCAGCAGTTGGCAGGGTTAAGTGGCTCTTTTGGAGAGAATAGCCTGCCCGCTGCTGCACACTCTGTGCCAGCTTTCAGCGTGGCCTCCTGGCGAACACGGGCGCATGCCAACCCGCCGCCAAGCCAAAAGCCATTTGGGCTAGCTCAGCTGGAGGGGTCCACTGAACGTGATCTTTGGTGCTAACAGGTGTTTGAGGGTAACCAGGACACTGAAACCCCGGTGCTGGCCGTCTTCCCCGAGTCCACAGTGGCGCGCTACATTCGGATCAACCCTCAAACCTGGTTCAAGAACGGAACCATCTGCCTGCGAGCGGAGGTGCTCGGCTGCACACTGCCAGGTACGGTTCAGCACCCGCGGAGCCAAACTCACCGCAGGAGGACCTCCAACACAACCACGGTGGTATTAAAGTGTCCTCAAGAATTTTAAATTAGCCTCAGGCACTTATAGCATTTTACAACTTGTATTTGTAGTATTGTTCTGTCATTTTAGTTCTTGTATTTTGCATTGTAGTGTTGTTTCTACTAATTATTTTTAGTATTTCCTTAATGGTATTATTATTTTAGAGTTTATAATCAATCAGTCAAGCTTAGTTTCTTTAGCTTTAGCATTGGAGCTACGAGGCTAATGCAGCTAACACTCCAGCATTTAGCATCATGGCTAGATCCTCATACACTCAACAGAACAGCTTTCTTCCAAATGACCTTTCTAGCTGACATAACTCTCTTTTTTAGACCCGAACAACATCTACCATTGGCAAACACAGGGGGGCACTCAGGACAAACTGGACTTTAGACATCACAACTACAAGGAGATGAGGAAGGTACGCTGTTTCCTAGTGGCTCCAAATATTTTCTTCATCCAACCTGACATGCATTCTACTGTTGGTTCACGATTCCTCCATAAGTCAGTGTTTTAAATGTCTTCAGACTGGGCTTGATGTGAAACGGTTCACTGTTGAGACTCAGATTTCTTTACAGTGGAGGTAAATGGAACCAGAAACAAATACAGATGTTTTCTTCACTATCAATGGTGGCCTAGTGGGTAGGATACTTGCCTCTGGACCAAAAGGTCATGGGTTTGAATCCTACCTTCAGCACCACAACTGGGTTCCTGAACAAGCCCCTAAACCCTCGTTGTCCTTCGCCGTCTTCAAGCGTCGCCTGAAGACCCACCTCTTCAAGGATGTCCCTTTCCCACTGCTTACGTATTTCTTTAAAAAAAACTTTCCCTTGACTTCTCTATAACTTATGTTGTTCTTCTCTAAAGCTTAGGTTGTTGTTCTCTATGGTTTATGTATTGCTGGGTTGGGTGTTGGCTAATTATTATTCAGTTATTGTATAGATGCTCTGACTGCAGTATCTTGGTTAAATAGTCGACTCGGATTTAAGCTGTTTTTCAGGTAAGAAACAGTTGAGGACGTCTTAAGCTCTGATGTACGTCGCTCTGGATAAGAGCGTCAGCTAAATGCCGTAAATGTAAACCCCAAGTTGCTCCAGGGAGAGACTGCCCCCTCTAGGTAGGGAATGGAAGTTGCTTTGGATAAAAGCTAAATGTCATAAATGTAAATCTACATATCTCTCAGTGTTTATATGAATGTGTTTACATGGATCATGGTAAAATAGTAGTAAATCTGATCTGAATCAGTTTTCTTTGTCTCACAATGAAAGAAATGTATCTCTCTGCCACAAATAGGGTTTAAGAGCCAAAAGCTTCTCAAAACAACACCTCAGGCATCAGTCAGAGCAGCCATAATAATTTCACGGAATACGTTTTAGTGAGGAAGCTTTTAGTTTAGTTTCCATTTACCACTGTGAACAATTCTGACTTGTTTCACACCAAACAAACTCTGAACGACATTGTTTACCACTCAAAATTTCAGTAATCAGAGCAGTCCACCTTTAACAATAGAGGGCCTTAAAGGGATCTTGGGAGCAACTCCATTGAAAGCTTCTCTAAAGAATCTATTACTGGAACTGAAATATTTTTTTTTAAAGACATTGTTCCAAAGAATCCTTTTCGAACCCTTTATTTGCAATGTCCTGATGAAGACGGGCTTCTAAGGGTAGGAGAAGGAGCAGAGCTGGATTTTGCAGTGTGTCTATAAGCCTCGCTTTGGCTTGGCTTGGCTTGTGTGAGCTGAGGTTTGCCACACTCACCAGAGAACAAACATTACTCTGGGCTCCTCTGTAAACTGGCTGATGGGCCATGGAGGCCAACCCCTGCACAACAGTGACTATATTAACACACCACACGCATATTAGCACCTCACACATGTGTACACACTCCAGATTCTTTCCGTGTACTTTACAGAAAATCACCGTATGGAAGAATGTGAAGAGTGTGACCATTATAGACTTTTTTTTTCCATTTGACCCTAAATTTGCTTTGATTTTAATGAATAAACAGCAGTTTTAGGATCTAAAAATCAATAAAAGTTCTGGCTTTAGGATAGAGTCAGATATCAGTGTTCACTCCAGATGGATTTTAGTTTAAAAAGATAAAGCAGGGGGCTCCCAGACACCCTGGGATTGAGCAGAGCTGCTGTCAGCTAACATTCTGTCTATTGTGGTCATTCTGTGTAAGTCTTTAGAGAAAGGGCTCAGTGCTATACAATATATCATCTGCTAATCGTTATCCAATACCAGTCTCTGCAATACTGCCATCACACAAAACTGCAATATGCAAATGAGCCTCTAACCAATCACAGTGTTTCTGACAGGGCAACGAATCACAGCTCCAGGTGAGATACTGGGTGTTCTGATGTAATACAACTTAATGTAATTCAACCAAAGTCAGAATAAGTGGTTAAATGGCTGGTTTTGTGACATCACAAAAACTATTTTCCATCTATGGGATGTATGGATGGGGGATAAATGTGCCATTTGAAACAATATTACAGACCTTTAGGCCTTTTTAATGTAGTGCAATCAGGATTCAGTCACTTCTAGATACACCACTGATTGTAGAACCATAATGTAAGCAGGTTGCAGTTGGTTCTAGATACATCACTGACTACAAAGCTGTAGTGGAAGCAGGGTTTGGACAGTTCTAGATACATCACTGATAGTGCAGACAGTTTTCACTCAGGTCTAGATACCATAGGGCCGTAGTGTAAGCAGATTTTGGTCAGTTCTAAATACGTTATTAATTTAGGTTTAGGGTTAAAGGTCTTGCTCAGGGACCCAGTGGGGGTCTGCTGAGGGTAGGATTCGATCCTATGACCTCTTGGTCTGGAGGCAAGTATCCTACCCACTGAGGTTCTTCCACCCGAGAGAAGTGGAAGCAAGAAATGAACCTCGGTCTGTAAACAAATCAGAACCAGACATAAAATCCAGGACCTTTGCTTCCATTACATGCAGATATGTACCTTGTTTGTGTATAATGTTGCTCATGATGGCCTTGAGAACACACTAGAAGTCCAGGGGTAGAAGCCCAGGGAGTTTAGCTCTTCAGGCCAGTGTTCCAGTGACAGGAGGAGTCACCTCTGAAATAAAGCCTCAGTTCTGTTACGTCTCTGTTTACCAGCTGATGAGGTCCGCGCACGAGGCCTGTCCGGACATCATGCGGATCTACAGCATCGGAAAGAGCTACACAGGCCTCAAACTGTACGTGATGGAGATCTCCGACAACCCTGGCAAACACGAGCTGGGTAAGAGAGCACCTGATCAAATCTGTGCCTACAAGCGATTTATTTAATTATTCAGCAAAAAAAATAACAAGCAATCTTTATATTAGTTAGATAGGAAATCTTCAGCCAACCCTCGTTTCTTCTTATTGTGCTTCCAGCGACTCTCTTGTATTTTCAATGTAGTCTTGGGTCGTGATCAGTGTACTGGTGGTGCTGAATGCTGAGCGGTTGGAACAGCTCTAACATCTTTAGGCACTTTTGCAGTAAAACATTTGTTCCTATTTCTTTCATGTAATCTACTGAATATATCAAAGATAAGACAGTTTGACAGACATGGAATAATATTTTTGCACATATTTCAAAGCATAATTGTGAAATGAGGGGTCTCAGGACTTGCACAGTACTGTATTACGAGTAGAGCAGTACATCATCAATCTCTCTGTTTTTCTCACTCCATCCCTGCCTCCCTCCCCCTGTCCCCGTTTCCTCCCTCCCGCTCTCTTTCATGAGCTCAGTGTTGACTCTGGAACAGCGTGGGGTTGGTTTTGGCCAGTGAAGTAGAGGTCAGTTTCTCAGTCAAGGTTGGCACATACCAGTGCCAGCTCGCGTAATGAGGCCTGAGGCTAGCGATGCCAGGGCAGAGCCCAGCGCAGAGACAGTGGAGGTGCCCAGTGGAGAATGGGCATAGAATAAAAATATCCACATAACACCATCCAGGCTATTTAAAAACTCAATCCCTCAAACTTCAGCCGCGTATTTACTAGACTTGAACTAAGTTTAATGAATTCTGATACTATGAAAATAAGTTATTAAACTAAAAATGATTTCTTTGCCATAAACATGTCACGATTATGACAGATAGTATAATATTTCATGTCATTGCTTTAAATTAGCATGTCACATAATCTGTCACCACTGTAGTATCTGACCATCACCAGCAATGATACTATGACACTGTTATAGTAGTGGACATAACCCGTTACGACATCTGCCATGTTTCTGTTAGTGTTATGTACTGGGGGCAGAGATGTTCACGAGTCATTTTTACAGAGTCCGAGTCAAGTCTCGAGTCGCTGAGGGAAGACTGAAGTCAAATCACAAGTCTTTGTTTGTGCGACTTAAGTGCGACTCGAGTCCGAATCTCTGACTCAGTAATCAAGTTATTTTGTATTATTTAAAAAAGCAGTAGCTTGTAGAGTGCAATTACTTACTATAATTATTTTTCATAAATATTACAGCTACAGCTATCAAATATTTACATTTTCAAATATGCTTGGAGGATGATAAAGGTTTGATAAATGTTATTTTAATGTTTTGGTTAACTTAGTAAACAGACATTGTAACGCCCCCAGCGGTCGCCTTTGGACTGTAATAGGTGAGACTCTTATTTTGACATGAGTGTAGTTCCCCTGGTCAGTTTAAGCATACAGTCGGTCAGGGATTAAGGGATATTTAGGTTCAGGTGTTTTTGGTTACTATTCTGTAGAAATAGCCTGCTTTGTGTTCCCTCCCTTCTCGGTTCACTCTTATACACTCCTGTGTTGTGTCTGTTTGGTTTCTTCATCCTTGCTTTGTGTTTTTTGGCCACCATACCATTTATTTAGAGTTTCTGAATAAAGAGAAAAGAAGAAAAGATGCCAATCTGCTTCTGCGCCTCCTTTCCAAACGGGCACTAAGACGAGACAGACATAAGACATGAAGAAACAGGGAACAGGTGGCGCACATTCATCCAAACGTTAAAGCTGTGATATAATTATTAACCATAAAGCAAAACAATTTCTAAACCCTTAATAAAGATAGCGCCATTGTAAAATAGCACCATTTTATTTCGATAACACAAAAGAAGATCGGGTTAAGATTAACATGAAAAGCTGTTCTTTGGGATATAAATCTTAATCCTAAATAAGACCTTCTAATCTGAGTACCACATCTTATTAAAGTGGTGCCATCATGGTTAATAAAGGTGCGTTTTCAGGGTGAGGAGGTTTAGGTATTCCAGAAAAGCACAGAAGAAGGCAATTAACCATGCATCTAGACTCTGTTCGGTCTTGGCCCCCCAGTGGTGGAATGAACTCCCTCTTGCAATCAGATCTGGAGTCCGTCGCCTCTTCAAGCGTCTCCTGAAGACCCGCCTCTTTAAGGAGCATCTTGGCGACTAGCCAGTCCTTCCACACATCTCTTATACATCTTTTCCTATATATTTATCAAATCCCTCAGACACTCACCCTCTTAACTGTTTTACTGTTTTTACTTCTGTATTAATCTCTGACTGGTTTCTCTCTGACAGGGTTTGTTTTGGTGTGTAACTCCAGCAGTAACTTGGTTAAATAGCTGTTGTTGATTTAAGTGCAGCTTTACAGGTTTAAGAACAGTGTTGTGGACTTTAAGCTCGGATGTACGTCGCTCTGGATAAGAGCGTCTGCTAAATGCCGTAAACGTAACCGTAAGGCAATGGTAGCCCTACAGCTCGTGCCGTGGCTTGATCAAACCCTCCAGGAATCTGAGCTGAAGAAAAGTAAATAACAATGAAAGATGATGGAAAAAATGTTCAGAGTTTGCTAAGCTATTGCACTTTTTCTCTGCGGTGACTCGGGTTAAGGTGAAAAAACACCACCTTGAAGATGAGAAGTTCATGTCCTTCACAAACTACAAGCATGGACTTGTTAAAGCTGGATGCTTGCCATGTGTTTCCGGGCCAGGTTTGCATTGTAGTGCTGGTGCACTCTCTGAAAATACATTGGCCAGCGCTGAACCCTCGCCTGAAGTCCGTCGCAGGCCTAAGCCGCACAATTATGCTGACAGTCCGTCTTCATTTGGCCTGTCTGGCACCGGCTGACTGATAAGCAATCCTGGAGGTGGATCCCTGTTGAAAGTGCGAGATGAAAGCGAGGAGACATCTGTTGGTATTTGTGGCCCCGGCGGGTCCAGTGTATCATCGCCATGTGGTTTTCTTGCTGTGTGTGAATCACAGAGGCATTGTCTAAGCTTCGCCGTACACATGCTTCTCATTAGCGTTTATCAACAACACAACAATCCTGTGGTTGGGGCAGGGGTGGCAGCTGGAGGTCCAGGGCTTCCCCCTCTACTGGAGCATCCAGCACATCATTGGGAAGGGGAATCCAAACACTAACTCAGTTGTTCTCCAAAACTGGAGAGCTGAGAGGGAAGTGGAACCGCAGGAAGGCATTTTAGAGGAGCAGTGGTACAACAGTCCCCTTCTGGTTCTCATGTTTTGCAGAACAGTGGATCCATTCTGTTCCTTCTGAGGATCCCTCCTCCCAAAGACCAACCGGATACCCCCCCCCCCCTTAAAACTGGGATTAGGGGTGTTTTCACACTTGTCCCAAATGCTACACACCCAGGATTGATTCTGGGGAGGGTCCTTGTTATTGCAGTCATAAATGAATAGCTCAGTTCCATCTATCACATTTGTCTGTGCTGTGATTATAACAGGTTCTAAAATAACAATAAAGGTATAGCAGTTAGAGGATCATCTGCTCTGTTCATTTCTGTTCATCACAGCCAATGGAAAGTGCTGGTTTAGGTGGTAATGGCAGTTTCAGAACGAACCGAAGGCCTTCTTCAGAATCTCACACAATGTGAAACGTAATCTGACAGAAGTTATACAAGGGGTTGGTCTTCTGTTTGTGTTGGTGCAGAAGTTAGTTAAGGATCGCTGCAAAACGAACCTCAGTGAAATGATCAGAAACGACAGGTTTCTGAGCTGCAGGTGGCTGACGCTGTGAAGTGACACTTTTAGAGCCAAAACAGGTCAAAAGAATGTGCCATAAATGAAGAATAGCTTAAGGGCCACACTCAGGGTCAGTTTCCCAGACAAGGATTAAGCCTAGGAATGGACTATATATGACTTGCAATGAAGACCCGATCAAATGTAAGGGTCTGCTTAGAGTAAGAGGTTATTTGACCCATTTTTACTATCCAACCGAAAATGTCACTATAATAGTCTCCTTTTATTCATTTTTGGAATGTTGTTTGTTTTTTTTGCACTGCAGAGAGGCTGTTTCAGGGAAGGTGCCAGATTTCAGACCCCTCTGCTAGCACCAGACCCAAAGAGAGGAGGTGGGAAGCTGCATCTGAGAGGGAGGCATGAAGGTCGCGTTTCATGGGAGCCTCACATGTGCAGCCTTACCGTAACAGCACAGATAGAAGCATCCATGAAAACTCAGCCCAGTGGCTGGTTTGACTGAGCCAGGGTTAAAACAACAGTGCAAGCAGCTGTGAGGGCCTCTAGGAAAGTGTTATTGTGATCAATTATAACAGTATGATTTTCAGTGCATTGGATGGATATCCAATATGTTAATGCATCCTGAACATCTTTAAACAGAATGAAGAATGTTTACACAAGGAGTGTACAACAGCAACCACCAGTGTATAGTCACTCCACAGTAATCCCAGTAGCTGACTGGACATCATCTTGGTCATAATTGTTGAATTGTTGCCCTTTCCCCACCCTAAGATAACTGTTTAGTCGGGGTGTCGGATTAACGCATTCATTTCAATTAATCACAGACAACCTAACCCTAAAAAAAATACCGCTGATTAATCACACCATGTGACTTTAACCCGGTCAGGTGTTCTGCCAAAACATGCTACCCATCGAGACGTGCTCCCATGCCCTTCTGCACATGTGCAGTTCCACAGTCTTGGCATTCAGAGCTACCTAGAGTCAGGGAAGCTGGTTTATCTGTTCTGTCTTGTGTTGGACACTGGTTTATCTGTGTTATCTTGTGTTGGACACTGGTTTATCTGCGTTATCTTGTGTTGGACATTGGTTTATCTGTGTTATCTTGTGTTGGACACTGGTTTATCTGTTCTGTCTTGTGTTGGACACTGGTTTATCTGCATTATCTTGTGTTGGACACTGGTTTATCTGTGTTATCTTGTGTTGGACACTGGTTTATCTGTGTTATCTTGTGTTGGA
>JBBJLR010000029.1:3612418-3626428 GCA_037577145.1 Brachypetersius gabonensis
ATATATGAATGTATGTGTTTATATGGGGCTGTTTTAGAATAGGCCTTCAGCCAGAAAATACAATTCAGTCAGAGATGAACCTCAGAGATGAATAATGTGTCCTTAAAAATTTTTTTAAAATCTCGACGTACAGATCTACATTATCTCAGAACTTTACGAGTGTGATTATTGAGAACTTTAATTGCATTTAGCACTGGACTGGTAATGATATGGAATAGTTCCTTAAATATGTATCCAAGTAATCCAACACAAGGGAATTTGAAAAATTAAAAAAGGTCCCACAGGGACTAAATAAAAAGTGAGGTGGGGGTCAAAGTAGCCCCATCTCTCAGGGCACCAATAATACAAATGATATGGAGTTAAAGTAAGACTGCAGGCAACTAAGGTGAACCAATAATTAGGCAAACTCTGCAAGTTTGATGCATCATTTGGGACGTTCCCAAGAGTGATGGCTATCACATTTTTGCCCCAGAAAAGATTACTGATGGAAAAAAATAATGCTAAAAAAACACAACTTGGCTACACACTGCTGTCATTTCTTGATAATGTCTGTACAGGCAGAGAAAATAACATTGATGAAACATTAAATGAATTACTTCGATTAAAAAAAAATTAAGAAGTACCAGAAATAAAGAACGTAAGTGATTTGGATTTTTTTTAAACAAAAAGTGCATACACTGCATATTAAATAGCAATACATTAAATTAAAATGAGGATGTGCATGGATATGAGTAGGCTGTCACATCGGTAGGCACATAGAAGATCATTTTAGCCTTGCAGCTGAACAACATTCATGGGTTTTCACACTTTTTTCACCTTTTGTTTCCTCTGAGGCAATGACATTTGTATATCGTTCAGTATGTGTGCGTGTGTGTATTGATCTGTGAGCATCTGTATTAATGCTATAGTGAACTGTGTTCAGCTGTGTCAAGAGGCTAAAATATAGAGTGAGGACTATGGGAGAAATTTCATATATACAACCCCCTGATCTCTTTGTGGGATGAAAAGAGTTGCTTTGGCACATTCTCCAGAACATCAGGATGATGGATTCGTCTCAAGATGCCTGAAACACCAACAAAAATGTTTTACGGTCAGGATTGTGTTGGAAAATGTTTTCCTGGCACAACGTCTACATTTGTACCAAAAAAACCCCCAACATTACATGCTCAACTCCGTCACTTTAATGACAGTGGCAATAGAACATTTGTGAAACAAAAGCTTTTATGTAAAGAGCTACACATATTTTAGACTTGCACTGTAATCTGAACCACTGAGTGGACATAAATCACAAATCATAAAGGTGACTGCAGAACGGTCCCCAGGCCAACATTCATGGAATTGGTAGTAAATAAAACAGGGCATTCGTCAAGTGCACTTCGGCCACTTACCAGTTATAACGGCGTCTCTTTTTTGTAGTTAAACCCAGGGTCTGACCCTTCAATTTGCAGTTTCAGAGCTTGTTTAAGGCTTAATTCTGTCTCCCCGACTGAATAATTATCAAGAACTTCCTGATGTCCCCTGTTGTGCACAGTTCTGGGTACTGAGACTTTCCCTAAAAACACTTGATTTCCCTGCAGGTGGTAGTTAGGGTTGGTCATAATCCCATTCCTCTTCTTCTCAGCACAACTCTGCTGCTGGATGTACAACGGGTCCTGTGGCTGCCCAGAATCCATAGGGTTTGAGCCCGCAAGCACAATCTTACAGTGGGGATCTCTCACTGCGATGTTGGACACTGATTTGTTGATAGCAATCCTTTTGTCAAACTGAGTCATCTCATATTCCAAAACCTTACCTTGTGGAGAAGCACTGCTGTTCTTCGATTTTGTCTTGTCTCCAGACCCTTCCTTTTTTGAGCAATCGTTTGTCCCATTCCCATTCTTTCCACCTTTAGAGGACTTAAGCCCTGGTTTCACCTGACTCCAGTCAAATTCACTAGTAGGATATCCAGGCTGAGGGCCAATGGGGGAGACTATAGACTGCCTGCTGCGACTACGAGGCAGAGAGTGTTGTTGAATCTGTTCTATGAAGCTAAGCCCATGGAAACTGTCTATGGGCATCGTCTGGGCTGTTGAAGTGGACGAAGTGGTCCTCAGTGAAGAATTCTTTGAGCTTTTGAGGGAGTTATTGGACAGGGAAGACTTCTGTCTGTCCATGGTGGAGTCTGGAGACTCAGAAGGCGAGCTGAAAGCATGAACTGGACCATTTGATAAACCTCGACCTGCTGACTGAATGTCCCCAGTTCCTGTGCTGCTGGAACTACTGGATTTGATAGTCAGTGACTGCATTTTTCCTGTGACTGACATTGAAGTTTTCTGCTCCATGGTGTGTATAGGTGAGGGATTGCAGCCATTGAGACTCGCGGCACCATATTTCTCTAAGAGTTTGATGATCATTGAGTGTCCTCCTTTTGCTGCTACTCTCATGGCCGTGCGGCCAAACTGGTCAGCATGATTGGGATCTGCACCATGCTCAAGCAGGATCCGGACTACGTCAACGTGTCCCTCCTGAGCAGCAATGCCAAGTGCAGTGGCACCTTGGTTACATGTATGGTCAACGTGGGTGCCATTGTCGATCAAGAACTGGACAACTTTTGAATGACCTTGCCACGCGGCAGATTGAAGTGCAGATCGTTTTTCATTGTCACAAGAGTTGACGTTTGCATGGTAGCTTATCAGCAACCTCACCATTTCTACATGGCCCTGCCAACATGAGACATGGAGTGCTGTTCTGCCCTCCATATCACCTGCCTCTACATTTGCTCCATTCTCCAAGAAAAACTCTGCAATGGCTAGATGATTCTCAAGTGCCAGTATGTACAAAGTTGGCCGTCCATCTGCGTCTTTAAAGTCTATATCAGCACCATGGCTCAGCAAAAGTTCAATCATATCTCTGTGCCCCTCCAGGGCTGCCACCCTTAGAGAATTTCTCCCATCATATCCTCTCTGGTCAATGCAAGACTTATTTTCGAGAAGGATGTGTACACAATCATAATGACCCTCCTGAGCAGCCAGGATTAAGGGTATTCTTCCATCATTATCCACCTCTGAGCATCTAGCACCTTGTTCAATTAGGGCCTCACACACCTGTCTGTGTCCCTCAAATGAGGCCATGTGCAAGGGTGTCCAGCCAGCATCATCTCTGTGGTTTTCATCTAGACCCCTGTCCAGCAGAGTTCTGACCACTTCCACATTTCCTTGAGCAGATGCAATGCTAAGCACTGTCCTTCCTTCACTATCAATACTATCCACAGCTGCACCCCAGAAAAGCAATGTGTTTACCACAGAAGCATGCCCCATAGATGCTGCAGCAAGCAGGGGAGTTCTCCCATTGTTGTCTGTGTGGTCAACATCTGCCCCCCCTTCTAGAAGCAAGTCCACCACATCCACGTGTCCTTCGTAGGCAGCGACCAGAAGAGGAGTCATGCAATCTTTATCGCAATGGTCCACTTCTGCTCTACGGTCAATGAGTAGGCTGACTACTGAAGCGTGACCTTTGCTTGCAGGCACACAAAGAGCAGCAACGGAAAGTGCTGTCCGTCCATCAACATCCTCATGGTTTACCTCAGCACCATGGTCCAGCAAGTGCTCAACAATTTCCCTGTGTCCCATGTAGGCTGCAGCGATGAGTGCAGTCCTTCCTTCATTGTCTGCCTTGTTGACCTCTGCCCCATGTTGGAGGAGGTTAAGGACAATATCTTCATGGCCTCCCCATGCAGCAGCCCTGAGGGCTGTTCTGCTGTCTGCATCTGCACAGTCAACCTTGGCACCTGCATAAAGGAGTGCCGAGACCACCTCAGAGTGACCACCCCAAGCTGCAGACCTTAAGGCAGTCCATCCATCATGATCTGTGTGGTTGATGTTTGAATCACATCCTATCAGGCAGTTTACGACCTTGGTGTGGCCTTGCCTGGCAGCAAGCGTGAGGGGTGTCTGTCCGTGGTTGTCTTCAAGCTCCATGTTGGCTCCTCTGGAGATGAGCAGATTCACCACATCTAGGTTGCCACTGTATGCAGCATTAGCCAGCAGGGTTCGCCCACTAGAGTCACTTTGGTTGACAGAGGCCCCGTTGTCAAGCAGAGTGCGAATGGAATCCTCTCGTTCCAGTGCCTGCTGCACGATGCATGAAGCATGGTCATCCTCATTACTGATGTGAGCTCCAGCTTTGACCAGCAGCTGCAAGACCTCCTGCTCTTTGGGGATGGATGTGGAAAGGGAATCTTTTGCAGGTGTGCCATTCCACACCATCCACAGGGCCAAGTTAAATGGTTCTATCTGGAGATTGGAGTTGACCAGATGAAGGGCAAACTCCTGCACCTCCAGAGGTTTGAGCTGCTTGGCTCTACAAGTATAGCTCATAGCCATCATCCGATGGCCTTCAGCGGCGTTGCACAGGTATTTCTGAGTGCAGTGCTTAACATCCAGAAGCCATTCAGCAAAGCTGTAGTGAAAGAGCATCTTAGTACCGCCAAGTCCATCCACAAGTAACTTTGAGAGGATGTCCATCTTTTTCTGGAACTCTTCCATGGTCAAAGTCATGTTTTTAGTCCAGACAGCATGGTAGAGCTCCTTCACCGTCAGAGGCCTGCAAGCAGCCAGAATTACATTCAGGATGGGCTGCACTTTGGCAAATTGCTTCCTGACAAACAGTCTTTGGCAGAGCCACAGGTAGAGTCCATTCAGAGTACCAGGGATCTCACGGATCTCCCGAAGCATAATGAAATTCTCAACCACACCATCAAGGACCCGCTCCAGGTACAAGAAGCAGCCACTACTCTTGATATGAAGTTGGTTAAGCATTTCTGCAGTCTCCTTGGTGAGGTGCTGCCGCAGTGCCTCTTCCTGGTCTAGCCGGTGGAGGATGTACTGCTGCACATCTTTAACAATGTAAGCCTTGCGCAGGTCATCCAGGCTAATCTTGCGGAAACCTGTAAAGAATGATGAAAGGGAAAAAAGCAATTAGGGTAATTCACATGAACACATGATTACATAATCATGGATGAGAAGGAATAGAAATACCAGTTAACAGTGGAATTCTTTAAACTAGTTTAAACCTATTTTAAAAGAACAGTAGAGACCAAGACATATTTGGAAACATTATAAGGATACATTTCCAAATAAGCGGTACATTCAATAAAGTAATTTGAAGTGACCCATATTTCATGGAGATCCTAACATATAAACTTACACATACCCAACGACGCCTCAGATTTCACCTCTGACAAACTGCCTTGTAACTGCTCCCAGATGTGTACTCTTAAGACCAGCACAAACGTGAGTACCAGAGGAGACATATATTTAAATTTAAGCCTGCCCTGTATTACTGGACTTTCTAGGGCAGACAACATAGTCATACACAATGTAAAAATTAATGTTCCAATTTACCCGTAAACAACTATTTCTGCAGCATGGATGTCTGGAAAGCCTTTCTGTCTTACATCAAATATATAAAGCATCCAAAGAGCCATAACAATTTATGAAACTGAACAAGTTAATTGCAGCTGGAATGCACTCGGAATGACTGGCAGTGAATCTCATGCAGACAGTTAATAGGTATTTGGGCCAACAAAATCTCCAAGCACTTTCATCTCAGGAAAAAGCATTCTTTAGTGGATATACATCTCACTACGACTACGAGCAATCGACTCTGTGCTGAGCAACCGCTGACCATGCTCAGTCAGTTTACATGGCACCACTTTGTGGCTGAGTTATTGTCATTCCCAATCGCTCCCACTTTGTTAATAATACCACTGACAGTTGACTGTGGAATATTTAGTAGTGAGAAAATATCATGACTGGACTTGTTGCACTGGTGCCACACTGGAATTCACTGAGCACCAGAGAGCGACCCATTCTTTCACAAATGTCTGTAGAAGTGTCTGCATGCCCAGGTGCTTGAAGTTATACACCTGTGGATTTAAGGAATTTAATCATTTCGATGGGTGAGTGAACACTTGGCAATATAGTGTATTAAGAAAACAAAGTATAAGTGATGTCTGATTCCAACAGAAGTTAATCGCTCTAACAGAATGCTATGGGGGACTGTATCAAATTCAGCACTCCGGTCAACAGCCCAGAGTCAGGGGCCATTAAACCAGATTGAAACTGTTGAAATAGACTGAAACTGTTCCGTGATATATGCATGTACATGTGTTGCTGTTTTCTCAAGTATTTTAGACAAAATGGCAGATTTGTAATAAGTCTAAAATGATTAAGATTATTTGGGTCAGCACCTGTTTTTTTTTTTTTTTAAATCGCAGCCATTTTTAAGGATGGAGGAACTGAACCAGAAGTACAGTAAGTCATGAACGTACTATATCTGTTAATAATGGTGCAATAGAGGACAGGCGGGTCTTTACCAGTGAAGTAGGAAGTAGAAAATTTAGATTTTTTGATCAAATTAGAGATTGCAATGACAGTCAGAAGTGTAAAAAAACTACATAGATTTCTTTATGTTTAGCAAGCAGAGTTTCAGCAGCCAGACGTTCCAGCCTCTGGCCTTTAGCCTTAAGAGGGGTGTACCAGGGAGAAGAACAAGTAAAAGAAGCGGTCAGAGATTTTAGAGAAGCAAGATTGTCCAGCAAACTATGTAGCCCATCATTAACCGAACATCAAGACAAGACCCATCCAGTTTCTTCAGTTCCGTAGAGAAGTGACTGACATCCTCTTGGCCCAGCATCACGGTGCAGATGCAGACCTTTCGGAACAGTCACAGGAAGAAGATTCAAATCAAGGGATAAAACATCGGGTGATGGAGTTGCCCCATGCCTGTCAGCACGAGAGCTAATGCCTACCTCCCAGAGATGATCGGCCTGAAGAATGCGCTGCAAACTACCAGGCTGCACTGGAAGAACCCAAGTGTGTTGCATAGTGATGCTCCGATCGTTCGGCCAATAATCACATTTTATGACTCGATCGGTACTCGTTAAACTTGACCGATCTTACTAACCAATCACAATTGATGACGTCAATGCGTGAGGGCGTACACGACGAGTGGGGACATAAATGTTTTGGCGCCGCAGTCAGTACTCGAGTTGAGGGGGGATGAGGAGGGAGGTCATCCCCTCCTAAAAACAAAGAAATAAAAACAGTCAAAATCACGCCCCTTTTAAAAACGAACATCTCCCCTTTCCATTCCTTGTGCTATTTCATCAATGAATGCATGGGTCTATTAAGTAAAGTACGAGCGAGACGGCACACGTGAACTGAGTAAAGTACTGCGAGCGAGAGGGCATGCGCGAATTGAGTAAAGTACCGCAAGCGAGACGGCACGCGCGAATTGAGTAAAATGCCGCGAGCGAGACGGCACGTACAAATTGAGTAGTGCCGCGAGCGAGACGGCACGCGCAAATTGAGTTAAGTGCCGCGAGCGAGACAGCACGAGCGAATTGAGTACAGTGCCGCGAGCGAGACGGCACACGCGAATTGAGTAAAGGGCCGCGAGCGAGACGGCACGGCCGAATAGAGTAAAGTACCGCAAGCGAGACAGCACGCGCGAATCGAGTAAAGTACTGCAAGCAAGACGGCACGCGCAAATTGAGTAAAGTACCGCAAGCGAGACGGCACGCACGAATTGAGTAAAATGCAGCGAGCGAGACGGCACGCACGAATTGAGTAAAGTGCCGCGAGCGAGACGGCACGCACAAATTGAGTAAAATGCCGCGAGCGAGACGGCACGCACAAATTGAGTAAAGTGCCGCGAGCGAGACGGCACGCACAAATTGAGTAAAATGCCGCGAGCGAGACGGCACGTACAAATTGAGTAAAGTGCCGCGAGCGAGACGGCACGTGCGAATCGAGTAAAGTGCCGCGAGCGAGACAGCACGAGTGAATTGAGTAAAGGGCCGCGAGCGAGACAGCACGAGCGAATTGAGTAAAGGGCCGCGAGCGAGACGGCACACGCGAATTGGGTAAAGGGCCGCGAGCGAGACGGCACGGCCGAATCGAGTAAAGTACCGCAAGCGAGACAGCACACGCGAATCGAGTAAAGTACCGCAAGCGAGACGGCACGCGCAAATTCAGTAAAGTACCGCGAGCGAGGCGCTGTTTTTGGGGAGTGAACAGTACATTTAGAATCTTTCACAGTGTTTGTTAACTGCATCAAACTGTTCAAGGGAGAAGAATTTAGTTTGTTTTCTTCATATAGTACATTGAAAGTGGTCATATACTATCTATGCTATATGGAAAAAAGTATTGGGACACCTGCCCATTCCACCAACAGTGACTTTAATGACATTCAGTACTCGAGTTGATGCTAACTATGGAGCATGTGATGGCTATGTCAGCCAGAAGACTGACTCCAATTTTGAGGATCAATGACAGGAGTATCTGACACATAACATCCACACCATGCAAAATTTGCTATTTGTCGTTTATGTTCCAAAGAAATCTCACGTGGAGGCGCATTGTCCAAAACATTTAATACATTTAATTCAGTATTACTTTATCTGAAAAAAAGTTAGTGGTGATCAGATAGCTTACATATCAGTTATATAAACTTAAAGCATCAGAATCGGCATTGGTATCGGCTGATCACCATGACAAAAAATCATTACTTAGTATCGGTGGCATCCCTAGTGTTGCATGACCTTAAACACTTTCTTGTGCTTGCAAACCAAGAGCAACTGTTACTCAGCCTTTCACACATAGGTGATGACAATGATTCTGAAGGTGTGTACATGTACTCTTTGTGACATTACTATTATAATTACATTACATTACTAACCCTAACCCTGACTGCCCAGAAGTGGAAAAAGTTTATTTTGTTTCTTTTTTTTCCACTATGATGTTTTTTCATTTTGTTTTGATCACGTTGATGTTCAAAACCCATTAGTAGCCTGATGCAACAATGAAAATTTAAAATGCTTTGAATGTTTTATTTTTTGTATATAATGTCATCCTAAACTGTTTGCAGCATTTCAAATGATCCAATCAGTAGTTTTAACTCCTTGTTGTTTTTACTCTGATATTCAAAATATGTTAAAAATGTGTGTGTGTGTGTGTTATTAATACATGCAAAAGCAGTCAGGAAAAAAACCTGCCGTGTTCAAGGTGGAAATAAAGAGCTTTTCACTCTATTACACAAAGGTAACTCAGAACAAGAATCCACATATGTGGACATAATTTTTCTCTAAAAGTGCATCATATCAAAACAGGATGCTTAAATAAGTAGCAAAACAGATATAAAAACGCATGTAAAAAACAGCTTGAGCCTCTAGAGGACACAGATGTTCTAAATTGCTATACAGAAGGGCAAATACAGATGTACTATGGACAAATCTACAGGTGCAATACGTACATACAGATGTACAGATGTGTACAGAGGGAGGAGGAGGAGGAGGAGTGTACAGGGTTAAGTGTGTGTGTGTGGATGGGAAGGTTCAGGAGTGTGACAGCTGTGGGGAAGAAGCTGTTCCTAAAACTGCTAGCGCCCTCTAGGGGGAGGAGCTGGAAGTATTTGTTAGCTGAATGAGAGGAGTCCCTAAGAATGCTGTGTGCCTGGCATAGACCTCTGTTCCTGTGGACATCCTCAATGGCAGGAAGTGGAGTTCCTGTAATGTGTTTGGGGAGGGGGGGCTTGCGGTCAGCAACAGAGCTGTGACATAGCTGGTCAGGATGCTCTCTATCGCACTGTAGTAGTAGTTACTCAGTACGTCAGTACACAGTTGGTTCTTCTTTAGTATCCTCAAAAAGAAGAGGCGCTGATGGTCCTTCTTGGCCAGGCTGGAGGTGTTGGTCGGCCTTACACTGTGTCTAATAGCCTACATTCTCCAGGCAAATGTGTTAAGCAGTTGATTTAGTCCTCAGTAGGCAGATTTGGTAGGTCCCAATAAGAAGTAACACCAAATTCTGGGTTTGTTACCACTTGATACAACAGGCTTGTGCAACAGTTACCCATTACACGTTACCAAACAAGTATTTGCTACAAAAGAAGCTGGTAATCTCTTGGCAGGGCATTCATTCTGCTAGAAGCCGGCAAATTATTAACATTTCAGCGGATAAAGACGATGTGCTAAATTATGCATGGCTACATCATCCTTCACCACTGAAATTACAGCTTCTTTTGTCTTTAAAGTGCTCATGAAGCACATGTCTTCTGCAGAACAGGCCACTTTAGGCTTTATGTTGGCAGTGCAGTCCATCCTGCTAGCAGTTGTTTTCACCATTAGGAGGGTATTTTCCATGACTTATCCCATAGGATTGTATTTATTTCCAGCCTGACTGACCTAGCCCTCCACTTCAACCCGGCTGCACATTACACCATCCATGAGAGAGCACGTGTCTGCATGTGTGTGTGTGTGTGTGTGTGTGTGTGTGTCTCCAGGAAAAAGACAGGCTTAAAGAGGAAGAGGCCTTGAAGGGGTAAAGGAGGAGGTGATGGGGGACAGATGACCCAGAACTCTGGTGTTGCTGGCAGGCTTGTTTGTAACTATTCCCTGCATGTTTGAGTAGGTTATCTGGATGTTTGGTTTGGAAGTCTGCCACGAATTTGGGGGGTTCATGGAGTTTAACACAGGATTAAAAATAAGTGTCCTGATAAATATGAGGCCGTAACTTTGAATGTAAATCAAACGATGTGTTGTCTTCCAGTGTCGCTCTTGTGGGCAGAGTGCCGTGTAATATCTCCCCGTTTATCTTGCGCCATCAGAAAAAAATCCCCACAGAACAAATATGAGATAAACGACATGAAACTGCACTTGTATGCTGCAAACACAGTTATTCTCCCACAGGTAAAAAGAGAGGAAGAAAACAAAAACAAAGTTTAGACAAACAGCGACACTGAAAACAATAAAAAAGGCCAATCCTCAGAGAAAAGCTCCAGTTAGAATGAACCAAAGAGATCAGCCAGATTGAACTGCTATAAATAAGGGACGTTAACCTACAGCTTCCACTTGAGCCATCACCTGCTGTACTGCTTCATGGTAGAATAGTCTGGAAGACAAGCGCTGCAATCAAATGCCCATCCAAACACTTAAATAGCGAATATATCAATGTCCACAACAACCTCTAGCATACTTTGAAAAACAATCAGAAAATGGATGACCATGACCTCACTTTAATGCAAGTGCATTATCAAGAACATCTCCTAACGAAGTTTGCATCTAAGAATATAGCACATCAACTAATTCACTATAAAACTACTCATAGAGCATATATTACACCTTATAAAAGATTCCGGATGGGGCTGCAACCTACATATAATTGTCATATATGCAACAGCACCTGTCCAGGGACTTTTCTGTTTTGGGACTGTCCAACTGTATCCAAATTCTGGTGTGATGTGAATTTCTGTTTATTTAATTTATTAGAGATTTCTTATGTATCTAACCCTGCCCTTTGTCTTCTTAGGCCTCATTTACACAGTCAGTTAAATGGGACCCAATTCCGATTTTTTGCTCATATGTCACAGAGATCGGATCTGTCCCATGACAGTGTAAACAGGAAAAAAACGCATGCATTCGGATATTAGGAGATTGGATTCAGGCCTCGTTCATATGTGGAAATAAATCAGATATAAATCGGATATGTGCCGATGCGACTGTCATGTAAACAGGCAGATCGGATTTCACTAGGCATTGCGTTCTGTACGTCATTAACAGTAAGTCACTGACTATCAGGCACACTGACGCGCTGCTGATCCCAAACAGATGCGCCAATGTCCGATAGCCCGCACCTGTAGCAAGCCACCACAGAACAACCCCGAAGCGCATCTGCAAAGGGATGGCCGGCTAAAGCCCGCTACAATATTCTCCCACCAATCCTGAGATCTCTCACACACCCAGACCTTCCTCTGAATGGTCAAGGCCATAATAACTGAAGCGCAGGCTGCAATAATCGCCCTTTTCCTTCTTCTCCGCCTCTAAACCATGCTGTTATTTGGCAAATTTTGCATCGCAGAGGTAGCATTAAGCATATTTTGGGTTCGTCCATCTTGGCTACTGTGTTATGTAACAACCTCCCTTTGCTATTGCAAGTGTAAACAAGCAAATCGGATTTGTAAACAGAAGGTAAAAAAAAAAATCAGATATAGGCAACAAATCAGAATTGAGCATCAAGACCTGCAGCGTAAACGAGACCTTAATGATACATCAGATCTGAACTTAAAGTTCACTCAGTGTAAAATGCTATTTGCTGGATTTACTGCAGCAAAGAAAACAATCACAAAACGCTGGTTTACTCCTGGGAGGAATCTAAAATCCTTTTGGGCCCAGAGTCTGACTAACACTGTTAACCTAGAACTCACCACTGCAGACTGAACAGAGCACCACCAGAAACTCGGAACGCCTGGGAAAGCTTTTTATCCAAAATTCTTCACTGGAGAAGAGATTGTAAATAAATGACTGTAATGTAGAATGTATACCTGTGATTTGTATAATGTGAGGAAGTTTCCTAAAATACCTGCTGCTTTATTGTATTTTTTGTTCATGAAAATGTAATAAAAATGTTTGATCACAAAAAAAAGAACATCTCCTAACGTTTTACAGAAAACCTTAAAACAGCCTCCTAATGATAACTGTGAAAGAGCACTAAATAAGGCCTTACTGTAACATCCCACTTGTCAATTGAATTATTCCTGTGTACTACTGGGGCAACTTAGGGCACAGCTGACTAACCACGTCTTCACGTCAGAAGAGGCTCACTGAGACAGGGGGACTGAACCTGTCAGCAAAAACAACCTCTGATTCACCTGCTCAGAGCCCACTGGGGTCAGACACGAAACTGCCACTACTCATTGTACCGGTCAAGACACCTTCATTCATAAAACACGCTTTGTTTCTCACCAAAAAACAAAAGCAACCCTGACACGGACTCACCAGCCACGTCCCGACAAGAGGAGAGACATTTATGTTGTGAAATGACCTGTACTGTTCTTGTACTGTTCTCGCCCTGTTCAGGCTTTTGTTGGACATAGACAGGTGTCAGGAGTCTTCAGATAAACATACAAACACAGCAGAGTTTGATGGGAATTGAGTTTTAACTAGGTTTAGTTGAAGGTCAGTATTTGGGTGTGAGGCTTGGAATAAGAATTCTTGAGTAAAGACTTGATGTCCTGCCATGAAGTGAGAGTGTTTATCCTCTGAAATGATTCTGAATTATGGAATTACTCCTGAAGTACGTATGTATGTATGTTCTTGTATAATGTACGTTTTAGTAGAAGTACAGACTGTGGTCCTGCTAAACGGGCATGTGTTGTGCATAGTTTGCTGGCAGCTGCTAGGCAGATTGGAATGAAGAATCTGTGCTTTTCTGCTCAGTGACACCTGCTGTTGTTTAGGTAAGTTGATACAAGGCCATGTGCTTCATATTGACCCTTCATATAAAATGCTGAGCAGGAGATCAGATAACACACTGTAGAGAGACCAAGAGTATGGACTATGGAGCATACCATGGCTATAAAGAACAGAAACAAGACAAAAAAAAAAAAAAGACACACAGCATGCATCACGCAAATACATCACCGGCAATGGGAAGCCTATCACAGCAATAAAGATATACTGATTGACCACGACTGAAGACATTCAGCTTCTGCATGGTAACATCGACCATCAGGTTACTTCTGCACTGACCAAAAAAGCTTTCAATTCCACTTTAGGTCCCCTTGAAAGCACTGTGTTCCTGGCTGCCCACTGCTTCACTCCGGTAAATGAGTTAAATGCAGAGAACAATTTCATACTGCTCATATTTGGAGAAAGGGTTTGAAGGAGAGGAGGGCACAAAGAAGAGAAGGTCCATTTGTCAAATATGAACACACCACAGCACACTGTGGGAAATAAGGACTACGCTTCTGCTTGTTCAGGTAACAGATAAATGAACTTAATGTCAACTTAGAGCTAAATATCAAATTAAAAACTGGAAGGTGCCACGATATCATGGGCTTCATCTTGAAAGGTCACAGCTGGCAACAAGAAACATGGTCGGAAAAAATCGTGAATGAAAAGTGAAAGTGAAAGTGAACATTTGTCATACGTGAACACACCACAGCACACAGTGTGAACAGCACGAAATTCTTCCT
>JBBJLR010000029.1:3626528-3645100 GCA_037577145.1 Brachypetersius gabonensis
CAATACAGCTGAAAGTGATTAACAATGCCCTCAGCTGCTTAACCAACCAGAACATTATCAGACAGGTTTAATTGATTACATGCCAGGCCCAATAAAAAAAGTGTTCCTTTAATTTTTGTGAGCAGTGTATATAGTAATGCTGGGCAATGACAACATTTTTAAAATCGTGATTAATCGCTTGATTTTCTGTGATTAATCGCACTGTTATGTGCAAAAAACCCCCCAGCCTGGTCATAATGGATCCAAACTTAGCTGAAGCTCTGCTGCAGTGCTGTGTGTGGAGGAGCTATAGATTCTACTTCACCTCTGAGCTCCATGCTTGAAAAGGAATGATAGAACCATGAGAGAGATCTAATATTTATATAGAATATATGTAAAACTCTCTGACCATCTGTAAAAAGGCCAGGGGCTTTGTCTCCCACCTCTGGCGTAAATAGAAACTGCCCTCCATTTAAAACTTGCTATAAATATAGGGTTTGAATTATAAAAATTTCAATACCATATTGATAATTTTGTTCCAATATAATAATAATAATGGGTTTATGAATATATTTGAAATATTTGTACTGAAGTGTCTTATATGTATTGTTGAGATTATCTACTTAAACTGCATACATGTGCATACTGCAAAAAAACATATATTGGATGATGTTACAATAAAAATGTAATAAAAATATGATAAAATACATATCTTAAACATAAAATAAAATGCAATAAAATATAATCCGATTCACTAGATTTGTCATAAGTGAGGGTAAGGGGTGGGAGGGGCAAAACTGCATTATTTGTCCTGCTTTGTCTGGCTAAGGGTGATGGTCAAGGTATGAGTCATTTTGACCCCACTGCACACAACCAGAACCTTGGGGGGTCACTGTTGTGAGTGGTATCTGTGCAAGGATGGGCTGTTATCTGACCATTAGCCAATGGTAGAGCAGGATGTAGGAGCTTACTGTAATGCAGGTATGAAATAAACAGCATGAGCTGTAAGTCTTACAGTAACCCGGTTAGGAGGCTGCCAGGATGTTCATCAGCTTTCCGAAGGCCTGTCTGTCTACTTCTCTCAATGGATGTGGGAAATCCCACTAATGCGAGTCCCTCCGAGTGGCCCAGTGCCCTGCTTGGTGTTTATCCGCCAATGACACACCTGACTGAACTCATCTGCTCGTTAAAGCCCTTCGCTGCAGCTAGAACAGGGAAGGAAGCACTAATTTCATTATTAAAACAATCTTGTTTAATGGGCCCATAGTAGGACTGCACATTGTATTGCATGATAATCATTACACAGGTCAACAAGTCAAAATCATTAGTGATACGTTTATGTGGGTTTTGTTGTCTTTTTAATGCTGATTTCAAATCTGTGTTTAATTATCCCCTAGCACATACAGGTTTTGTGATGAAGCTAGTTAAATACTGCAGGATAGTTTTTGAAGTGTTTTTGAAGAAACAGTGGTAGCTGACTGACACAGTGGCACATTATATCTACGCCACAGTGTGCACCTATCTGACTTCACACTGAAAATATCGAAACAGTTACTTCATTGGTGCCTGCAGTTTAATAAAAAGCGCATGCAAATCTAATATTACGCACAATTCAAAAAGCTGATGTGATGGAAAGCAGATCTGAAATCAGCATGAAAAACTGGTTTAGAAAAGTATGTTGTGGTTTCTGATGAAAAATTGTTGACCTGTGTTATCCCTTATAACAGTCTCTCTAATACTGCGAAATTAACTGCTGAAATTAATTTTTATGTTCTGCAACAAATTATGGAAAGTGGGATCAATAGTATTGATAAACTATATCAATTTGGAAAAGCTACTTTAGAAATCTGCAATATGCAAAGCCTCTAACCAAGCACAGTATTCTGACAAAGTGACAAATCACAGCTCCAGATAATTATTGTCTGTTCATGTTATAAATAAAAGTTTAATTTTTAATTGTTAAAGGTGTTGGTGAATTAGTGCAAAACTGGATAGTGTTAAAATACTACAGCCAGAATAAGAAGATATATTTAAATGTGTCGGTTTTGTGACAAACATTGTGATTTGAAAATCTTGTAGCTTGTTTCCATATGGATACCCTTTGGTTAGGGAGAGGCTTGTGGGTTTAAATCACAGGATGGCTAATGGCACCACTGAGGTATCCTTGAGCAAGGTTGCCCTCTGCTTAAAGAACAATGAGTTCCCCAAAGGCAGGGAACAATGTAACGCTGTTCACAGTGTGTGCTGTGCTGTGCTGTGTTCATTTTTTAACTGCATAAAAGTGATTAAATTGGCCCTTTAATATAATGAAAAACAATGCAATTGCAATATGAAGCAGAAAAATAGCACGTTTGAAATTTTGTCCACATCATGCATCTCTAGTTCTTCATTAAAGTGGAGTGAACGTGTGGATGTAATTAAGAACACAAAATGGTTTACGGTGAGCTGCAAAAACCGCCTCGGGAACAGGATCTTGAATCCATTTTTGTGATGTCATACATTTGATTTGAGATCAGCCCTGCTTTTTTGAACAGCGGTCCTTATTGTCCTCTGAAATGACTGTAGGTTCAGCTCATTTTTACAGCTCACAAGTAAGTAATACAGTAAGTCCATTCCATCATAATGAAGAGCTGGAGCGGGCATGGTGATTTTTTATTGCATGGTGTGTATAGCATTGCAGATGGAAAATGTAATGACAACAATAAGAACAAATTTCACAATTTTACGTCTTTTACTTCTTCCACTGGGTTAAACACATGACATTAGCCGCTAGATGGCAGTACTTACCAACAAAAACCGGGCAACTGAGAGGGCAGTTTTGAACTGGAGAAACTAGCTTTGGTCAACAAAGAGAAGCTGAACTGTTATTAAAGCTTTAATTTTAAACGAAAGTTTAACACCTTTCAAAGAGATCTGTTAAGACAATATTTAGACTATGTTAAAACCGTGAATAGACAAAAGCAAACACCTAAGAGAACACCAGAGAAAGGTAATAATAAACTTCAAACAAATAAACAGACAAAAAATAAACATCCCTCTTATTATAGAACTGCAGTCTCAAGTCTTGTTCTCCAGCAATTTGCTTCATATCCTTACTACTATATTATTGTTATTATAACAGTCCGCTTACCTGCCAAACAGTTTGTCCTTATTAGCTCTGACTGACATCCAAAACTCACCAATCAGCTCAGCGCTGGGTCGAAAAGGGGGCGGTGATAGGCGTGGCAAGATTCGCCTTCTCCAATTGCCTGGGAGGGGCGGGGTTTTCTGAACTCTGGATTTTGTTCGGTCTGACTTGGTGCCCAGGAGCGGAGCTGTTTGCCGCGTTGGACTTATGAGGAGTTCGGGTTCTCCCCTTAGACGCGCTCGGAGGAACTTTTTCAGCTCTTACTTTGATACTAAGGATTTATTTTCTTCACTTCTTTGCACTTTTGAGTTTTCTTTTGTTTTTGGATTCTCTGTGGAGAGTTGGACAGCCCCCCGCGCTCTTCACAATGGAAACACTGAGCGCTGGGATCTGTCTGCGGGACTTTCTCTGAAGCGGTTTATTCTTCTCTCTTTTATGCATGAGATACCGTTTCATCTCGCACAGGAGTGAGACATCAGTACATCGGCATTCACAGGAGTAAAGTTCTGAGTTCTGGAGCGCGCTTGAAGGAAAACTTTGGATTTGCGCTTCTTTGCGCCGTTTTTTTACGCACAATGCTGTAGCGCTCGGAGGGGGTCCCGGAGTTGATGCATCTGGCCGCGGGGATCTGTCTGAGCAAGGTGGGCTGGGACACGCACACATGGCGCCTTTACGCAGGACTTTGGCCAAGTTTCATCTGCTCCTCTTTGCACTGTGGATCTCCTCTCCGTGCTCCTCGGCCACACAGCTGCGCCAAGAGTTCCGGGTGCTGGAGGAGCAACCAGTTGGCACGTACGTGGGCACCGTGGAGACGAGGCCGGGCTTCACGTATCGCTTTAGCGAGACGCACCAGCTGTTTGCCATCAACGCCAGCACCGGCGTACTCTACACGTCCTCTGTGATTGATCGTGAGGCGCTGCCCAACAGTGTCATTAATATTGTGGTGCTGTCCAGCCAGCCCACGTACCCAACGGAGGTTCGCATTGTGGTGCTGGACATCAACGACAACTCGCCTGTCTTCCCCGATGCCTCCATTGTTGTTTCGTTCAAGGAGGATGCAACAAGTGGCCGCCAGGTCATCCTGGACACGGCCACAGACGCGGACATCGGCAGCAATGGCGTGGACCACACCACATACAGGATAGTGCATGGCAATGAGCAGAGGAGGTTCCGCTTGGACATCACTGTGAACCCAAGTGGCGAGGGTGCTTTTTTGCACTTGGTAACAACAGGGGGGTTGGATAGGGAGCTCACCCCTTTCTACCAGTTGCTTGTCGAGGTGGAGGACAAGGGCGAGCCCAAAAGGTACGGCTACTTACAGGTGAACGTCACCATCCAGGATATCAATGATAACCCACCGGTGTTTGATGTGGATCAGTACCAGGCGAGCATGTTCGAGGATGCTGCCATCGGGTCCAGTATCCTGCACATATCGGCCACAGATCAGGATGAAGGCGCCAATGCAGACATCAGGTACTTTTTAGATGAAGGAACTCCCTTCCAGATAGACCCCAAAGCAGGCACTATTATTATTAAAGAGGCTTTAGATTATGAAGCTAAAAAGGAGTACTCCCTCACAATACATGCTGTAGACAATGGCGTGCCCTCACTCTCTGGCAGGACGGAGGCCACAGTCAAACTCCTTGATGTGAATGATAACGATCCTGTCGTAAAGTTTAGATACTTTCCCACCACCTCCAGATTTGCCTCTGTGGATGAGAATGCCCAGATAGGAACTGTGGTAGCACTGCTGACTGTTTCCGATTCAGATTCGTCCGCAGCCAATGGGAATATATCAGTTGCAATACTTGGGGGTAACGAACAGGGACACTTTGAGGTACACACCTCCCCTGTCCCTAACCTGAGCTTAATAAAAGTGGCTAGCATACTAGATAGAGAACGCATATCCTCCTATAATCTCACTGTGTCAGTGTCTGACAATGGCAGGCCTGTGGCACGCTCCTCATTTGCTAGCCTTGTCATATTTGTGAACGACATTAACGACCACCCACCCATATTCCAGGAAGTGGTGTACAGGGTAGACATTAGTGAAGACATTCCCAAAGGCAGCTACATCAAGGGGGTCTCTGCCACTGATGGTGACTCCGGGCAGAATGCTAACCTGCGCTACTCACTGGTATCTGGGAACAGTTTAGGCTGGTTTGCCATCAGCGAAAACAGTGGCCTGGTCACCAGTGCCACCCTGCTTGACCGGGAAATGGCATCCGAAATCGTGCTGAATATTAGTGCAAAGGACCAGGGGCTGCAGCCCAAAATTTCCTACACCAAGCTGATTGTGAACATTACAGATGTAAACGACCAGGTTCCGATGTTTACGCAGAGCACCTACCACGTCTCACTGGTTGAACACTCACCAGCTGGTACCGAACTGCTGCTGCTGTCCGCCACAGACACGGACCTTGGTGCCAATGGCACGGTGCACTTCACCTTCGACACAGAGACGTCTGCTAATGTTCAGGAGCTGTTCCGGCTAGATGCAGTGACCGGGAGGTTAAGTACGACTGCTGAGCTAGATAGAGAGGATCAGGGTTCCTACCTGCTGTATGTCAAAGCTACTGATGCAGGCAACCCCCCTTTACACTCCATTACTAAAGTCAACATCACTATAAAAGACATTAATGATAACCTGCCTGTCTTCTACCCTGTTCAGTATTTCGCTAATGTTAAAGAAAATGAGCCTCCTGGTTCATATGTCACAACTGTTTCTGCCTACGACCCTGACCTGGGGCGAAACGGCACTGTCAGATATGCTATTACTGTTGGCGACACATTCAAATTTCACATCAACAGCAACACGGGCAAAATCACCACCTTGGTGCTCCTGGACAGAGAGGAGAAAACAGCCTACCAGCTGCAAGTTTCTGCCACAGACGGAGGTGAGCTGCGCTCTAACACACATGCCATTGTCACTGTTACTGTGGTTGACACTCAAGACAACCCCCCTATCTTCAGCCAGAAGGAATACAGCTTTGTGATGTTTGAGAACGTGGCCCCGAACACAGTGATAGGAACAGTATCTGCCACTACAGTTGACCTAAACACTAATATCACCTATTTAATAGCATCAGGGGACCAGAGAGGGCTATTTGCTGTCAATAGCGCCACAGGTCACATAACAGCCACCAACCTAATAGACAGAGAGGAGCAAGCGTTTTACCAGCTGAAGGTGATAGCCAGAGGTGGGGACGTTACAGGAGAAGCTCTAGTGAACATCACAGTGAAGGATCTGAATGACAATGCTCCACACTTTCTCCACGCTGTGGAGCATGTAAGCGCTGTGGAGAACTGGAACACAGGTCATCACATTTTCCAGGCTAAAGCATTTGATCCAGATGAAGGCACTAATGGAATGATAGCTTACAGCCTAGGGCAAAACCCCAAAGGACTGTTTCATATACATGAAAAACATGGCCTTATCACACTCACTAGCCCCCTAGAGGTGACCTCTAGTACATACCAGGTAGAGGTGGTTGCCTCTGACCTTGGTGTCCCCCAGCGCACCTCCACGCTCATTTTGACAGTCAGCGTGTATGATGTCAACGACAATGCTCCTGCATTCGACCAGCTTTCATACGAGGTCATCATCCTAGAGTCAGAGCCTGTGAATAGTCGGTTCTTCAAGGTGGAGGCCACCGATAAAGACTCTGGGTTGAATGGAGAAATAGTGTATGATATCACAGGTGGGAATACTAATGATGTTTTTGGGATCTTTCCTGATGGACAGTTGTACATTAAGGCGGACCTAGACCGAGAAGTGCAGGACAGGTACAGTCTTATGCTGGTGGCCTGCGACAGAGCTGTGGAGCCCTTGAGTGCTAGCGTTAATGTGACCATCATTCTAGATGATGTCAATGACAATCGACCACTGTTCAATAGCACCAACTATGTGTTCCGTTTTGAGGAAGAGCAGCCACGGGGTTCACTGGTTGGACGGGTTTTCGCCGAAGATAAAGACTTTGGTCCAAACAGTGAGGTGAGGTATTCGTTTCAAACACCACAGCAAAACTTTGAGCTAAATACCATCACTGGAGAGTTGACTAGCACACTCCAGATGGACAGGGAGTCTCTCATGAGGCAGCGAGGAACGGCTGTGTTCACCTTCATAGTCGTCTCATCTGACCAGGGCCTTCCTAAGCCTCTGAAAGACCAAGCCAAAGTGCAGGTCTACATCCAGGACATTAATGACAATGCCCCCAAGTTCACCAAGGGCATTTACCAGGCCTCCATCTCAGAGTCAGCCCAGAACATGACACAACTACTGAGGGTTTCCGCCTCAGATGTGGACGAGAACAAAAATGGACTGGTGCAGTATCATATCTCAGAGGGCAATGAGGAGAACCAGTTCAGCATTGACAGCAATTCTGGTCAGGTTACACTGGTTGGAAAATTGGACTATGAGGCAACATCCTCTTATTCTCTGAAGATCATAGCAGAAGACTCAGGGACTGTCCCTCTGTCTTCCTCATGCCTGTTAAGTGTTAGCATTCTGGATGAGAATGATAACTCCCCATCCTTCTCCAAGTCCACCATTGCAGTGGATGTTCTTGAGAACATGAGAATTGGAGAGCTAGTGGCATCCATAACAGCAACAGACTCAGATTCGGGGTCTAATGCTGATATAACTTATAGCATCATGGCTAACAACAATCATGGCACTTTCAGTATTAGTCACAGTACTGGCAGCATCTTCCTTGTAAGGAAGCTGGACTATGAAACACAGTCTCTCTACAAAATCAACATTACTGCTAAGGACAATGGCAGACCGCCCAGATCCACCTCCATACCCCTTGTAATTCATGTGCGAGATTTCAATGACAACCCCCCTGTTTTCACCCCAGGTGATATTTTCAAATCTATCCCTGAAAACCTTCCCCTGTCCACATCCATCATGACAATCACGGCTCATGACACGGATGCAGACATTAATGGGCAGCTGGAGTATTCCATCATTCAGCAGATGCCGAGAGGAAGCCACTTCTACATTGATCCAGTCTCCGGGGTCATCTTCACAAACAGCAAGATCGATAGAGAGTTCTCCAACATGTTTGAGCTGACCGTCAAAGCCACAGATCAGGCGGTTCCTGCCGAATTTCGGCGGTTTGCCCTGAAGAATGTCACCATATGGGTCACAGACCAAAACGATAATGTTCCCAACTTCATCTCCCAGAATGCCCTGGTGGCCGAAGCCAACATTGTCATTGGCTCGATCCTGACAACAGTTGTGGCTTTCGACCCAGACGAGGGTGCAAATGGAGAAGTTGAGTATGAGCTTGTCAAAGGGGACTCGGACACCTTCATCATGGACCGTTACAGCGGTGACATCCGTGTGGCCTCTCAGCTAGCCCCTTCGAAGCTCATGTATAGCTTGACTGTTTCTGCCACTGACCATGGCACAGACCGCAAGGCTTCTCGGACTGAGCTGACCATCATTCTCCAGGGCACGGATGGGCCAGTTTTCTCTCAACCCAAATACATCACCATCTTGAAGGAAGGGCAGCCACCTGGCACCAATGTCATCTCCTTGGATGCGTCCAGCCCTCGCGGGTCAGGTACCAAGGTGGAGTATTTCATTGTGTCTGTCCGGAGTGGTGGGAAGGCAGTAGGGAGGCTGTTCACTATCGGCCGACATACGGGTGTGATCCAGACAGCCACAGAACTGGACAGGGAGCAGGGCGCGGACCTCTACCTGCTGGACGTGTATGCGATTGAGACAGAGGCCAGCCAGCCCCGGACTCAGAGAGCTGAGGTGAGTCACTCATGGGTTTGCCGTGCTTGTGCTTTTGTGTTTCATTTACATATAAGAGTTATAAATCTGTCTGTGCTGGTGATGGTTAGGAGGAGTTTGAGGAAACATAATGAAAGCTGAGGAAACACAATGACATGCGCTAAAGCCATTGGCCTGGTTTCGGTGGATTCTGAAAGAAAAGCATGGTCCAAGTTAAAGTGTAGTATACATGGACATACACTACCAGTCAAAAGTTTTGCCACACCCCGAGATTTTCCACATATGCATGTCTCTCACTTAAAATACACTCAGTATTCTTTGCTAATAAATAAAGGTGCACTATGTTCACCATATATTCACCATTTTTTGTTCTTAGCCAAAAAATGTTTTATTCATCACTACTGACATGCAAACTTATTGGACATCCTAGTGTTTGACTCTGCATCACCAGTTAATAGGACGTTAGACATGCACGATTACGTTTTCTTTCATGAAGGGAACTGGTTTTATTTATTTATTTTCATTTGTAGTTGTTCACTTAACAATTTTCATATGATTAGAGTTTATGAAGTAAAAAGGGCAAAAAATCTTTTGCATTCAAAACCTTTTGACTGGTATTGTACAGGATTATTTTCCTTTTCCTTTGTTTTTCTTAGAGTGACCTGGAGTGTGTTGGATGTGAATTAGCTTGCACTTGTGTGTTGTTTTGTTTTACGTGTGCCTATGTGCCTCTGGCAGGACAGCCTTATTGTTCTAGCTCCCAGAAAGCACAGCTTCTCCGAGGCGTTTGCTGGGCTTTGTCTCGGTGGAGGGAAGTGTGTGCGCGCCGCATCCTGTGTTTACGCAGAGTTCCGCCTTATCAGCTGCTGAGAATTCCACAAAGCAAGATGTCAGACAGCTTTACTGATTACTGATATTAATCAGTATTTCCAGTGGTTATAGCAGGGAATCAGATTTTTTTTAGTCGAGAAAGAGAAGAAAGGGGGGCAAGGAGTATGAAAAGTGATTGGGGGTGGGCCAGGAGTGGGAGACCATCTCAGATACCTGTCCCACAAAACAAGGGGGGATTACTCTGGATTTGAGCACTCCGGGCTGGGTCAGTGCCGGGTGGTCCCAGGGCTACTGCTTTGTGCCACCAGATTTAGCACAGGGGGGCCATAAGTGACCGTTAATTTCAGCTGACCTCCTAAGTCCTGCTGAATAGAGAGTTTTGGGAAAGAAGGAGAAATGTTCAAGGTTGGACTGCAATGGTTTTCTTGTCCTCCTCTGGAGGGAGTTAAACAAAAAAGAAAAAAGGAGGCAAAAAGAAAACTTGTGGGTCGGGCAAGGCCGAGCCGCTGCTAAAATGAAAACCAAATGTGATTCTATATATGCATTTAGGAAACTTCAGCTGGAACCAAAAATTTTATGTTATTACAGGCTTGATGATACTTGTGTAGAAACTGGATTTTTTTCTTCTTTTTTTCACTTTTCTCGGCTCAGCCCAGAAGGGCAGCTTCCTGCGAAGAAATGTGTTTTGTATTATTGCTTTGAAAAAAAAAGCCTCTCTGCAGGCATGTGTGTGTGCTTGCCATTTCGTCGCCCGTGTAAACAGAATGTGAGTTGTCATGAATGTAATGCCTGAGGCCATTAATTTGTAATGTTTTATATTCTTAAAAATCATGATTTCATTACAGAGTTTTAAGTTGGGATTAATCAGAGCACCCCAGAAACTCATCAGAAGCTAAGATTGGTCACCACTGTTTAGTTTGAAGTGAGGCTACCCAATATATTGTACGTTGTTATGAAATCAGTATTACAGAGGGCTGATGAGTCCCTAACCAATCACAGTGTTCCAGGTGAGGTACTGGGTGTTCTGGGTCTTCATGCAATCCAACAAAAATCGAATTATTTTGTCTGCTCTTTAACCATTCAAGACACTGAATCACCAAAGTGTTTTTCAAAAGACAGTATTCTACATTATTCAATTTCATATTTTCTTTAATGATTTTTGGGGGATTTGTGTATGCAATAATACACAAATATGTTTCATAGCTCATTCTTATATGACCATTTTCCAACCAATGTTTATATTTGAAAAAATGAATACTACAGCTGATGATATGGAATCTTTAAAATATTGAAAGGCTTTACAATTGCAATATTTAGCAGTAACATTATAATACTGATTTTGCCACAGTGGCTTACAGACTATATCAACTAACAGATTAACTGACCAGAACTCAGAGGGAATTCCTCTGCGCTGGTGCTCTTTTTGGTGTATTTGAGCAGGAAATGTGTTTATTTTTCTGTGAGTGAGTAGAAATGCAAGACCTTCTAGTGGAAGTACACTATGTGCATCTGGCTGTTGCTTTTCACAGGCATTTGTTAGTTAGTTTGTTTCGTTTGGCTTTTGGTGATATTTGGCTTTTGTTCTGGGACTATTTCATCTCCACTGCAGATTATGTGGGCATATGCTGCTGGTGATCTTATTTACTCACAGTCTGGATTATTTTCCTCCGTTTGCTAGCTTCTGTCACTCTGGCAGATCTAAAGCTACCAGCTTCCATCTGACACTACCAACCTTCTAACTCGACTCTCTCTTTGTTCTGTCCTGATACTGTAATCTGTGGTGTTATAGCTTGAGCTGTTTAATATTTTTGTCTACTACTGTCTGTTAAATGTTGTTTCTTAGTCTATGTCTCAACTGTGTGACCTTAGGTTTTAGAAACGCGCTGTAGGCTATAAATAAAAATGATGATGGTCATGGTGATGATTCCTCTTCTTCTTCTTCTTCTTCTTCTTATTATTATATTAGAAGAAGGAAGGAAAAGAGGAAGATTCATTAAAATCTTACACTAGAAGACAGGCACACAAAACCTGTTCTCTGTTTAACAGCAGATGAACATTTTGGTGCCATTTTACTCCATAGGAGTCCTTATAAAGAATTTACAAATGTTATGAGCTGCCCTTATTTTTCCATATTTTGCTTCGAATAGCCTTGTTGGTGCAAAAATGCTATTTTATGCTGATCATTAAGCTGATCATCAGGAATCATCTGCACCTGTTTCTTCACTTTTTCAGGTCTTAAGTTAGATGGCTTTGTTCTGCTTGAATGATTCATGTGTCGGTCACAGTGTGGCTCAACCATTAAAAACATTCCTGAAACCGGTCAGGTTCAGGGATTAGGCCAAAAATCTTTGAAAGGCCTTCCAAGAAGCCTGGAGAACTGTTCCTTAAGCCTACATACAAAATTAAAAACAGAGGTGGTTCAAGACTTTTGCACCGTACTGTATTATTCGGGCAGCAGTTTTTAAGTCATTAGGTCATAACGTAATAGCTAGTGAGGTGTTATAACACGATTAAAATAGGGCAACAGTGATCTCATTCTCTGCCGTGTATTTCAGCTTATTCAAAAGGCAGCAACCCAGGCTGAAACGCTCAGTGTGAGTGGGCGGGGCTAAACTGAAGGTGTAGTGACATCACAGAAACACTTAATTCCAAATAGGCCAAATTCGCAGTTTAGGTTGGTCGGTATGGATTTTGAGATTCGTATACATTTTTTTAAATGTATGTATTTAAGTTAATTTTAAACATTATTATAAATGCCTGTATTTGTTTATACTATTTAATCATTACTCTATCTCATTGTCTAGTTTTGTTGTTTCATTTCAATGCTTTGGCAAAACTGTACATGCTCACGGTCATGCTAATAAAGCTGACTTGAATTGAATTGAATTGAATTTAATTGTGTGCATCTTAAAATATAGAGTTCTGACTAAGAGGAATTCACTTTGTTCTGATGGCTGCCCTGTATTGTACCTCATTCAAAAAGCATTCCAGGCTGAAACACTCATTATGACTTCAGCAAGGGTAGGCAGGGCTGAACTGGCATAGGCTAAATAAGTGCACTTGATTTGTGGCATCACAGAAACAATGAATTTCAAACAGGCTGCTGAAAACCAGACAGCAATGTTATACATAATGTCATATACATAAGATTGCTGGATTGTTAATTGAAGAGTATTTTTGTGGGTCAGGTGGGGCCGGTTGGTTCTCACACCAGATTGGGCGGAGCAGGTCATAAAAATCCCTGACCTGTGTATCACAACTGTTTACTGTTTTGATTATGGATGTAGATCACCAAGCAGATTGAATTTTTATGTAAACAAAATATCAGTGTTGTGATTTTTAAATGCTACATTTTGCTGTTGCAAAGGCTTTCACAACATATATCATCACTAAAAGGCACATAATCAGTACATTTAAATGTCTTCTTCTCAAACTTTCCTTATTCTGGCTACATTGCTTTAGCCCCAAACATTCATGCGCCCTTTATGGTTAAAAAGTAGACTTTTGATAGATTAATCAGAAAACCCATTAACTCACATGGAGCTGTGATTGGTAGCCCTGTCAGAAACACCATGATTGGTTAGAGATTATATATTGTTCAGCTGTAAACACAGCAGCAAGTAGCAAGAAACATACCCCCAGTCCTCCCAAAAGTGTGCAGTTTTGCATGGAATCAAACTGCTCCAAGTACCACAGACACCGCTTTCTGGTCAGAACTTTTGAGACAGGTTTAATTGTGTCTAAGAAGCCAGAGAGCTGTCACTATTATGGATCATGAGCGATGTGCTGGGTTGTAAAGCAAATAGCCCTCAGATGTTGGGAAGCTGCTGGAGTTTCTTTTTTTCGAAGTTTCGTTTGGTCAGAGCTTTATTCTGTCATGCATGAGCAATCTCGGTGTCCTTCGTCCTTCTTTATGTCTGTCAGGCTCTTTTTAAGACCCAGTGTCCACAAAGACTAAAGGTAATTGACTGTGACTCTGACAACGTGGACCCCCACACCACTAGCAGCAACACCACCCTCTCCATCACCACCACCATCACCATCTCTACCACCACTGCCACCATCACCATCTCCAAAACCAAAAACCACCATCTCACTGCCCCAGAGGCTTTTGTAGGTACAGATAGGCTAATGATTTCTCTGTACCATCTGTCTTTCTGCTCCCACCCCCCCCCCCCCCCCTTTCTCTTACACACACTCTCCCTCTCTCTCCACTGGCAGAGGGAGGCAGAGAGTTTAGGACAGTTAAGGGTCATGAACATTCCACAGAGAACAAGTTAGCTTGAGCAGATGGCTGGAGAAGATAGAGGTGTCTTATGTGTGTTTATTTTGCTCCAAGGACTGTGTGTGTGTGTGTGTGTGTGTGTGTGTGTGTGTGTGTGTGTGTGTGTGTGTGTGTGTGTGGATGGCTTGCAGTCTCTACTTTTCTCCTTGCTAGTGTTTAGGGGTACAAGGTATGTATAAAATATTTGTATAGTGATGAAATTGATTTTTCAGGCACTCAAAAGGCTTAAGGTCTGTTAATGTTAAAGTTTCAAAATGTAAGTTCACCCCCCAAATCCACACAGTTCATATAAGGAAACTAAGCTGCAAAACAGACAAAACCATTTACAAAACCGTAGTCAGTCTGTGGCAGTTTAGCCCCACCCACTCATGCTGAAGTTCTAAGGAGCATTTCGGCACCAAGTTTCTTTTGAATGAGCTTTGGTGCAGGGTGGCCAACCAGAAAAGAGATCATTTGCATAGATCAGTCTTAAGCATGCAGTAACAAAAACAGCCTGTTTGATTCTGAGGTATAAGCAGAGGTTGGAGAGTAAATTTTAAGATATACAGTCAAGTCCGAAATTATTTATACCCCTGGCAGATTTTGACTTTCCCAGAAGATAATAAGACGATGTACAAGAGGCATGATTGTGGAGGAAAATAGCTTTTAGCGGCATGTCCAACATTATTCATACCTTTTGCAAACAGGCACAGTCAATGGGAAAATACCAGTGGAGTCATTCAAAACCTCACCAGGTTCCATTAGATGTTTTTTTATTACACAGAGGACACAGACTCTACATTTAACAAAACAAAAGGCCACAAGGGGCTAACAGAAGTACAACCAAGACACGAGAGGAATGGGTAGCGTACAGGGTGAATGTGAGGGATAACCAGCAACTCAAACATGAATCCAAAGAACTTAAATACATAGACTGTGTCCGAAACCGCGCACTACCGCCAGTGCACTGAGGTTTAGTGCGTAGTGCGCACTGCCTTCTGTAGTGCGCACTGCTGTGGAAGTGCTGTCTTAAACGGACACTAACATTGTGCAACACTAACGTTTCGCACTTAGTGGAAGTGACGGACTAACATTTGCTTGCGATTCTCCAGCCGCCAAAATATCTGCCGGTTTTACCGCAGTGTACATCAGTAAAATAATTTTATTAATGTTACTTACATTTATACGAACCAGCTGCCTCCGCTTGGGCTTGTATTTCACTGTTTGCCGCCATTATACAATTCGAAAACACGTCAAAAGTCCCGCCTCCTCCGCTACGTGGTTAAAATGGCGTCCGTTTAGTGCAAAGTGTGTATCATTCTGCATTGCGTTCTCTGGCCGATTTCAGTGCACCATCCGGGTTCTTTCAGTGCACTGAATTTATCTTGGCTTTCAGAGTGAGCGCACTACGCACTAAAAATCGGTCACTAAAGTGCGCAAGTGCGCGGTTTCGGACACAGCGATAGACAGACTCTGACAGAAACCAATCACAAAGCACAATCACTTAACTAATACAAGACAGCTGACACAGTGAACACTGACACAAACATGCACACAGAATGTCAAAATAAAAGTCTCTATAACAAAACACCAATTGCGGCCTCTAATGGCGCCACTGTGGACATCACAGTGTCTTTTCCAATCAAAGAAGAAACATGCTTGTTGAATTAAAGTCAACATTTACCAGGGGTATGCATAATTTTGGGCTGTATATTTTGGTAATTGAATGTGATGGAAAAAAAATAAGATAAAAGACTGATATAATTAGACTTTTGTTGGTTTACATAAAGACCTCGCAACACCCCGCAACTCACCTGGTGCTGTGATTGGCAACCCTGTCAGATGCTGCTTATCGATACTATTGTTCTCATTGTTCAAAATTTTATGCAGAAAATAAAGATGCTACATGAACAGATGTGAAAAGATTCAACGGTTATTTTATTTTTAAAATATGTAAGTAGCTAAGCTGTGTCTTGAGTTTCTTGTGTATATAATAAGGGAAGAGGAGTTGCCGCAAACGTTCTGCTCAACAAATGTATGGTGGTGATGTACACAGACATCCTTGTGGAGCAATAAGCGGTTCTGACCCACATAATCGAGCTTTAGGTCCGATCCTGACCCAAGCCAGGCAGCAGTTTGCCTGATCCCCTCCTGACCCACGCCATCAAGCTTTAAGTCTGATCTGGACCTGAGGCAGGCCATATTTTGTCCAAACCCAGTCCAACCCACATCAATAATTTAAGTCCAAACCTGAAACCTTACTGTTCAAACCTGTCTCTTGATGAAGTCATACAGTTCCGAGTCCAAACTGGACCTAACATTAGTACCAGCATTATAAAGAGCAGATCTCCTCATGAGGCAACAAGCAGTCCTAGGTTTTTATTAAAGTTCAGAGCTGTTGTTAAAGGCATAGACTGGCCCTTTTCTTCCCTCCTGGAAGCATTTCAGCCTTAGGTTTTATTCGGCTCTTATTAAGAGGAACGGCACGCCATTCCGTCTCAGCGTGAAGTCTGTTTACTCTAAGTGAGTGGGATTTAAGGTTTTGAGAGAATAGAAGAACAACATGAGAACTTCACCTGAGCTTCAGGACGAGAAACAGAGCATGGGGTTGGCCAAGTGTGTCTGGGAGTTTGATCCTGAGGAAATGTGATTAAGGCATCATGAGAGGAGAGAGTTGAACCGAGGTAATAAATCTGTTTGCGCAAGTTTAGGATTAACGTAGTGGTCATGCTACCCACATACACACATGCATACATGCGCACACCCACACACACACTCTGGTCATGGGTATTTGTGGCTGCTGCCTTGCCCAGTAGGTGGTCTATGAGCATTAAATCTAAAGAATGTAGCATGTTAGAGCCCTAATATACGCCCAGACTTTCTGCCCGAGCCTCAGACCATAGCACACCGCCCGACTCACATTGTGAAGGTCTGAGTTTGAACCTGACTTTAACTCGTCAACACTTTGTCTGAGCCCAGCTCACATAATCCAGACTGGACTTAAGCTTGAAAAAAAGTTCACCAACTTCATCAAGTTTAGAGTCTTATCCTGGCCCAGGTCAGGCAGTTTTAGGTCGAAACCCAACATGATGTGACCCACATCATTAAGTTTTGAGCCTGATCTTGACTTAAGCCAGGCAATATTTTGCCCAAGCCTGGCCCATCCCACATCACCAGGCTTTAAGTTTGATCCTGAGAACGTATTGTTCAAATTTAGCCTGACACACACGATCCAGTCTAAACTCGAGCCTCCAGTAAACTCGAGCCTCTCAAAATGTTTTATAAACTCGACCTGACCAACGTCATCTAGGCTGATCCTGAATCAAGCAATATTTTGCCTGAACCCCAAACAAACAAAACCTTTTTGTTTGAATCTAGGCACACATGATCAGGTTCGTACCTTGAGTCCGATCCTAACCAGACCCAGGCCGCATTTAGTAGTCCAAACTTGACCCATCACAGCTCTCTGGGCTAAACTGGGCTAATCATCCCACATCAGCTCCGATGTGTGTGTGTGAGTTCCATGATGTGTTTAATTAGCATTTAGTAATTGATGGGGATAATTGGCATTTGATATTAATTTGAGTAATTAACATCATGTTGTTGCAGAATCAGCTTATTGGCTCTGTATTCTTTCCTAGTCCTAATTTTTTCCTACTCGTTGACCCCCGCTGTCTCACTTTCTCTGTCTTTCTCTCTGTTTCTCTCTATTCCCCTCTCTCACGTTTTCTCTCTCTTTCTCTCCCTCTCTCTGTCTCTCTCTCATTCCCCCGTTTCTTTCTTATTGTCACGCCTCATTAGCTGCTCTCCTTCAGAACACATGGTCATTCAATTGGGCTTCGCCGGGCTCTCTCTTGTGTTCACCTCATTGGACGTAATTAATGATCATGTGATGTTTTTGGCACCATCTGCGTCTTGATTGGGGTGTGACAGGGGTCAGATTGAGAGACTAAAATAACACTACAGTCAATGACATCTAGAACTGACTGAAACCTACTTACACTACGGCTCCACAGTCAGTGATGTATCCAGAACTGACAGATACATGCCTACACAAAGGGTCTACATTCAGTGATGTAGCTAGAACTGACTGAAACCTTCTTACACTTTGCCTCTATAATCAGTAACATATCCAGAACTAAACTGCTTATGCTACAGCTCTTATGTCAGTTATGTATTTAGAACTGACCGAAACTTTGCTTATGCTAGGACTGGACAGTCAGTGATGTGTCTAGCACTAACTGAGCCTCAGTTAAGGTCAGATGTGTGACTCTGATGCGGGGAGTGAAACAGCTTTTAACACCAATAATCTCATAAGGATGAACAAATAAAAATGGAGTTAATGTTGTTGTCTGTGCAGTGTTTTTAAATCACCTGCAATGTGTTAACAGATTGCTGGTTCAGCTCTTGTTGTTCATGTTTACTGTGGATGGTGAATATTTTACTGAGTCCACAGATATGACGCCAAACACCTCTTTCTTTCAGACACACGCACCATTCTGACTCTCTCTTTGTCTCTGTGTCTCTTTTTGTCTCTCTTACTCATCCTCCAAAATGTACAGGGATGTGTGTGTGTGTGTGTGTGTGTGTGTGTGTGTGTGTGTGTGTGTGTGTGTGTGTTTTAC
>JBBJLR010000029.1:3662006-3676929 GCA_037577145.1 Brachypetersius gabonensis
ACACACACACACACACACACACACACACACACACACACACACACACACACACACACACACACACACACACACTCTTGGGATGCTAATCTGGCAGGGTGCTGATCCCTTTGTCATCCAGATGAGGATGAGGGGAGGTTTATCCGTGTGCTTAAGGTTTATGGACACATGTTATTAATTACACTAATCCCCCCAATCCACTAATAACCCAGACCCCCGGCTCATCCTCATTCTCTCAGGAACCGCTCCTCTATCATCCTGGGCTTCTTTCCCTCCTTCTCTCCCTGTATCTTTTCTCTCTGTCCTTCTTTTGTCTTTCTGTCTCTGTCTGTCTGTCTGTCTGTCTTTTCTCTGTCTCTCTCTCTCTCTCCCTGTATACCTCTCTTTTTCTTCTCAATCTCGATGTCCTTCTCTCTGTCTGTGTCCTTCCACTGACTTTTTCTGTTTTCTCGTAAGTGTGATTCTTAAGTTGGAAAATCTTTAAGTCTGACACATGCCTTAGACCCTGCCTGGTTGTGATTTAATTAACTTTTCTGAATGTTTACAATAATTATTTTTGTGGTCAAATTACCTCTGCAATGTATGGGAGAGACAGTGATTGGGTCTATATGGGAGAGATAGTGTAGTGAAGTGCAGGAACCAGAGTACAAATATAAATGTGTTTATTTGAATGTACAATTCTTATGAGGTCGGGCTGGTGCACACACACAATTTAAATAAGATATAAGTCCCGGACCCTGGAGGGCTTTACTCCACGGACTGGACTTAATGAAGAGGGACTCGGCTGCAGGGTTGACTCATCACTCATAACCGAACCCACTGCCTTCAGAGGCTCATAACACATGCTCCACACTCCATGGAGTTGACTTGATACGACGCGGCTCTTAGTGTCCCGTCTTTGAAAATAGAAGAGAGGAGAAACACACAATCACTAATTATACACATAGTCTGATTTAAGTCCTAGGTGTGGATTTCCACTGCTACTGGAGATGATGCAGATAGTGTAGAACAGTCCACAGGGTGCTGGGGTGAGCTCTCATCCTTGCATGAACAGGCTGAACCCAAGAGTACACTTTCCAAAATCCTACAAACTCGAGCCAAAGCTGCACCAATAGATCCATCAATAGATCGGCACACACTCGCGCAGACAGCCAATCACATGACACAGACCAATTAACTTAATCACTGAACTGAACATGAGACAGGTGGACTTGTCATTAGGTGCATGGCAACCCCGCCGAGGAGCTGAAGAAGCTCCGCACTCTCACCTGGGTTGCCTAGACTCCCAAAACCACACAAGCGAAAAGCCATGACCTCACATATACATGCCCAAGGCTGAGTGCCACCTAATACTCGGGTGATAGGCTTCGTTAGGGGTGTGACCGAGACTGCAATGTATTAACGGATCCAGTTGTTGTTTTTTTATTTACTGCGGACAGAGAATATTTCGCACAGTTTTACTGAGACTACAGACACAATATCGACCTACACACAGACACACACCTCTACTCTCTCATTCAGCCACTTACGCCATTATGACTCTACCTTTCTCTCTCTCTCCAATAGGCTCTCCTGCTCTCAGCGGCTCGGCCACAGTGACAGTGCTAGTGGAAGACGTGAACGATATGGTCCCATTGTTCTCCTCCTCATCCTTTCATACTTCCATCACAGAGGATGCTCCAACGGGGAGCGATGTGCTGCTGGTCAACGCCTCTGATGCAGATGTTGGGCAGAATGGAGTCATTAGGTAACCCCCAAACACACAAACACTTAGTCAAAGTGAGAATATCTCAAGGAGAGGTGCTACTCCAGTGAAAATATGTTTTTGTATTTTCTTGAGTACTTTCAAGTACTTGCTACACTTCAGGGTGGACTGAGATATTCCACAACAGTTCTTTAAACATTTCTTTGATTAAATCTCGTGAGCCATGAATCACCTTGTTGGGGCTAAAATACTATTTTGTGAGTGTGAAGTTGACCTATCTTTGGTATGCTGAGTAGATTAAATGAAAGAAATGGGAACAAATGTTTTACTGTCAGAGGCTATAAGGTGTCTAACGACACAAAGTGCATAGATAATGGAGCCACTCAGCTATCAGCACCACCATTATACCAATCACTGACCTGATCATCTGATCATCTGCACCCATTTATTCACTGGTTCAGGCCACAAACAAAAAACAGTCCTCTGAAACTGGTCAGGTATAGGGACTGGACAGAAAATGAGAGCCCTTTGGGAAGCATGCAGAAATATTTCTTAAGACTCCACTCAAAACTACAACAGAGGACAGTTATACACTCTTGGACTTCAGGCATTCCGCAGTCTCCCAATGAAAGCTGTGCCACCCGGTATCCTCAGATGTTCTGTTTACCTCGGGAAAGTGAATGTAGTGTATATTCAACACTGGCTTACGGTTTGCAAGAGGGTCATAAGGTCCACAGTCTTTTTCACCTTGGCAGACTTAAATTCACATGGACAGATAGGTGGGGTCGTAATTCATTAGTAGACTTCCCAATATTAGACAGATTTCAGGGATTCAGCGGTCTCCAAACATTCAAACCCAAACATACTCTTTGGTTAAAGTGTGTTGTAGATATGTAGATGTTTTTGAATATTGTATTATCTTTCATGAATTCTATGTCAAACATATTTTACAGATTGTTTCCTTCATATGTAAACAAGGTTTGGGATAACCAACATAGGAAATACTGGTACTGGAGATGCTGCATCTGGATCTTGCATTGAACAAACAAATCAAGTTTTTCTTACAAGCGTGATGTAAAGATACAAATACAGATAACATACAGTCTTAAAGTTATGACTCTCTTACACACTTTTACTAAGCAGGCTATTTGCATGTCGTTACCTGACACTAATTGTTGAAGGCTCACATTTTTTCCGCATGCCCTCAAATATCTCTGTAAAGCAGCCCACTCGCCACGGGGGGTTGATGGGGAGTGAGCAGTGTGCTCTAGTTCTGTCAAAAGGCTAATGAGGATGATGATGGGCAGTGACAGACTGACCAGCGCCCAGTGGGGAGGGTTTGGTCAGAGGGCCCCCAGCCTTTAATACACCCACTAACTGTCCCGTAAAAAGATATTTGTTTTGACCTGTTGCTTTTGCCCATTCGTCTGATATTTCAGTCGCTGTAGTTGGCATGTCACTGTGAATATCATGGTTGTTCTGTCAAGATAGTTATTTACACTTTATTCTCTAACTTGTTGATTGTTTTTGATGCTGCAGTGCATGTGCTACTTATGCAGCCCCACTATGAGCTCATATGTGTGTGTACATGTTCATGTCAGAGTGAATTTATGTCAAAGAGCTAAGAGGGTGGACACTATTCATTGAGAAATTCAAGTAGATCCTCCTTGAGCCTTTCAGAAATGCAGTGTTTATGGTCATGGAGGTGGGGATGAGGGGGTTAGGACTAGGGTTGGAATGGGGATTGGGACGGGGCAGGTGGGGTGGGGGTGTAAAGGGATGTCTCTGAAAACTGAAATCCTTGTGAAAATGCAGGTACTTTTGACTGATTGACTGATTTATAGAAGTGATCATTTTGAGATATTTGGTATTGTCTCCAAGTTGTGTCCTCACAATGTTCTGTGAGGATGAAACAGTGCCCTCCATAGGAGTGGTGCAAAAGGAACCACACAAAAGCTTTCAAGTCCCTTGTTTGTTGAGCATTGAAAGTGAAAAAATGTCAGTATTTGTAATTAGGTTGTTTCAAGGCATTTTATAACTATTAATACAGTGTCACACTAAAACAGTACTTGGTGTATATTGAGTGAGTGTTTGCCTGATCTTCCGCAGTTACAGTGTGAGTGGAGGAGATGGACAGTTCTCCATAAATCCTGCCACTGGGCAGATTATAACCAGCTCCCTGCTGGATCGAGAGACACGGGGCAGCTACCAACTGCTGGTGGTTGCATCAGACGGTGGGCAGCCAACACCCCTCTCCAGCTCAGCAATGGTGTCAGTGGCAGTGACCGACATAAATGACAATCCACCAAGATTTCATCATCACCCCTATGTCACACACATACCTGCCTCTACCTCCCCAGGTGAGCAATTCTGGAATGGGTTAATGGACAAATGTAAAGGGGCAGAAATATGATGCAAAGTGTAATGACAAATTGATGAACTAATTGCCTCCTTTTTGTCTCATTGTGTTGTGTGCAGGTTCATTAGTCTTTGCCGTTACAGTTACAGATGAAGATGCTGGTTCCAACTCCCAGCTGCACTATTCTCTCAGCGGTCGGAATTCTGAAAAGTTCAAGATTGACCCAGTTCGGGGTGCCATCACGGCCAGTGAAAAACTCACTGGCAATTCTGAGGTCACATTTACAGTCCGCGTGAAAGATGGTGGCAGCAACCCGAAAACAGACAGCACCACTGTGACTGTTAGGTTTGTGACTGGTGGGGACTTCCCCATCATCAAACTCAAAGAAAAAACCTTCACATTCCTGGAAAACCAAGCCATAAACACGGTGGTCACTAAGGTTTCTGGCACGTCTACCAGGGCTGGGCCCTTGTCGTATTACATTGCAAGTGGCAATTTGGATAACGCGTTTCATGTAGACCAGCTTTCAGGTGAGCTGTCCATCAAAAAGCCTCTAGACTACGAGAACATTGATAAGTACGTCCTATGGATTGAAGCACGGGACCAGAGTTTTCCTCCCTACTCGGCCTATGAAAAACTCGAAATCACAGTGCTGGATGTTAATGACAATAATCCGGTTTTCGAAAAAGAGCCATTCCGTGCCGAGATTCTGGAGAACCTCTCACCTCAGAGAGTGCTTGGGGTGTCCGCTCTCGATCAGGACAGTGGCCCCAGTGGACTTCTGGAATACACGATCATTGATGGAAACAAAGAAAACAGCTTCAGCATTAATCGTGCCACAGGAGAAATCCGCACCACTCGGCCTCTGGACAGGGAGAAAGTGGCTCAGTACTCTCTGTGGGTGAAGGCTACAGACCGTGGTGCCCCACCAAGAAGCTCTGCAGTTAAAGTTATCATCAGTGTGTTGGACGTCAATGATAATGCTCCCAGGTTCTCCAAAATTTTCAGTGCCTCAGTGCCTGAGAACGCTCCTGTAGGTTACACCGTCACACGAGTGACAACTACTGACGAAGATGTGGGTGCCAATGCTGTAAGTCGCTATTCCGTCAGTGACACAAGTATCCCCTTCAGCATCAACCCCAGTACAGGAGACATAACCATCAGCAGATCCCTCAACAGAGAGTACACTGACCATTACATTGTGAAAATCTCTGCTCACGATTCGGGTTGGACAGTAAGCACTGATGTCACCATTTTTGTAACGGACATAAATGATAATGCCCCTAGATTTAGCAAGCCATCCTACTACCTTGACTATCCTGAACTGACAGAAGTTGGGTCTTTAATCACCCAGGTCTCAGCTACAGACCCCGATGAAGGATACAATGGTAAAATATTCTATTTTATTAGGTCCCAGTCTGAATATTTCCGCATCAACTCAAGCACTGGGGAGATATTTATCAAGCAGCAGCTAAAGTATCAAAATTCAACTGGCCACAATAACATCAATATCAACAGGCATAGTTTCATTGTGACGGCATCTGACCGAGGTGTCAAACCACTAATGAGCGAAACCACTGTGATTGTGAATATAGTCGACAGTAATGATAACTCACCTACATTTGAATCGAAGTCCTACTTCAGCCCTGTCACCAAGAGTGTTAAAGTTGGAACTAAACTAATTAAAGTCACAGCCCATGACAAGAGAGACTTCGGTGTCAACTCTGAAATTGAATACATGATATCCAGGGGCAACAGCTCAAGCAAATTCCGTCTGGATAAGCAGACTGGGTGGGTCACAGTCGCCTCTTCACTCACTTCAGACGTAAATAAAGTCTACTTACTTGAAATAACATCAAGGGACAAAGGGAACCCTCCTTTGTCAGATAAAACCTCTCTCAAGATTGCTGTCACAGAGGAGAACCACCACACACCAGAGTTTTCTCAAAGCCAGGTCACTGCCACAGTCTCAGAAAGCCTGACTGTCGGCACTGCAATACGCACTCTGTCCGCAAGGGACAAAGACAAAGACAAACAAATGAATGGTCTCATAACATACAATATCTCTTTGGGTAACAATGATGACCTGTTTGCCATCAACAGTAAAACTGGAGTCTTATCTTTGGCAAACCCACTAGACTATGAGAAAAAGCAAAAGCATGAGCTTAGGGTCTCAGCTACAGATGGGGGATGGATTGCAAAGACCAGCTACGTTACGGTTAACATTCATGTCACTGATGTAAATGACAATCCACCGGTGTTTGAACCAGATGAATACTTCCCAGTTGTGCAGGAAAATGTGCCGAGTGGTACCACAGTAGTGAAACTGAATGCAACAGATAAAGACTCCGGTCCCAATGCTGTGATGGCTTATGTCATTCAGTCCTCTGACAGTGACCTCTTTATAATAGATCCCAACACGGGGGTTATAACCACACAAGGGTTTCTGGACTATGAAGCCAAACAAGTGTATCATCTCACTGTCAAAGCCTTCAATGTGCCTGATGAAGAACGCTGTAGCTTTGCAAATGTCAACATTCAACTCAAAGGGGCCAATGAATATGTTCCCCGTTTTGTATCCAAGCAATACTACTTTGAGGTTTCAGAGGCTGCACCCAAGGGCACCATGGTTGGGGAGGTTTTTGCAAGTGATAGGGACTTGGGGGAGGATGGCAAGGTCTATTACTTGATTTTTGGTACAAACAGGAGAAACGGTTTTGGCATCAATAAAAAGACAGGTCAGATCTATGTCACGGGACCACTCGATCGAGAAAAGGAAGAGAAGATATCTTTAAAAGTACTTGCCAAAAATGCTGGAAGTATCAGAGGAGCAGATATCGATGAAGTTTTTGTGAACATCACAATCCTTGATGCCAATGATCCTCCGGTGTTTACTCAAGAACTGTATGATGTTCAGGTGAGTGAAGGGCTGTCACCTGGAGGTCTGGTCACCTTTGTCAGCGCGGAAGATTCTGATTCTGTGCCGAGCTGGAGCAGATTCACCTACTCCATTACGACTGATCATGAGAAAAACGTTTTTACCATCAACCCACAGACTGGACAGGTCTCTGTAGCAGCTGAGCTCGACCGTGAGACCACACCTGTGTATAACCTGACCCTGCTGGCTATAGACTCAGGCTCACCTGCAGCCACAGGCACTGCCACCTTGATTGTAACTCTGGAGGATATTAACGACAATGGGCCTACCTTGCAGACAACAACTGGAGAGGTTATGGAGAACCAGAGGGCAGGAACACCGGTGATATCACTGAGCTCCACTGATCCAGATCTGACACCTAATCAAGGACCTTTCTCTTACAGTCTGGTCTCGACTGGGTCAGCTGTGACTTACTTCACCTTAACCTCATCTGGGGAACTTAGCACCAGTCGAGAGATAGACAGAGAACAAATTAGTGATTTTTATCTCTCTGTGGTCATCAAGGACTCTGGTGTTCCTCAGATGTCCTCCACAGGAACAGTCCATGTTAAAATTAATGACCAGAATGACAACCCATCCCAGCCTCGCTCTGTTGAAATTTTTGTTCATTATTTTGGGAATATGTTTCCTGGAGGATCCCTCGGGATTGTGAAACCTCAGGATCCAGATGTACAGGACACATTCCATTGCTCCTTGGTCCCTCCTGCTGCAAGCCTGTTTAGTATACCCACAGGAACCTGCAACCTCAACTCAAATGTTCGGTCCACAGATGGTACATTTGAACTGTCAGTGCGGAGCAATGATGGTGTTCATGCAGCTGTCAATAGCAATGTCCGTGTCTTCTTTATTGGATTCAGTAATGCTACAGTGGACAACAGCATACTGATACGACTCAGCTCTCAAAGTGTCAGCAGCTTCCTCACAGACCACTACCTCAGTTTTTTGCACATTGCAAACTCACAGTTAGCAGGTTTGGGTACTGGGGTTCAACTCTATGGGACATTTGAGGTGAACAATCAAACCTTCCTCATAGCAGCTGTCAAACGTGGTCATGGGCAGTATGTCAACCCAAGTGGTGTAGCAACCTTCTTCCAGAGCATTAAAGACGTGTTGCACAGGCAGAGTGGTGTTAAAATAGACTCAGTGGACCATGATCCATGCACTCACAACCCTTGCCTGAATGGCGGCAGCTGTAAACGCCGCCTCAGTGTCGGGCCAGACATGATGGTGATGGAAAGCATCCCTGTCATTCTTGTCTCGAATCGCCCCCTGCAGCCTTACGTCTGTAACTGCAAACCTGGCTATGCCGGTAGTTTGTGTGAAACAGACATCAACGAATGTCTTCCATCACCTTGCCACAATGGAGGAACCTGCCATAATCTTGTGGGAGGCTTTTCCTGTTCCTGTCCAGAAGGATTCACCGGGATGGCGTGTGAGAGGGATGTCAATGAGTGCCTGTCTAATCCATGCAAGAATGGAGCACTGTGCCAAAACTTCCCCGGTGGCTTCAACTGTCTATGTAAATCTGGATTTGCAGGTACAGTACAGCTTGTCACCTTCGGAGTCATTCAGATTTTATAGTGTGCAACTGCAGTTAATGGGCAAGGCACATGTGCATAGTCACTCACACAGAAATCCAGCATGTTCTCATCCAAGAAAAATATTTGCTTCCAAGCAATTTGAGAGGTGTTGTAACCCTAGCATGCGGGAATGATTGCCAAAAGTCATTTGCTGTTAGGGTTACGGGTTGGGGGGTATCAGCTGTGATGCATATCAACATGTCATGTTTACTTTAAAGGGAAAAGGATGATACAGTTTTGACCCTGATAAGGACAAAACTGTAAGTGAACCATGAGTGCACTAGTTTCACTACCTGCTTTCCAAGGCTAAAAGCTTTTGCGTGTTAGTTCTTTGAAAAGCTCTGAAAGTTAAAAGTTCATCTGGTTTAAATAGGGAATGTACTTCAACAATGCTCTTCTGTTTATTGCTGCAACTGGCACATGAAAAGTGATCTAATTAAACCGGCTACTGTAGTGTCAACACACAGTGCTGTACTTCACCCCTTACTTGCATGTAATGAGTAATCAAAGTTTTAATACATTCAAGTGCACTAGTGTCTGTAAGAAGATCTAATACACTTATGCGTTTGAGATAACAAACTTGAATCAGGTCTATTTGGGCAGGTGCCAGCTGTAGTTTTTGGAAGGGGCTCTTCAAATGCAGCCACAGCAGACAGTTTGTCTCTGGATCGCTCAGGCTTTGAGTCATTACTGTCCTTTTTTATTATGACCACAACAAATGACCTTGAGCCTTCACGTCTGAGGCCTCAAATAATGCCGGCCGCTGAAGAATAACACCTATTGACTTACGGTAGTTTTCCTGCCCTTCTGCTGAACCCCCAACTTCCTGTTTTGCAGCCTTGATTGTGGTGAAGGACTTTATGTCCCTTAAGCTATTCATTTTACATTGCTGAGATTGATTCTTTTTTTCATACCATTGTGGCTGTGTTATCATTTCATTGGGCTGCCCATATATGTTAGATTAATACTGTAAGAGTAGTTATGTAGTATCACATGGTATATTTTAAGAAACTAGAGTACATTTACAAGGTGGGAAACCTTCACAGTTGTTATGTCTGGAGTGGGAAGGGAGTAGATCAGCGAGCGTACAAATGCACAAAAGCCCTGGTGGTTTCTGGGAGCCCCGTACATGATCAGCCCTCTCACCATTTGCTCATGTCATCCTCACCTCATTCGTTTTCATTTGTGTTGTTTCATGAACTCAGGGAAAACCTGTGATTCCGTCATCAATTACTGTGAGTGTAACCCCTGTTTTAACGGAGGTTCCTGCCAGAGTCGTGTGGAAGGCTATTACTGTCACTGTCCGTTTGGTAAGTCATCACTCCAGCTCCAGGAACCAGGTGTTCCAGGCCTGTTCTCAAGCACTGTTTATCGGAATTGGCCCTGTTTCAGGCCGTAGTGGAAGATGTCAGACCACATTAAGAGCAAAAATGTAACCTAAAGCTGTCTGTGTGCAAAGAACTTAGTTTAGTCATTATCATTACATTGTTTGTTGGGAATGCTCATTAGTGTTGGATGTGTGTGTTGAAATAATCCTATTTCATATGTTGTGTAGGTGTGTTTGGGAAACACTGTGAGCTAAACAGCTATGGATTTGAGGAGCTCTCTTATATGGAGTTCCCCAGCCTGGATCCCAACAACAACTACATTTACATCAAGTTTGCAACTCTGAAGCAGAACGCCCTGCTCATGTACAACCATGACAACCAGACTGGCGACAAAGCAGAGTTCCTTGCCCTGGAGATCTACGAGGGTAGGATGAGGTTCTCCTTTAACCTGGGCAGTGGCACATACAAACTGATGACTATGGTTCGTGTTTCGGATGGGCAGTTCCACACAGTCATAGCCAGGAGAGCTGGAATGGTGAGTCACCATTTCTAAAATAATTGCATGAGGATTTCCTGTGTGACTTTTTACCCCTTTGAGAGTCTGAGCCTGTCAGCAGGTCCGTACCACAGATCACCAGCAACACTGTTGCTCTGCCTCAGAGGCTGGCAGCGCAATGGAAGCTGGTAAAATCATTAGATTGTTGAGAGATAACACAGAGCGTTGGTCTATGGAGGTACACAGCGAGTAGCTCCTCTTTTCAGTACCATGCCACATGTGTCAGCTAGTGCAGACTGAGATGTGGTGATCTTGGAACAGTTCTGCAGAGGAAAGGAGAGGGGAGAAAAGGGGCTGTACCTGCAGTCCCCATGGAGGTGTAAAGAAATCCTTATCCTTGTGTTTAGAGAAGGCAGTGTGGATCATATAGGTGGTTCTGTGCATGTGTGTGTGTGTGTGTTTTTTTTCTCCGACGTGGATTTTGAGCAGATGTTAAAGTCATAAGTAACCTCCCCCTACCCCCACCCCCCCATGGTTTAGGTTGAACCCAAGAAGTCAAGGCTACTTTTGTTTAGTTAAGACGTTATGCCCTGAAGCAGCTGCTGTTCTTTTTACTTACCTATTATAACTTAAAGTTGTTTCTATTGTGGACACAATGACTGTCCCAGTAACAGCACATCATTTTACCTTATGGAATAAAGTACACTAAATTATGTTGCATCCTCATGCAAATGCTTTTAAAAAAATACTTACTGTATATTTTATACAAATCCCCCACCCTCCAAAATTGATGTCTGAGTTACTTCATAGCTTTCAATCAGCATTGTGGTAGTCACTCAAAAAACTGTGGAACTGTGATGGAATCACAGTCCCGATTACTCTCTGGAAAAATGTAATTCAGCCTCTTAACCTCTAAAAGGCATGGAATGAGAGTCAGTAGTTATTTTGATTAGAAATGAACAACCACGGTATATTTCAGCAGTATATTCTGCGGTATATTTTCATTTTGAACATGCACAAAGTGATTACCCTTACTGCTTTTGTTTAGATATTTTGACTGAGGCTGAGGTGAGCCCACCCCCTGTCGACAAATAGAGACTACAGCTCCTCATTTGACAAATCAAAATAGTTCCCAGTTGACAGATGGAAACTATACCCTCTTATTTGAAAGATTAAGGGAAGGCAAAGTGGCATTTGGCAGACACCTTTGTCCAAAGTTACTTACAATTATTAATTACTGGGACAATCCCCTTGGAGCCACTGAGGGTTAAGTGTCTTGCTGTGGGTTAAGCGGGAGCTTGAACCTGCAACCAATTTGTGATCATCGGATTCACAAGTTGTACCCGCTAGGCTACTACCACCCCCATTAACTAAATGAAACTACACCCCTCTCATTAGACAAATCAAAAGATTCACCCACTGACAAATTAAAACCACACTCTCTCAATCAACAAATCAGAATGGCCCTCCACATGACATATCGAAACACCTTCCTTCCACTCAACAAATCAAATTCTCCCTTCCCCATTGTCAAATTAAAACTACACTCCCCGTCAACAAACTGAAACAAAGCTCCCAATCAATAAACAATAAAACCACATGCCATCAACAATTCAAAACACCTCAAGAGTTCAAAACGGTGGTCCTGAATATTTTGAGATACTAACGCCTCTGCTAATGCGAATCAGAAGCCTTGTTACTGTAACACAATTGCAAGAATTCAATTTCCGCTACACAAAAAGTACCAAAACAGTCCCAGACTATTGCCTGAGGCAGGACAGCTATACAAAAGTAAAAATTGTAAATGGCAAGTATCATTTTGTTCTGTGGTGTGAAGACACAGCTCCCATATAGACAACTCTGGTGTGCATTAAGATCTGCTGTCGTGACAAAACCAGGTCATTGTCATCAAATGCAAAATTGTGGCTCCTGATAGCAAGCCAGAGCACTTGATATTCATTTTAGAAGTTATTATATTCCTCTGGAGAAATACATTACCGTCAGGTGAGACTTTCACTAGAATGTCTTCTTTTTGCCTTTTTACATCGTAATAATTGGGATTCGGTATACCCTGAGAGCTGATCCCAGACCAGTCCGGCTCATTGCCGTAGCCGATGTTCTTTGAAGTGTAGAGCAGCAGTAATAAAAAGCACAGATGGTTGAGCCATGCAGTAACTCAACTGTATCTGTGTACACCAAAGCTGCAGAAGACAAATGTGTCTTGTTTCCATCGCTGGTGTGTTTTCTCCTAGCAGTATTTCACTGGCTGAACAAGCAGCTCTGCATTAGCCATTAGCAACAGGGGTTTTCAAGGGTCTCTGACGGTCAGTGTCTTCCATGCTTGGCGTGTTTACCCAGAGGCCTGTGTGGGCACTGAGCCTCACCCCTGTTTTTCAACACCTTAGCGCTCTTTCCAGCTCTCTTGCCACCCTTTTTTTCTTTTTCCCCCTTCCCTCTGTTTTTGGCCAGGCCTCATAAACCACAGAGTTCCAGGGTTGAACACAATGGCTGCGAGGAGCCTGTTTGTTTAAGCAGAGAGAAGAATGATGTTTCTATTAAACTTACCGTAACTCTTTATTTCATCCACAACAATCCCCCCTCCCCAATCTGATTTCTCCTCATATGAACTTCAGTTTCCTTTCTGAACTGGCTCCTTAAGATGAGGTCTACTACAACTATTTCCATGGTTAACCAACACCCATTTGATTGATTACACTTCATTTTTTCCATGGTTACCCTACACCCATTTGCATGTTTACACTATTTTCCCTTATTATGCTACACCTATTTCCATGGCTACACTAACCTTATTTCTGTGGTTACTCTACTGACATTTCCATTGTTACACTACAACCATTTCCATGGCTATGTTAAACCTATTACACCTAAGGTCGCTAATGAAGAATGCAAGTCAGCAACAGATGCAAGTCAGCAACTCACCTTGTTCTAGCTCGGCTCCTTCCGCTCGTTTCCCTGTTCATGGTGAAGACCCACCTTCAGTTAGGCCATGAACGGGTTGAAGCCTCCGCCTATGTTGATTGGGGCGGCTGGTCAATATATTGACCAGTCTTATGCTGCCCGACTGGGTGTGGGTAGTCAGGCGTTATCTCAGCCTATTCAAATCACTGCCATTAATGGTTCGCCCGTGGCCAACGTGACCCCCTCATGGACCTAGCACAGGATTCTGTCCTGTAAGGAGCTCTGTCTCTGGCCGATGACTGAGACGCGTTCTGGGGAGGCTCCTGACCTCAACCTGGAGGCCATTCCTCTCCCATATCATCACCTGGTGGATGTGTTCAGTAAATGATGGGCCTCGGTATGGCCCGCAGCCAGTTATACTCTCTATGTGTATAATTGGGGGAGCAGGAAGCCAAAAAAGGAAGACTGGGCATCTGCCCCTTTGTCGACCATCAGGGGCTCGATAAAATCACAATCAAGAACAGACATCCATTTCCACCCACTAATACTGCCCTAGATGCCCTCTTTTGTGCCACCATCTTTACTAGGTTAGATTTAAGAAGTGCATACAATCTTATTCGCATCAGGGAGGGCAATGAGTGCATCCTTGCAGTTGCTTTTATGGTAAATTTAACCCAACCCAAATGCGTTACAAGAACCGTTGGCCATCAAGTGGGCCCAGGAAGAATGGTGTCACTGAATCCAGGGCGGTAGTGAACCATTTACGATCTGGACTGAACATCAGAACTTCATCTCTATCCAGAATCTCAGCCCCCGGGCTGACCCCATCTTACCATTTTACCTTTACGGTGGCAGTAGGTCGTTTTGTGGCAGATCATCAGCTCTCCTGGGCCCGCTACCTCATTTAGGCTGAGCTCACGCACAACGGCCATAAATCTTCGAGGTTACGGGGACGCTGGCAAGTTTTTATTTAGCATTTTTACAACTGTATGATATAATTTAAATATGATTTAATGTAAATATACATAGTATTGTTCAGCCCGCAAATCCACAAGGAAGCAACTGGCCACAAAGGCTGCTCGCAAGAGCACTACGGCAACCAGTATTTTCTCTGTCTGTATGCACTTTTAGATTTTTTTGTAAAATGTAAAGTGCAATATAAATAAAATGTATTATTATTGTTATTATTTTCCACTGCCACAGGTCTCAGTCACAGGGTTCACCCTCTACCCTGCACTGGACTAACAGCCAGTGCCTGTATTCTAAGAAATGGTGCATGTAAAATGCAGCCTTGAGACCCTCTGAAAGACTCAGCGTCACTGGAAAAACTTTGAATTATTTGAAATAGTTTAAATGGTTGAGTTAAAACTTGTTATTCTGTTTCTTCCTCTCTCTCCCATCTGTCTTTCTCTCTCTCTTTCTTTCTCTCTCCTTTAGGCTGCATCTTTGACTGTTGATCTGTGTGGAGAGGAACAGGAGCAAGGCTATTGCGCTGTTAGCAATGTGGCTGTCCAAACTGACTGGTGAATAGACACACACACACACACACACACACACACACACACACACACACACACACACACACACACACACACACACAC
>JBBJLR010000029.1:3688448-3731481 GCA_037577145.1 Brachypetersius gabonensis
GTGTGTGTGTGTGTGTGTGTGTGTGTGTGTGTGTGTGTGTGTGTGTGTGTGTGTGTGTGTGTGTGTATGTGTTTGGGTTGGAATTCATATTAGTGCCAAAAGTATTGAACGTAATATGAAACCTTGGATTGGGGGTAGTTTAATTATCATGTTTTTATGTTTGCACTGTACTGGTTAGCTTCCAAGATTACATCCTTCTGTACTGGCTAAGCAACCCCAGAAAGAATAATAAGACCTTCTCTTTGTCCAGCCTGTTTCTCCTAGAGAACACTGAGGTTATTTTAACATCAATATGAGATTTTGATCATTTTCTCAAATTTCTTAAATTCAGCTGCTGAGAAAGAGCATTCCTCTAATCCCAAATTAAAATTTTAATTCTTTTCTCTGACTACAGTGATTTGTATTTGTCTCATATAATTAGATCTTGAGATGTAAGATCCGAAAGAGAACAAGGATGACTTTTAAATGAACATGTACAACATCAGAAATTTGTCTTAGCGATCAAATTCAAGTCTCAACTTCCACAGACAGATGGTTTTTCTATCCATAAGTTTGTTAAAGAGAAAAAAAAAACTGAGAAGCTGATGAGTACTTGTAGGGCTGATGTGTCATTTGTGGGGGTAGGTGAACCTCCGGATATTACTGACATTTATTTTGCATGAAAGCCAAAAAGAGAAGGACCAAACATATTTCAATGCTGCTATAAGAGTGAATGTTTACATTTACATTTATGTCTACTTGAACTCTGCCCACATACTGCAATATTTGCACAATTAACAGTTTACCTTCTATTTTCTGAGCAGAGGAAGTCCCATGCTGATTTGTTTATGTTTGGGTGTGGTGCCTAGCAACCCACCTGCAATAGAGTGAGCCTTCATGCTCCCTCCTGATTGCGTTGCTGAATGCCCGTTCATTAGTTCAGCGGTTCTAATTAAATTGCGTTGTTAATTTAGATTTGTTGTGTTTTCCACTTGGTTCTTGTGTGTCTCTCCCTCTGTATTTAATTCAGCCATTACAGTAGTCTAGCATGTGAACTAACCCTCATACTCTCCACTGCCTTTATCTTCATTGTCCTTCTGCTCTGCTGGGAAAGTTCTTCAGGATCTTAGTCTCTCTCTCTCATACTGGCTTCTCTTCCCTTGCAGGTCTCGACCAGTGGACTTTGATTATTGCTGTCTCTCTCTCCTCTGTTGTCCGAGCTCTGACTAGTGAATCAGAAGCGTCCTCAGGCTGGCCTTACTCATCACAGAGCTTCAGACTTCATGTGTTCCTTGTACCTCCTGGATAGGAATGAAATGCATTGGGTTCCCCTCAGTTAAGGAGCGATGTCTTTGCATCCCAGACTGAGTGTTACCCTCTGTCCCAAGTCCAGAGCAAGAGAGAGACCATCAGTGCTTAAGTGAAAGGACTGTTCTCTAGTCCAGTCCTCTATGCCTTTGGATTTCAAAAACTGTTTGCACTCATTTTGGGTTAAAGCTCTTTGTGATCTGCATGGTTTTTCTTCTCTCTTTGTAATCTTTAGTCTATAGTACTATAACTCTACTGTCATATTGTATACAACACTTTAGTGAGGATATAATAATATAAGATGCAGAATGTGCAGAATACACAGTAACGCTCCGTGTGAGTAAGGAGTACGCTTATCTAAGCGCAAGCGGTCCATTTTTGTTGCTTTGTTTGGCGATATTTTGGCCTTTATCATCTTTTTTACCCTCATTTTTTGTAATTTTTTTCTTAGTTGTGCTTATAGATTTTACAACTGTGTGAGGATAGGTTATTAACACCAAAATTTTGGTTACATCACTGTCGAAGGAGTGGATATTGGTTGTTGTAACTTGAGGACCCCCTCAAGTTAGTGTGTGGTGTGTATAAAAAATATGTATGTGTATTTAGATTTTATATACACATATTTGTGTATGTGTACACGTGTGTATATATATATATAAGTTTATATATATATTAGATTATAAGTCTGTATAAAAATACTGTGCTGTCATAGTCTCCCTGCTGTGTCCCCCAATAGTATTTTGGGGTTTTTTTATATTTATTTTTTTATATTTAGTTTTTTTTAGGTATTGTACATTTAGATATATATCTAATGTTGACAATAAAGTGATGACAATTAAGCTCTGGTTGACTTGACGTGAACAGCAAAAGAATGTCTGTGTTTTCTTTACCTTTCTTTAGGGCGGGCGTAGGGGAAACAACTCAGACTTCTCCAGATAAGAAAGTGATTTATGTACTTACTAGCTAACTAACCTGCATACCTCCATACTGCCCCAGTAACTAGATTACATACCGTTGTACTGTCTAAGTAGCTAGATTACATACGGTCACACTGGTTAGCTAGGTAGCATATGTATATATGAACACACCACAGCACACATTGTGAACAGCAAGAAATTCTTCCTCTGCATTTTACCCATTCACCAAGTGAATGTGCTTAATGCATTACCCTTAAAGAAAATGTAAAGATAAACCCATATTTGAATTTAAATTTCGCCCCGAGATATGCAACTCGGAAGGTGGCTGGACAAAAAAAGGTTTTCGGAGAATAAAACCTGATCTACTTGGGCTAAAAATACAAATGAGCACTCGTTAGAAATGTCAAACTGAGGAGTTTGAAGTGTATGAGTGCTTTCCCCGCTGAGATATGCAACTTGGAAGTTTTTACTTGTTTTTACTTATAAAGCTCATTTTAGCTTGTGAAAGCAACTTGCAATTGCAGACAAATTCTCTTGCTTGAAAACTAATATACATTCTATGCAAAATTATCTGCTAATGGAATAAGACTCTTTCAGAAAATACAATTACAGAAAACAATTTAAGTTAAAAAAATAGAAATTTAATTTTCATTTATGTTTATGATCTTCTTAAAGCAATGTCATAATGGGACATTAGACATGTTTAGTAAATGTAAGATGATCTGATATTTTCACTATAAAGACAGCTGTGGGCTGCTGGTCCAGCTGAAGTGTGAGGTTCTTGCTGGTGGAGAGCAGGAGAAGAACTGTGAGGGAAGGTTGATGTTCCTGTGGCGGAACCGTTTGATGCACTTGGCCTGTGTGTGATTGGGAACAGATTTCACTGCCCTGGGGCTCCGGCTCCCATCCAGAGAATGCAACCAGTTAAAGGGGCTGACCACAGAGTGTGGGGGGGGGGGTTACTAGCAGAGGATTATCAATCTCTCTCCTGCAGCTGAACCCCTGCAGTGCCATGTGACTGTGTGTGTGTGTGGGTGCATGTGTGTGTATGCAGTTCCCTATTCAATGAATCATGCAAATGCCTGCTCTATGATGAGACCACAATGAGAGGTCTTTCCACATTCTCTCGCTTGCTCACTCCACTCATTTATTAATTCCAGTCTCAGTTCCAGGCCTTTTCTGACGAAGCCCCTCAAACTGCACACCAGTCATTCGCCTCAACCCTACCATAGGAAGATCCAAAGCTCCACCCACAAATACATTCCTTTATTGCTGCTGTTGTGAGTGGAAAAGTGTAGTGAATGAAGACTGAGATCCCATTTTGTCCGGAGGAACCAGAGGAATTTACAATACGCATTTACAGTATTTTTTTAGCCTGTGGGGCCTTAGTGAACCGTGGTGGTACTACTAAGCTTTTGCTTATTTTGTAATCTGTGAATTTGGCGTTTTGGGTTTTTCAATGTGGTTTTTTTTTTGTCCGTTAGTAGGTCTTTTGAGTCTTTGTGTATGTTTTGTGTATTTGGTTTGTTGGCGTTTTCCTGTGTGTTCTGTAGTTTGGGTCTTGTTTTTTTATGTATTAGTCTAGGGGTTTTGGAGAGCATGTTCAGGCGTTTTTTGTTTTGTCCCCATCCCCGCCCCACCTTGGGTGGAATGTCGGCACCCCGGGAGTCTTAGTGAGGTGTACTGTCATGTCTCTGTCAGCGACCAGTAGAGGTTGCTGCTGTTTAATTTGGTAATTGAGACTTTTAATATGAAAAGAGACATGTCACTGTTTAGTATCATCCCTAGTCAGCTGTCTTGTGTTTAGTTAAAGTGATCATGTTTATGGATTGGTTTATATCTGAGTATGTTTTGTATTTAAGTTCCAAGAGTTGTGTATTCAGTTGCTGGTCAATCCTCACATTATCCCTAACGCTACCCAGTCCTCTTGTGTCCTCTGTTTATGTAAAGTTTGGTTTTTGGCCCTCGTGCCTTTTTTTGTTGTGTGTTTGTGTAATAAAATTCCATCGTTGGAACCTGCGTCTTGCGCCTCGTCTCACTCCCCGAGCACAAAACCCCTGATAGTGGTTTTTCACAATTCCCAGTTACTCTTGGAATGTAACCCTGCAATTTCGGGGGTCTACTGTATATACAAATTTGCTATGAAACATATTGAAGTTGAGCTTGTTAATCAGACTAGCTCATTAAATTTATGTTGTCAGTACAAATAGATGTAATTTGATTGTATGGACTTCATTATGTATAAATTATGATGGGAAAAAAAACTTTATCTCCTTTTTTTTCAGTTCCAATCGATTTTCTTTATTTTTTACAGTCAATTTTCCAATTATTCTTAATTTTTATTTTTTACCCAGTTGATTTTCCTATTTTTCATTTTTTCTAGTAAAGGCAAAGGTGCAGATGTTTCTGCTGCAGAGTTTGAGGCAGATGTGCAGATGTTTCTGGTGTGCAGTTTGAGGCAGATGTGTGGAGAAGAAAAGAAAGAGCTATGAGAAAGTTTCACGGAGAGAATGAGTGGTAGCAGAGATCTCATCTGAGTCAGGACCACAACCTAAAGCCTGTGCAGATGTGTGTGTGTTTGTGTGTGTGTGTGTAAAAGAATCCAAAGATGGTTTTGCATCATTTGCATTATGGGCAGTGAGAGCATCTCCACAGATGTGTGTTCTCTCTTTCTATACCAGTTAATTTATTCATATAAGAATCTTTATATTATTATATACACCAATATAAGAATTATTTCTTTTTTGCGGGATGTATACGGAACCTTCCTATATTTCAAAGGTTCTACAGTAAAATACAGTCACACACACCAGTCACATGATGCACGTGGGGACCAGAAATCAGGCGCATCAGAAGGAAGTGGTAATGCTCCGGTGCTCAGTCATTGTTTGACTCCAGCTGATCTCGCATCAACTCCTCTGGTACCATGAGTGCTCTGGTTTTTCTGACCCTCTTGTTTACTGTGTGTGTGGTGACATATATGGGTTCTTCCTAAAACCATTTCTATTTGCATAAAGTAAAAGGAACCTTCTCTTAATGTAAATATTCTATGCTAATACAAAGATCCTTCTTAGACCCTATTTTTATTATGGGTTTAGTATAAAGAACCTCTCACAATATAAAGATTCTATACCAACACTTATGATTTTGTAGAACATTCACATTATTTACAAAGCTTGAAGAACCTCCTTAGGTTCTAAATGTTCTAGTTAAATACAAGCACTCTTCCCTCTTCCTAGAACCTTTACATTATATGGAGATTCATTAAGCTTTATCACTCACACAACAGATCCCCAAAACTATTCACTGAAATGTTCTATAGAATTGTTGTCCTATTGACTTGCGCAAAGATTCTTTTAGGCACTTTTACTTCTCACTCTCTTGCTTTCTCTCCTGCTTTCCCTGTCTCCCTCACCCTCTCTTTCTCTCTCTCTCTCTCTCTTTTTCTCTCTTCCTCCCTTTCGGCCTCTTTTCTCTCTCACACCACTTTCCCACACTTTCTCTCTTGCTTCCACTTTTTCTCTCTCACTTTCTCCTTTCTGTGGTCCCTCGTTCTTTAGCTCTGTCTCTCTCTGGACTGTTTTGATGAACGGCAGTCAGGCATGACCGTGGCCAATGGTTGAACGGCTTGAACTGACAGCCGACATCTTATTTTTGAGGCCTGGAATCGCAGTGATGTAAATCAAGGTGTAAGAACGTGAGATCTGGCACCAGCAGAGTGGGTGCATTAGCTACACATACTGCTGTTATGAAATCATGCAGTGTAGAGGCCCATAAAGACCCGCTGGCACAAAGATGATTGTATGTGCAGCCCTTATCAGAAAAAGGGCTGCTGGCCTGGCACTGGAGCACACGTTTCATATTTTAATGAGTAGCTTATTAATATGCATTCCGCAGCGAATGTAAAGAACAAATGGATGGAGAAATATATTTTTCATGTTCATGTTATGCTCCTCCAAGCCAGATTGTTTATAATAGAAATGTGGCCTAATAATTTAAAAAAATCACATTTTTTGTATATAAATGCTCAGACTTTAGAAGGTCTGCTGTTCAGGGGATACATTGCAGTGGGTCATGGACCTCTCTCTTGGGCCTAAAATATAGTAATTTGGGGGTCTACGACATTCAGAATTCTGTGTAGGTTCAAGGTTCAGTGCTACTTTGTTGTAATTAGCAGCTTTGTACACAGTGTGATGAAACATAGTTTCTCTTTTAGCCAGGTACAACATATAGCAACAAAGTGCAAGCAACAAGAGAGAGTCCAGAGTGACTAGCATTGCACCATTTGTGTGATACTACACAAGAGACAGCTAGCAGCAATGAAGGAAGGTATGACAGAAATAATACAATAAATAGACAATACAGCAATAGTATAATGTGAATGTGGTGCACTGTAAATCTGTATCTCTATGTTTAGTTGCTAGGTTATGGGAAAGAAGGCGAGACTGACGCTGCTCCGCCTGGCATGTTTTTTTGGTTTTTTTTTTTAAGTTTTAAAATTTAATGTGAATATTAATCAGATCAATACATAGTATTGTATAATCTATATTTTACAATTATGGCAAGGACAAAGCAGACTGCTAAGGAAGCGTCTGGCCACAAAGGTTGCTTGCAAGAGCGCTTTAACAACCGGTGGCATGCAGAAATCTCACCGTTACAGGCCCGTTACCAAAAATCCATGGAGCTACTGATCCGCAAGCTGCCCTTCAGCGCCTGGTGCGTGAGATAGCTCAGGATTCAAGACCGACCTTCGCTTCCAGAGGTCCACCGTCATGGCCCTGCAGGAAGCCAGCGAGACGAGACTTGGTGAATCTGTTTGAGGACACAAACCTGTGCACCATCCGCGCCAAGAGAGTCACCCTCATGCCCTAAAGATACTCAGCTGGCCCGCCGTATCTGCGGAGAGTGCACTTCAACTAACTGCGCACAAAATCCCCAATGTGGAACGCTCTCCCTGAACATCTGAGGATAACACAAGGATTATAAACACTTAATTTAATTTATCCATTCTTTAATTTTTATTTCTGGATAACTTCTGTAAAGTGACCTTGAGGTTGTTATAAATAAAATGTATTATTATTATTATTATTATTATTATTATTATTATTACTATTATGTTAGGGAAAAGAGCTACTAATTTTGGCACCCACTGTTTTGGCACCTACAGCATCAAGGACTAGTCATGTATCTTTGCCCCAGTAGAACCTACTCAGCATCCAGAAAAAGAGAATTAATTTGGGTAATTCTGCTTAGTTTCAATCTCATAGGAGGCTGGATTACAAAGCCAGTATTCAAGAACGTTTGTAAATTTCATTGTGTATGTAAACTTTAAACATTGAACAGTAGTTTAATTGATTAATGTAGTACAATCTACCGGTTTCTGGAATTTGTCCTGCCTTCTGCCTTCTAGGTCTAGAGAAGGTTTGATGATTAAAACTCATATTTTTTATTTATTCTAACAGGGTTTTTATTTTGCTTGAAAACAAAATGGTTAAAGTCTCCAATAGAAATGAAGAGATTCTCAGGGTGTTATCTAGGAAGGTAAGCGAGATCTACCAGTGGTCAGGCCTTCAGGTGAACCACCATTATTAGAAAGGGGAAGCTGCCAATTGTGTTCTGACCTGCAGTTGGTGGGCCAGGGAGAACATCACTCTTGGCCTTGTTGAGGTTCTAGATTCGTCACTGACTGTTACCAGTGGGTGTGTGTCAGATGATTTAACCGGTAGCTGTGTGTAGTACCATAATACTGTGCAAAAGCTTTGAGCCCCCTTATTGCATTATATTTAGCTTAAAATCACCTTATGGGTGCAAAAGTATCATTTATGTCTGCCAAACTATCTTATCTTTGGTATATTGCATTGACTTAATAAATGAAATGGGAACAAATGTTTTACTCATTTAGCAATCAGCATCATAAGTATACTAATCACCGGCCTGATCATCTGAAATCATCTGAATCAGTTTTTTCATTGGTTCATTACTTAAGTTTTCTTATGTTTAAATGATTCATATGTATGTCACTGTGTGGTTTAACAAACGAAACAACATTTATCTGAAACTGGCCAAGAACAGGCACTGGATTGAAAATGAAAGCCTTTGAAAGTCCATAAGGAACCCTAGAGAATTGTCCCTCAATACTACATCAACAGTACAATAAAATATGTGTCTTTGTAAGCAAAATATGGAGAAATGGGGGGTGATTCAATATTTTTGCAAAGTACTGTAATTATATGTACTTTCATATATTCGTTAGAATTCACAAAAGCATATTTCTTTTATATTTATGTCCAGAACACTCTTCTAATAATCCAGTAGTGATTGTTCACCACTGCCTTGTTTCTACACTTGCTGGCTAGTGTCACGGGGGCTCCCATGAACCCAAGGTGTTGAGTAAGTTCAGGGAGCAGCCATGTCTTTTCTTAGAATTTATTAAAAACAAAACAAAAACAAGAAACTGAAACCAGGCGCGAGGGCCGATATAAGTAACCAGAACGTGGCAACAGGAAACGGGATAAGGCACACAGACTTCCACAATGACATAAACATGACAATACAATGACCGACAAGGTGAAAGACACAGGAAAGAACTTAAATACATGAATACATGGACACACAGCCAATACAAAGACAGAAATCACTTAACCCTGAGTACCCGCAACTGAAGCCATTTCCCAGGCCTGGGTACTCAGGGTGTGTCAAAATAAAGGTCCCTTAACTCATAAAAAACAAAAACGCAGCTCCACCTGGTGGAGGCTGCCCGAACCGTGACAGCTAGTATATTATAAGCACCTGACTTGTAGGTGCACTTTGTCAGTGTACGTGTACAGACTGCAGCCCATTAGTTTTTTTCACAACTAATAAGCCAGTGTTCAGAGTGCAGTGAGTGTGAATGAGTGACCCAACCAGTGTCAGCTTCAATAACAGCAACCTGGAACAGACTCTGTGTTTCTGGCTATGAACAAGTCATTGATCTCATACTGGCACATAAGCTCAGCACTAAGTGAACATGCTTTCTCACAACTAAGACATGTTCCTGGAACAGCTTTTAATCACTGCCATCTGATGTCATAAGCTCCTTCTCGCTTACAAATCCTGCAGATCTTCCAGTTTCAACACTTTGGTTAACAAAATTAAAGAGTAAATCATCTAAACGAGGAAAAGCTTCAGAAGTATCAGTGAATCAGCAGGTCTCAGAGGTGTGGAGCCTCACTGTTTTGCCGTTTTGTTTGTGTGTTTTGAATGTGAGACCCCACAGTTGAGTGTCATCACAAGAGACAAAAAAAACCCGACATTTTAAAATGTGAAAATAATAATTTGAATCAGTGATTAATATCTGGGCTAATGCTTTTAAGTCTTGAATCAAGTACCAAGTTAAATCTCTGCGGTACAAGTTTAGACTCAAAACATGTAAGTGCAAGTCTCGAGTCTCTGGGTTGTAAGTCCAAGTTAATTTGTGTATCTGAAGTTTGAGTCCAGCGTCCACTCTTACATGTATGTGTGCAGGTGGAGACCCAGGAAGTCTTGGTCTCTAACACACTCACTGCAAGGATAATAGACATAATGCTTGTAGTGTCACACCCACCTGAAACACAGAGCCTGGCACTTCAACTTGAGCAAACATGCTCTATTGTTTCCAAACTCCAGCACATACAGCACATTCTAGATCCATCCCAGACTATATAGTGGTGATATAAGCAGGTTTTAGTCTACATACATCCCTGGCTGTAGAACCAGTGTAATCACATTTCAGTCTGTTCGAGATATGTCCCTCACAGTAGGGCCATAGCGTCCCTCACAGTAGGGCCATAGCGTCCCTCACAGTAGGGCCATAGTGTGAGCAAGTTTTAGTGTCTTTAATTTAGCCAACATATTTTCATGTGCACCAGCATTAGCATACCTCTAACATGCCATTAGAAATCTCATAGGAGCGCTGGCGGAACATGTATCATTGTAAATATTTATCGTTTTGTAAAAAGAGTTAAAAGAGTTCCAGGAATGTGGTGTCCCATCAGTAGTGACCTAAGTACACCCTTCCCATGCTGGCATTCCTAAATGCAGCCTGGAATTGCGTGGGAGGGGCTGTTGGACGCTGGGCCGGAACCACAAACCCATTTGGAAGCAATTCCAGCATCTGCCCTGAGAAAGTGTTTGGCTGTGATACCATCAAACATTCTTAAGAGTAATGGATTTCAGGAGATCGCTTGGAGACAAACCTATCCCTTTCAAAGATCATATCTCCTCATACACATTTACACATACACAGGGTCTCCGAACGGTCGAATAGAAAGTGGGACTACTCAGTGGTTTGGTACTGGAGTACTGAAGCTGTCCCAGAAGCTGGTTTGGACGTGTATTTAAATCTGCTGCCAAGGCGAATGACTTAATCCGGCCAGCGAATATTGACTTTTTACGATTCTGAGGTAGGAGGAATTTGGCAACGGGGCGGTGGTGGGATGGGAGGAGTGTTGAGGGGGGTGTTGCATTCTCTTGCTGTCATTGTTTACGACGGCATAAAAGCCAGCGGTGAAGTACGGTTCAATTAAAGAGCGATACCAGTGTTCAAGTAGAGCGTCCACTTTGTTTAGAGGAGCTTTTGATGTTTTTTGATGTTCAGCCATGGGAACTGCAGGCAACATCCACTGAAAAACAACATACTACAGTGCAAATGGAATCTTAACTCTTAGATCACAAGAGCACGCACTTGAAAAAATAGGAGGTTGTTTCTGACTTAAATAAGGGGTTGTTTCTGATGTAGCTCAAAACTGTGTGGAAAATGCAGATTATAACCTTTCTATCCAGACCACATTTATACATTGAGGTCTGAAATCTGTTTGCATTGTGGGCAGGGCACTCGCAATGTGTATATGTATTTACTCTGTATATGGTATACATAATGTATGCATTGTCTGTACATTTGAGATATCTGATATTTCCCCCCTTTGACAAAATAATGTGAATTTGACTGTCCTACTAGAACTAGCAGGACAGTCAAATTCACATCAGTGAGGATCAGTGAGGGTTAATGACTATCTTCCATTGCTGAAGATCTTCTTCTGTTTATTACGTTCATAAGAGATAGAATAGATGTGCTGACAGCAGTGGCAGGACTCTTAAAGTTTCTATCTATCTCTCCTTTAAGCCCCCCAAAGGCACTTCGACATCATTATTTTAGGAACCTCAAACTTCTTGACTTAAGCAATCCACCAAGTATTTTTCCATAGAACTTTCTTATTGTACCTTCTGAAAGTGCGTCTCTCTGCAGGTGGGAATATGCCCATATCAATAAGACTCATCCCTTTCTGCTGGGCCCAGATACTGAGCAGGCTGCATATTAAAGCCTGCCCTTTGACCTCTGGTAAATTCATAGCTCTTTGATTTTTTTCCTCTCTGTCGCTCAGGCTGCTACCTGTATGGGTTTAGCCTAAGCGGCTTAGCAGCTCTTTGAAAGCCCGCTGTGGATGTGAAGCCCCGGGTGAGGGCTCGAAGAGAGAGAGAGAAAGAGAAAGCACCGTTTTTCTGTGCTCGTTTAATGCGGAAATCCACGCTGGGCGTCACTTCCAGGATGGTGCGCTCCTATTTCCCGGCACTCATGCTTTTGAGGAGGTATCCTAAAAGGGGGAGATAAGTTTTTAAATTGCTTCGAAATTTCCAGCGCCAACTTTTGATGAGCAGACTTTTGTAGAGGGGTTGAGAGTGGGGTGGCAGTGGAGATTAGCACTAACACCTGTGCCAGGAATTATTATACACACACACACACACGTGTCATACCTCTAGACGAAAGTTATGGAAGCAGCAATTGGTGCTTTCAGAAAGTTTTCAAAATATCTAGCCTGCATTTTGAAATCTGGTTTTAAAAAAAATCTCCAAAGGGTTCCACTGGTTTGCATTCAACCATAGTATACCCAACCAGAAAAACCTTTGGCACACTGAGATTTGCATGTTACTCACTTAATACTTACTAAAAATACACTCAATATCACTTGCTAACAATTACAGTATGTTCATCATTTGAACACCTTTATTAGAAAGTGCCATATTTTTATTGATTACTGAAAAACAAAAAGTGGCTTTTTCTAGCCACTGCAGGCCCATAGGCAGGCTAGGGGAACTGTATTAATGTTAAAACTTCTCTGGGCCTGCTCGTTAAGGTGAAGCTGGATGTGGATGTGGTCTAGAACACAGTATTACCTACTGTGAAAATGAACTGAACCTCAACTATTTACAAACAGGACCAATCTGGGATCAGATTTCTTCCCATTTCAACTCTAGATCAGCCCTCCTGATGCTGAGGTGGTTTGTAAAAACAGACCCTGTTTAGTAAAACAGCGTTCGCCTCCATGTCCATTTTCACAGCTCACAGTAAATCATACTGGATGCTGGATGCAGTTTGTGGAAACAGAGTTGTATAAAAAGGCAGAGCAGTTTTTTGGCCATTTAGCCAACTCCTTTACCCTGTCCATCAATAAGACTGTAGGAGATTGCAAAACACACACACACACACACACACACACACACACACTACCACCATCATATTACTGTCACTGCAGTCCTGAGAACAGTCCATCACCCAAATAATTTCTGGACAGTAGTGGTCCTTGGGTTGTCCTATTCATTAACCTGTAGACCCAAACCTGTTGGTACAGAATTCCAAATGAATGTATTGAATGTCATTAAAAAGATAATAATGCAATTAAATTAGCATATTATTGCAGAAGTGTGTAATAACCTCTTTTTGTTCTATGAGAAATCTGAAGCAATACTGACCCACTTTTTGGTCATTTTCAAGGCAGAAAGTGGACAAGGGGAAAAACACAGGGGCTTACTAAGGCTGCGTTTCTAATTAAGAGCCCGCCTACACATGGTAGCTTATTCCAAGCATGCTTTCTGTCTGTAATAAAAGTAACTTTTAGGGGAAAAAAACACATTGACACCTTCAAAAGCAGCCAGCCATTCCAGACTTGTGAGCTGGTCTCGGTTCAGCCGGCTCTTGTAGTGCTCCCGCAATCAATTCTGAACAGGCTCTCAAAGCTTAAAAATTCTTTTTTTCCTTGCTCTGAGATTGGGTTTCCTGCCCCTCCCCCACACCTCTGAACAGGCCATGAGTGGGTGTGTGGTTAATCTATCGGCCAAGTCTGTAAGCACTTTACGTGTTCACGGGAGCAAAAAAAGGAGCAAGGTTTTTAACCCAAATGCTTATCGCAGAGGAGGAATGCACCCTCGATGGCTTTGAATTCTCCTTTAAAGCTCTGGGAAGTGATACTGGAACGTGTTTTCCAGTCCCAAAACTCTGGGGAGGTACAACTGAGACTTATAGGCTCCAAAGTCTACTGGAGTTTTGCTACACTTGAACACACAGGAAGACTCACTTCTGCACGTCTGACCCTTTTGCCTTTCTTTCAATGTCAAGAGACGAAAAAACATCAGTGAACAAGCTCAGCAGATCTTCACACAGCTTAAGTCCTCTGACCACTGTATCCTCTGATATCACCTTAAACAATTTTACCATTTTACAGTAACTATATGCAAGAAGAATCTCTGAAACTCTGCTGACCATACCTCATACCTTAACTTGCCTCCTATCAGCCCCTGTGTGTCAGCTCATGATGTGTTGCCCCTCTGTTTCCAGGTGTCTTTGTTATCAGTGCTCATCCAAGGATAAGTGTTTGTTTCACGTGATTGGTCCGCATGTTCATGTTCTTCTGTTAAAGGCTACGGCCGGTCCAGAAGCTGGTGTGCGGTCACCGATATGATACCTGCACTCACTCACATTTCCAGCCTTGTGTGTGAGCTCCATAGAGCAGGCTGTAGAAATCCATCCATAACAGGTTTGACTTGGCTGTGTGTGTGTATCTCCGGTCTCCTAGAATAACCAGTGATGCTGAAGTGCCCGTAGCCTGGATTCACCTGTAGAGGCTCCGTTTGGAAGGAGTGCCTCTTACCCCAAGTCTTCTTCTGGCTACTGTCAGCGAGACAGAGGATCCATGCTGCGCTGAACAGGTCCCTTCTGTGTAACTCGAAGAGTCTGCTTGTGTTCTGTTTCTTTGTCATTAAAGTCCATTTGAGTTCTCCTAACGCCTGCATTTGTGTCCTCCTTTGCCAAGCTGACATGACAGATGACCACACTATCCCCATGGATGCAGCCGCTGCCAAGAGACAAAGATCCCCAGCTTGTGCAGTTGTTGGGGGATCATTAAGCCCAAATGAATCAGGCAGTGAGGGCCGTTATGGAACTGACCCAGGATCAGCATTGAGAGACACCTTCAGCTAAAGCCCCTGTAAACCTGCAGGTGGCTTTATCAGTTCCTAATCCCATTCCAGAGAAGTATGGGGGCGACCTATCTGGCTTGTTGGAAATTCCTCTTATCATGTGAACTGTATTTTTCAGAGTTTCCAGAGATGACATCCATCCAGAAGGTCTCAATGCTGATCCAGTGGCTCATAGAGAGAGCCCAAGTTTGAAGCAAGGAAATAACACCATAGTGGACTATTCAACTGAATTCCATGTTTTGGCAGCTGAGAGTGCATAGAACAAGCTTGCTCTCTGGGTAGTCTTCAAACAGGGACTACACCCAGATCTGCAAACAGAACTGGCCTGCCATGATGCAGGAATGAACCTCGACCAAGTCATCGCACTAAATATTCAACTGGATCACCACCTCAGAGCCAAGCTGAAGCAGACCACTCTGCTTTGGCTTCCCCCTGTCAAATCCAATCCACACACGGACACAGACTCAAGTTAGAGGAAGAGCCTGTGATGGAGCCCATGCCCAGGTCCTCAAATCTCACCCCGCAGAATGAGAGAGGAGAAGAAACCGCTGCTTCTATTGCGGTGGCGGAGGACACCGGCTGCCAAATTGCCCCATAAAAGGGGAACGTGGAGGGGAAAACCAACAAACTGCTAGTAACTATAAGTTCTGCTCAGTTCTATTTGACTGTTAAAATTCATGTATCTTACTGCTGTCTCTCTCTCCGCCCTTTTAGATCAGTCCCTGCCTGTCGTGGATACGCCAGCCCCAATCACAGTGAGGGCCTTAGATGGAGAGACAGTTGTGAAAATGATTTTACTAGTGACTATGTAGATTAATAATGTCCACCATGAAAAGTTACAGTTCTAAATGTTACAACGAGCTAACCCCACATTAGTATTGGGGCTGCCATGGTAAAGTAGCACAACCCACAGATATATTGGGAGGATGCTGAGATCATGGCATGGTCCCCTTTACGCCAAGGAAAATGGGTTCTTCTTTAAAGAGAAGGATGGCGGGCTCAGGCCGTGCATATATTACTGGGGGATAAACTCAGTCACATTGAGGTATTTACACCCACTTCCACTTATCCCCTCAGCCATAGAACAGCTACGGGGAGTGAGAGTATACACCCTCGACCTGAGAATCGCATATAACCATATATATATACGAGCAGGTAATGAGTGGAAAACTGCATTCAGTTCTACATTTGTCCACTACCATTATAATGTAAAGGCTTATGGGTTGGTAAGCGTTCTCTCGTGGAACACCTAAATGCACACACACACACACACACACACACACACACACACACACACACACACACGTGTAGCAGAGTACATGTCTGCAGGTCACATGTTGTCGTAGGACTGACAGGTAATTGTCAGGTGGTGTGTGAATTTGATTAAGATATAAAAGGGGCATGCTTGAGGAAAGCTAACTATTGTTTAAATGTGGCCCTTGAAGTAACCATGGCCTGTTAATTTGCATAGCTGGTCTAAAGCCAGCAGAAGGAGAAGTGATCAACACACCTGTTCAGTGCCATTCCACTCACTCACTTTTAGAAAAAGCCAGGTGGCTGCTGCATAAGTAGTTGGTTGTAGCTATGTGATTTCCCCAGCGCTTCAGGTATGCTAAATTCCAAATGCAATTATTACTATTATGGTTGTGGCTCATGCTATGGGAATACAATAGAGTTTAGTTAATTCAAGCTCTTGGCATATCGGGCCATGGGGCTTATGATGAGCCAGTACAGTACTGATACATATGCTCTATTCATTGGCTTGGTGTTGAGCGTTTTAAAGGTAATGTTTTATTTTCTCTCTCTGGTAGCCAGGTTTCCTACCCATGCATTCGTCCTGGGTTCCTAGCCCTCCCTGGTCGTGTTGTTGTTTGTTTTACTGTTTTGTTCTGTTTTGTTTTGATTTACTGATTTGTTAGATTTAACTTTATACTTGGCTGTGCTTTTGGTGTTGCAGGCAGTGGCTTGCTAGCGCATCGTTCTTTCTGATCTTCAGTGTTACAACCTGTTGGTTGGGAGGTGTGCATTGGATTGCATCACTTGAACCATCTGCTACTCTTTCTGCATAAATCTGAGTAGTGATATTTCCCCAACTGCTTTTGGGTTTATGTTAGTGACATGTTAAACATTGTTAATATTGACTTTGTTGCAGCAGAGTGCCTAAATAGCATTCCATTGTGTGCTATGTTCACTGGACACTGAGCGAGAGTGTGCGTGTGTGCGTGTGTGTGTGTGTGTGTGTCAATGGTCAGGACCACCACTGGATCTCTAATGAGACGGCATTAATGGGGTGGTGGATCATTTTCAGCACAGCAGTGACACAGACATGGCAGTGGTGTGTGTGTGTGTGTGTGTGTGTGTACAGCTGGACACCAGTAATCAGTAAATCTGGACAGCGGACTCTGGATAGATACCCTGGTTTTTTGACAGGCCAACTTTTTGAGTGTGAGAGGGAGAGAGAGAGACTCAGGATCTCTGGCAGCTAATAAAAGCAAATTGCATAATGGGACATCACTGGGTCTGCTCCTGAATGGAAATCATTATGGAGTGCCTCTGATTTGGAACAGGAGGTGCGGTATGGATGACTGGGATTAAATACCTGGATCAATCCAAAGGGATTTATGGGTTATTCCCATCCTTACCTGGATCTTTGTCTCAAACGGGGCATCACTCATACAGGGACAAATGTCTTGAGTACATGGATTGGTTTAATTCACATTTAATCCAGTGTAAACACTCCCAGGACACATTTAAACCAGATCCAACCCTCATTTCAGGAGGAGGTTTGAGATGTATTTTAGTCTGATATCATAGTAGTGTAAGCACATTCGACACCAGAAACATCTGTCCAGTAGCAGCTTTTCCTGCTTTTTTTTTTTTTAACTAGAATAAATACAATCAACTGCTGTATATTATTAATTTGTGTATTAATATCCATTATTAATCAGATATGAATGTAAACACATGGTTCAAATTGTATTAGGTTATTACAGGCTACTTTACAGATGCTTTACAGACTGGCTGAACAAAATCTGGCTTTACGGCTCTGTGAGTAACACAGGAGGGTGCTACCCTTAAAATATATAAATATAAAACTCTGAGTGTAAAGATGATGATGTATCGACTGTAATCCTAAATCTGTACGTCAGTACGTTCCAGATCACAATCAGTGACACAACTGTGTGCTGAATATTTGATGGATACTTGCCTCTGGACCAAGAGGTCATGGGTTCGAATCCTACCTTCAGCAAACCACCACTGGGTCCCCGAGCAAGACCCTTAACCCCAAGTTGCTCCAGGGAGACTGTCCCCTGTAGTTAGGGAATGGAAGTCACTTTGGAGAAAAGCGTCTGATAAATGCCGTATATGTAAATGTAAATGAAGAGTTAAGCTCATGAATTGTATCTCACTTACCCTAGTGGTAGATGATCAGCCAGGATATGTTTTTGGTGGCTAAAACAGTAGCAACAAACTTAAAGCCTGAATTTGTCTGAATTATTGTAATCATACAGCAGGGTTTCTCAAACTTTATAATCAAATGTCCAAATCTAATTTATAGATAAGGTCAAAGATCCGGAACAACAAGTGATTAATTAGTTTATTCAATTTGCTTACAACATACAACCAAAAGAAATGGCACTGTTTGTCTATAATAATTTGCTTGTAAACCATATTCACTCTCACTTTTGACAGTAAAGTGTAACATGCACTGTAGTTTTATGAAAAGATTTAACAATAATCTTGTGTTTTGCACATTTAGATAACGCCATGCCGACACAATACCTCCTTCTCCAATCACTCTTATAATGACGCAGGTATTTCGCTCATTTGTGCTCACAGGACTCATTCGCTCATTTGCTAACATGGATGCGAAGCGTACCAATGTTGCATCATACGTGCGCCGACTGACAATGTTGCTTTGGTTAATCTCAGGCCAGGATCAACGTGTGGACTGGGTCCAGAATGATTTGCAGGGGTCCGGACTTTGAGAATTACTGTCATACAGTGTAAGCAGGTCAGTTTAACTGCTGGGTAATGTGAGCCTCTGGCTCTTACACAGGAAGGGTTAAGGTTTTAGGAGGGACAAAAATCTAGAGAGAATTGATCACAAAAGTGATGCTAATCTAATGTAGAGTCATGCCTGTGGTCAGAAATAAGTTGGATTACACATTGCAACATTTACATAAACCTTTCACAACAGCTGATACAGTCGTGCTCCGACAAGTGAGCAACTTGCCCAGCAAATAACCTATTATAATTACAAGACAATACCTATATAAGACTTTCACTGCAACTGAGGAAGGCATATTCCACTTGAGCCACTTGACCAGCAAATGATTCCCATGTCCAGTGGTAGTACCACCCAATGGACAGCAACGACTGTCATTTTGATTATAGGTCTTGTCTACTAGCTTTATGATTAGAATCTAATAACAGGAAAATATCATACAGCACCACATTGTGTGTTCGTTTATGCATGCAGCATAGACCTGACTTTATCTTTTCCATCATAATTTCTTGCAAAGAAGAAGATAAAAATGATCTCCAGTACCTAGTTGTGAGTTGTACCAGTGAAACAGATGCACACTGACCTCACCATATGCAGGCTGTAAATTTTAACTGCTCCTGATTACAGGTGCACCGTTTGACCTGTCCATCAGGACAGCACCTGGCAGTTGAGTACCATGAAGTATATCTGTGTCCAAATTGTTAGTGTTCGACATGCTTCCCATCAGGCCTGACTGTAAAAAAACACTTGAGGCCGAAGGCTGCTCTATCCTGCGCCCGGGCCCTATTATGTTTCCTCCTGGGGAAACTTCCAACGTGCCAAGTGTAAATGAGCAGGTGGATGACTGTCAGGGAGGAAACCAGGAAGGATGGACTGTTTCTAGGTGTGAGGGAGCACCATAACAGGCCATGTGTAGCCCAAAAAAGCAGGTGAAGGTCCCTGAGAGCTGCAGTTTTATCCTGACTGTATGGAATTAAATCAGGCATGCTGATTACCCCACATATTTTGATGTACATATTAATATTAAGAGCGACTTAAAATCATTAGTTAGAGGGAAATTCCCCCTGGAGCAACTGAGGGTTGAATGTCTTGCAGTTGTTTTACCCACGAGGCCACTACCACCCTACACTGGGAAGTTCTAGGCATGCCAGTTACAGTGGTTTGTTGCATTGTTGTATTTTATTTGACTAATTTTACTTCAATAAAATGTTAGATGTTTTCTGTTTAACTTTAAGCACAAAAAACATTTTACCAATTTTTTTATTCACACATTTTACCAGGGGTACTAATAATTATGGAGCTGACTATAATGTTCCACTTAGACCTGAAAAATACAAAAAAATAGCCTACCGACGCCCACAGAGACAGATGTCTGGTGTTTACCTTCAGGTGAGACTGAAGAGGAGCAGTGGGGTGGGAAACTTCTGTCTGCTGACCTGTTCTGGCCAGCGACCTGTGGAGACCACGTCTCCAGTGGGAGCCCTTCAGGCCTTCACCCATGCCATCCAGGCCGATACGGCAGCTGAAAAACCAACAGACCCACCCAGACAGAGCGGAGCGGCGCCACCCAGTGTCCAATGATCTGAAACGTGATTATGATACCCTCCATAAAGCTTTCAGTCCCTGCTCCCGGTTCATGTTTAGGAGGTGGTAAAATGGTGGTAATCATTCAATGTATGTGTTATTATAGGCAGTTCTTACCATGGAAAATTAGATTTAGCTAGCAGGGCTATATAACAGTACACTGGTGCATTTTTGATCCAGCCAAAATAAAGAGCAGCTAAAAGTGTACCTTACGTTAATATTTCCAGTTCATGTTACAATGTTTAATGATAATTGTAGCTTATATTATAATAGGACCCTCTCACTGTGAGGCAACATCACTTACCACTGTGCAGATAATTATAAGATTTATGAGAACCAGAATCAAAACAAAAAATCTTTATCGATCCCAAAGGAAATTGCTTTGATCTAAGTTTTAGAGTCACTGTCACATAAGGTACTATACATGGTATTATATAAGAAAAAAATTGTGCTTTATAGTATCTGTGCCCAATCTAGAGGAAAGGAAAACCCAAAATAAGATCTTCTCTTTCTCTTTCTTCTCGTTCAGCATGTTTCTCCTAGACCTAACTGAGCTCAGCTAACAAAAATATAAGATTTCTCACACATCTTAAATTCAGCTCCTGAGAAAGAGTCTCAGCCCAACTGCAATGTAAGATCTTAAAATGCTCTTTCTTTTGTCTCACTGCATTTATCCTTATTTGTATCAAATAATCAGATTATGAAATAAACCATAAGATCCAAAAGAAAATGTCTGAATAAGCATGTACAACATCTGATTTTTTATTAGTAAACCAATTCAAGTACTGGATACCAAAGTTATCCGTGAGAAAACTAAGATGTCTATGTGAGCAGCAAGAGAACTTCTGTCTAAAGTTGATTTTCTTTTGCATCTTACTTTTCCTAAAGGGGGATAGTAGAAACGTGCCACGCGTCCTTCAGTGATCTTCAAATAAGAAGGTTTATTTCTGATGAGATAATCTTCCTCTAAGAGTTTAATGCTCTCAAACTAAAATGCTAATCCCATTATAATGAAATTATTTGAGATGATACAATATTATATGATACATCATTACATTTTCTACTAGCTTGTCTGTTAGTGCAACAGAAAGAAAAACAGTTGGTAAAGTTACAGTAAGGTTAGAGTAAGATTGCAGTATGGTTACTGTAGGTTTACTGTAAGGTTACAGTAATGTATCCATTAGAGAAGGAGGCTAACAGTAGCGATATAGGTTCAAACAACAGCTGAAAGGGCAGATTTGTGTGTCAAGTGGGAGATGGGCTCAGAAGGAAGCGTTTAATTTTTCAGGAATGTTAGTAGGCTAGCATGTTCTAGCCTACACACGACAGCAACCCACGATCTGTCAACAGCACCGCAGAGCATTTAGACCAATTCAGCTCAGTCCGTGTGATCATACCCAGGACCCCAGTCCTACTTTGCTGCAGTCCTGTTTCACTACTTTCCATTAAAGTTAGCCATAAGTTATAAAGCATTTAAAAAGTTGCATCGTATGGATTTTCCATTAAGTCAAACGTTTCCTATATGGCTGTCTAAAGAAAAAGGAAAGGGATCCAAATAGAGAATGTGTGGAGGCTTATATAGAACAAGAAGGGCAAGAACGTGAAACTGTGCTAATTGGGACTAATGTTGTGCTTTCTGGAGCCCAGATGACCGAGCTTGGTTCTGCAAGGCTGTTTGGCAAGACTGGTGGCCTGTCAGTGGACCACTGCAATAACAGAATAGATGTCTTTTGTCACCCAGCTAATGTGTTTATTTTCAAAAAGCCTTGCTCAGTGAGAATAAGAATCAACTCCTGTGTGTGAGCTTTAGAGGCTTGTACGTCAAAACAGATAAACCATGTTAGAAAACAGTGTCTGAGAATAACCTTTAAACCACGCCCCTTAAAAAAAAGTGGGATGTACAGAAGCCGCACAGCTTGCGTACAGTTGAAAAGGTACACTTTTGACGCTTGCGCTTGGGAGTGTAGAGTGATTTAGGCTTGTGAGGGAGGTGTTATCCTATCGTTCGTTAGCTTTCACTCCAGTCAAATTATTCCAAGCTGCTCTTTGAGAACAATAACATTAGCTTTCACCATGACTGCAGCTGTCCAAGAGCTGTTAAAATACACAAGCTGTTCAAATAGCGCTCAAAGGCACCAACACTTTTATTGAAACGAAAACCGGCCCTTCCTTGAATGTAAGGCTCACGGTTCCTCGCCAAGAGGTGTAGTGTTCAAAGAACAGAGTCCTGGCCCCCTCCTTTCTGCATGATTTGGCAAGGCTTACTGTGCCAAGGTCACTAGCCTTATTGGGTCACTCTTACAGAGAAGCACATATTTCATGTGAATGGGGGGTGGCTGAACAACGAAGCTAGATCTGAGCTACAGATGTGTGAAGCCACATTCCCTATCGCTATGTTACAACATCTTAAGAAAAAAAGAAAACATCTACAGCTACCTCAAATGTAGCCGGTCTGAAGTTCACTGCTATGGTGACTTATATATACTAATTAGCAGCATGTCTAAATAAACAAATAGATTGTCTCAGTTTCCGATATTATACTGCACTACATCTTTAACCCCAGTTTCTGCAATACTGAGCCAATATGATAATAAGATAGAAATATCTCTCTTTTTTACAGTGAAAATCCACACAAAAACATTTCGGAAATCTTCTGCTTACATATAGATTAGTATTATAGTGAGATACCATGTACAACTATTTACATCACAAGTAAGTAAAGCAAGTCTTTTCCAGAATTTACAGATCCTCTCAGCCTGCACCACTTATGGCCCCAGCACACCCCATCCAACACACACACCCTTCTCCTGCCCCTCACATACACACCCCTTCCGCTAACACACACGTGTTTGTAACACACAAGTACATAGTGCATAAAATCTCTGATTCTACATGACGGTGAATCAGATCATGAAATAAAGCTTCCTTTGGCATCCACTAATGGCCTCAAGATGCAAAGCCTGCTGGTAAGGAAGAACTTTTGTATAAGACCAATTTTAGCCATGCTGCTCTGCCAACACACTGGTGCTTCACTTCAGTGATGAGGGTTAAAAATGGACCAAACTATGCAAGACTCAAGATAGTCACTGCTATTTACCTCTGTGTACCTATGCTATGGAACTTTTGTCCATTATCATTGACAAAATTGACCTACATTGGCTAATTATGGCTGCCCAAATTAAATTGAAGTAACTCTTGTCTACACAGTGATGCCTGGGGGGGTGCACCCAGCTACCCTAATCCTGTTATTCAGACTTATGTTCCTAATCGCTACCTCCACTCTTCCAAGGAACATCATCTGGCTGTGCCATCATTACACACAAGGCATACTCTGTCCAGACTCTTCTCATTTGTGGTTCCTCGCTGGTGAAATGAGCTGCCAAAGGGAACCAGAGCAGCAGAATCCATCTTCAAAAACCTTCTGAAGACTCATCTGCTTCACACTGTCCTGTAAGTATTTGCCAAATGAATGTAATGTAAATGCAATATAATGTGATTTCTCAATCACTTTGAGCTGTGTTGAAGGAGACCACGTGGAGGAAAACACCTCATCCAAATCACAGCAGAGGGGAAAGTGTTTTGTACCTTAAAGGACGGGGAATGGGAGACAACATCAGAGAGGTGAATGTGTGTGTGGAAGCAGGAATGCACTATTTATCCAGAAGTACAGACTGAGCCAGGCATAAGTCATAGCCACATGATGAAAGAGAGTCTCCTTCCATCTGCATTATCAGTCCTGAATACCAGCAGTCATGGGGGAAGTGCTGCAGAGTAAATTTACGGTCTAATGCACTTGAGGGCTGAGCAGGCTGTTACAAATGAAACATGTTAAAAAAAAAAAAAACTGGAAACACGGCGGCTGAAGTTGCCTCCGATCTCAACTGAGGCCTCGAAGAGGAGGCCACCGAAATGAAACAGAGAGGTTTTCACTGCCATCACATCTGCTTGGCTGTAATAATAAAACCACATCTGCTGAGATGTATCACAGTCCTAACTTAAAATGCCTTTAAAGAGCAGTGCTAAGAAAGTCATGAAGCTTCTGCCATAGTTGGAAGTTCTCTTCTGTCTTTGCTCATATAAGGGCTAACATTACTGGGAAACTCTTCAGTTTACTTTTCAGTTGATGGAAATGCCACCAACCACTATTTCATGCCTAATAAGTGCCAGATGCATTGTTTGTCAACAGGATGTCATGTACTGTTTTGAATTATTGGTATTCTTATAAAGGAATTCATTCATTGTCTGTGGAAACACTTTACTATAGAGCAGCATTCATAAGGCTACTGGACCTCCATAAACGTTTTGTGACAACTGACATATTTCCCTACACAGGGACATCCTAACAAGTGTCACAAAAGGTTTTTGTTGATTTCATTTAGATTTATTAACAGTTCCACAAATAAGAGTAATTTTGTTTACTAGTACTTCAACCTGGAATGCTCAGATGGGTTCTCTAAACTTTGTGGAGGTCTGATAATTGTATCCCTGACTGGATCATCTCCTGATAAACTAACCCAGTGTGAATAGAGCTTTGGTCAAATGTTTCATAAAGTAACACTAGCTACCTAGTTAGACAACACTAACACTACTGAAGTAGCAGGTATGTCCAAGACCTCCAGTCAGAAATAGGCAATTAAGTCCTTGCATCTGCTGTGGGCACTGGCTGGAATGCCATGTTTACACAAAGTGGACTGAATGTGGAGCAGCTTCATGAGCAGCTGTTTCCAATTGGCATGGTTTCACTGAGAGATGAGCTCTGAAATGGTTTTGATATGGAAAGGGACAGCCAGCAAACAGAATAGGTCTCTGCTGTACTATTGCAGTTCTCATACCAAATTGTGCATGATACTCCTGGACATAAGGTACCGTACTTTTTCCAGAGTTCGTTCCTGATAGACGTCTAACATCAATTACTGGCTTATTTCTGTTATCCTTCATGAGCCCAGTGCCTCTGTTTAATCTTCCCTGGAACCTTGTCTGACGTGTAATTTTACTGCATTTTCTGATCCAGAGGAGGATAGGTCCTGCTTTTGAAACTTGGCATCCTTAATCAGGACTGAACTCACATTTCTGGAACAATGTATGTTGAGAAATAAATTAAAAGAAAACTAAACCGAACTGAATTAAAAACAACTTATCTTTGTGTGTGAGGCGTTCTCACTTTAGACTGAGAGGTTTTTCCTTGTGGGTGAGGCGTTCTCCATTCCTGCTGGGAGACTTTTCCAAGCTGTTCTCCCCTCTGATTGAACGCTTTTTCTCATAGACGAGTTTCTTTGTTCAAACTAAAAGACTTAGTCATGGATACGATGTTCTCACCTTTCAGACTTTTCCTTGTGGGTGAAACATCCTTGGCTTCAGCTGGGAGACTTTGCCTGGTTGGTGAGACATTTTTCCCCCAACTGAAGACTGTTCCTCAAGGGTGAGGCGTTCTGCCTTATGACTGGGAGATTTTGGTCGTGTGTGAGGTATTCTCTCCTCCGACTGGTATACTTTTTCTTCTGGACGAGGTGTTCACCGCTCCAACAGAGAGGATTTTCCTTGTGGGGAAGGCATTCTCTGTTCTAATTGCAAACTTTTCCTTAGGGATAGGCATTCTCACTTCCAGCTGAGAGACCTTTTCTCAGACATTGTTACCTCCCACCAAAAAAGGTTGTTTCTAGTGGGTGAAACTTACCCGCATGGATTTGGTGTTCTCCTCTGACTTTGTGGGTGAGCAATGTCAGACTGCACTTCAAACTAAACCCTGGTTATTCTCCATGGCCATGGTTGATCCACCTGTGGATGCCGACTGAAACCGGGTTACACTGCAGCTCTAGAGTACATGGGGTATCTTAAACTCTTGAAAAATGTGTTCGCGAATGATATCAGTCAAGGCAGGACTGCCAAACATTCTTGATAACATTGAATATATAAATGCAGGAAGCTGATGTAATACCACTGCTTTTCTGTATGGGTGTATGGCTCTACACCTCTGGTCATCTTCACAATATGAAGTAATTTCCATAACTGTGTTCCTCAGTGGTGCTGATCAGCCAAATATTTGTCCATGTGAACGCAACACTTGACTCTGGCCAGTTTTGTAAACTCTTGTAATTGTTCCTTCTGTTGAGCTGAGACCCTGTAGGGTGGATTTGCCAAACCCTCGTTTGTCAGCGCAGAAGAATTTTTCCCCGCCTTTAAAAACATTAAATGTGTAACTCAAACCCCGTACTTCAAAGTTTGATCTTACCCTCACATCCTCTCCCAGACTCCTCTGAAGTTCTGGGCAGAGAGGATGAGATGTACTTAGGCAAGACAATGAATGAGAACTGATGTGGCCTTCTCTTTCTTTCTTTCTTTCTTTCTTTCTTTCTTTCTTTCTTTCTTTCTCTCTTTCTTTCTTTCTCTCTTTCTTTCTTTCTTTCTCTCTCCATGTTTGTGCCTCACACTGTCCCCATTGTGATGACAGCTGATATATGTCCCATTGTTTGGAGCCACTTTAGATGGCTGTGGTAATGACATATGAAGATGAATCATTACTGTTGAACAAACATTTTTGCAGAATTCTGAGCCCCGTTCTTTTCCAATTGACACTCATGACTTAATTGCACAATGAATTATGGGGTAGGTTTGGCCATGGCTTGGTGGGGGATGCACAGCATTCCCCAGGGAGCAAATGAGTTCCTGCAAATGCCACGTGGCCCTGCTTTTATTTGAGCATGCCTGGAAAAGCTGTGAACTTTTAATAAAAGGGACTTCTAGAAGCACAAGATCTTTCATTACATCTTCCACATATGGGATAATGGGGGGGCAGAGTAGCCAAAAGTGCTGTCTGAATGAGGTCATTTATAGTCAGTTCAGTTATCAGTCAAAGACTTCATAGTGATTTTATTGTCCTCGTCAGGTTGTAAACTCTTCTATTTTCAATTTCACCCAGAGTAAGTCACATTAAAACAGCTGGCAACACTGTAAATGCAAATGAAAGCTCAGGGCAGTTCCACATTACCCAAGTATCTGTAGTGGGGACCCCTATGCCTTCTACAGGTCTAATGACTCTTGTGTACTAAAATATAGATTTATGTTCTTTCTATAAGATTGATGTAAATTTAAAGATATTTCACCATGCACATATTGTACTTATACTCTTTATCCATTGTTAGGCTTTGTCAGGAAACAATTAATTAAAGTCTTGGAAAACTGTCCAGTCCAGATGTTTTTTTCCTGTAGAATATATGTGGATTCTGCCAAGCAAGTGCTCCTATTTCTCAGTCTTTTGGGAGTCTGACTAAAGGTTTTACATGCCAGATTAACAACCAACAATCAACTAATTTTTGATGTGTGGGACTGATTTCTGGAGAAAAACATCCCTTTGCTAAAAGTTGTAAATATGCCACTGACATTACGGCTATGGTGTAATTAGATGTCAGTCCGTTCTAGATACATTACTGACCGTAAAGCCATAGAATAAAGAGGCTTCAGTCAGTTTTAGATGCATCATTAACTGCAGAGCTGTTGTGTAATCAGGTTTCAGTCAGTTCTATATATGTCACTGCTCTGTAAAGCCATGGTGCAAGCAGAGTTCAATCATTTCTAGAGACAGCACAGACTGTAGAGCCATCATTCAATCAGGTTTTAGTCAGTTCTAGAAATGTCACTGACTGTAAAGCTGTGGTGTGGGCAGGTTTTAGTCAGTTCTAGATGTATGACTTACTGCAGAGCTGTAGTATAAGCAGGTTTCAGTCTGTTCTAGATATGTCATTGGCTGTAGAGTCATGGTTTTAGTCAGTTCTATATACATAACTTTCAACAAAGCCAGGGTGCAAGCAGGTTTCAAACATTATTCATACATTAGTACTTGTAGAGCTGTAACTGAAACAGGTTTGTGTTAATTCTAGATCCATCACTGACAGTGAAGCTGTTGTTTTAAGCAAGTTTCAGTCAGCTCTAGATACATCATTAATTGTACAACTGTAATTTAAGCAGGTTTCAGTCCGTTCGAGATATGTCATTGACTGTAAGCCTATATTGTAGTCTGTTTTAGATATGACAAGAAAATAACATGAAATATTTCCTGGTTTTAAACAACCAAAGTGGTTTTAGTGAATCAGTGATCTGTGTAAGACCTATGGCTCATGGATACAGGTCTAGACAACTTATCCTGTGCAGACAGTTCTAAAAAGGCCCGAACAGTATCGCAGACACACTGCAGATCTTAAAAACCTCTCGCATAAACACAGTAGTCGCCACTCCCTCTTTCCAAACCCAATCCAGTTTGGGGGAGGCTGAGTGCTTACTTACCACATAACATGCATTTCATTCAAGAGTCATCCCATTACAGGGTAAATCTGAGAATTCATATGTACTTTTATAAAGCTCAATAAATACTGACCTTGAAGCACTTCCCAGACACTGAACAGAGCTTCCTACAGCAGAGCTTCCTTTCTCTCATTAATCAAAGTCCCTGAAAGCAAAACACTGGGACATATTCACAAAACTGTTGTGATTTGGGATCATTTTCCATCCCATCCCTGACCCTTTAAAAAGGTGTTTCCTCAGGGTTTCTAGTGTCACTGTGGTTATGGTGCCACAGTGGTTCTGAATGAATAAGGGATTGATAAAGAGGGTTTACGGAGCAGTGTCATTGGCTGGGACTGTTCTGATGCATCTCCTGTGTGCCTGATAGTGTCCACTCTGTACACCATTGCTTTGTCCAAATAGTTATTCTAAATAGTTTTAGAAACATCCTTTCCTGTCCACTTCACTTGATTCGGGCTGATCTGGTGGTCTGGTGGATCCACATGCGGGTTAGCTCTATCGATATTTAAGAGACCATGCCCTCCAAGCAGGAGAAATCAGGGCATGCAGTCCAGAAAGAGAGCTTAATTCCACTATTGGGACACAGCCCATGTTTAATGTGATTTAGTTGTGAATTGACTGTGAGCTAGATACAGTGTTGTCTATATGTACAATCTGAACATAAAGAGCCAGACTTTCTTGAAGTGTAATGTAATCTAAAGGAACTGTTCTCCAGGCTTTCTGAAGGACTTTCAAAGGCTTTCATTTTTAATCCAGTCCCTGAACTTGACAGGTTTTTTTTGTTTTGTTTTGTTTATTAAACCACACAGTGACCTATGTGCGAATCATTCAAGCACAAAAAGAGCCTTCTAATTGAACCAGTGAAGAAACAGATATGCAGATATTTCCGGATAATCGGTGATTAGTATACGGGTGAAGTTGAATGCTGAGAAGTTTTCTATACACCTTTTGTCTTTAGGCACTTTGCAGCCTGTCAAAAATTAATCTACTCATTATTCCAAAGACCACTCAGTTCTATTAGACAGACTAGAAAACCTGGTCAGAGTCATGGGAACAGCCATATCCTTGTTTAGATCTTATCTAACCAAATGTTATCATTTTGTAAGTGTGACCAAAGTACAACATAGAGTCCCGCAAGGTTCTATCTTAGGGCGCTTTCACACCTATAGTTCGATTGCTTTAGTCTGAGCCAGTCAGAAAAATGTGACAGACGTATGTAGTAATGTAGTAAACAGACGTGGGTACGATTTGCTTTCGTATATGCTGAGTTCTAAACGAACCAAAATAGACAGCGAAGACCTTCGGCACCGGAAACAGACTATTTTCAGAAAATCGCGCCACTTTCAATAATCATGGAAGAACAGCTTTGCATTGCGATCATGGCGCTGATCCTCGCGCATTACATTGTACGTGCAGATCATTTTTTCAGACAATTCATTTCGAACATGATTCGCGGCTGCGACTCCAAACAAACTTACTGATTTATTCATCTCGCCAACGCATTCATCTCGACGACACGCCACTTCATGGAGAAGAGACTCCTCCTCCTGAATGATCATTTCATTATTAGCCGGCGATCTTCCTGCAGATCCATCAGGTTTTCCACTGGCCTATCAATCCTGTATCGCATCTGATACCCATAATGCATTAAACTATACTGTTTTGTCCAATTTGGTTTGGTTGCTTTCACACCAGACAAACCGCACCAAAGTAGAGCGGATAAAGCGGTCCGAGAGCACCCCTTCAGGCAGTCTCGGATCGATTGATCTGATGCGCACCAAAGCACCAAAGTACCAAAGTAACAAACCAAACCAAGGGACCAAACACGTTTGGTGCGCACCAAATGCTGTAGGTGTGAAAGCACCCTTAGGGCCTCTTTAATTTTAATTGCACATGCTGAATGTTGAGTGATTGGAAGATCTTTATCTAGGCATCTTGTTTCTTTAAGCACCAATAACCATTTCATGGAATAACATTCTGTGAGGGAGCGTTTAGAGGCAGATGTCTGGTTCCTTTCACCACCAGCGTGAACTGTTCTGACTTGGTGAGATTCTCTAGAATGGAACGTTTGACATCAAACCACTTTGGTCCGAATCACAAACAGCTCCAATGCAGCACTCCAAGTTTCATCACTCAGGCTTAACCCAAAAGACTTCAAAGGAGCGTCGTCACCCTGGCTCATCCCAAAGCTTTTCAACAGAGTTTCTTCCAGGTTGGCTGCAGCACAGCACCCTTTTCTCCACCACACAGTTTTCCATGGAGGTTACATGGCCTTGTGTGTCTTTCCTTAACACCATGTGAATGACGGATGCTCCAGAAGGCACCTGAAGATGTCTGGACACTTATAGTGATGCTTGGAAATGTGGAAAATAATAAAAAACTTCATACTATCTTTTGAATGACAAAAGGCTTATGAAAGAGTTGCCCAGCATTGCACAAAGAAGCATCCTACAGTAGCCTGCAGACTTCCAAAAGCTAATTATTAGCATCAACAAAAAAGTTCATTAATTAGGCCTTCTGGTTAGGTTGTATAATTTGAGATTAACTGCATCACAGAAGGATAGAAAACAGCTGCAGGACAACAGTGAAAGTTTTAAATAATCACTACAATCCACCGCTCTCTCTCCAAGGCTTATTCAACAGAGGCTGATTAAAAACGGATGCTGTTTGCTGAGGTCAGGAAAAACTGCAGACCAAAGCAGTCAACTGCAGACCTGATTAGCCAAACTCTCGTACAAAGGATCTGGATGTTGCAGCGTGCCAGTACATTTCTCAGCTGCTTTGTTGTCCTTTCCAAAAGACGTCTTTCTCTGAGAACTAATGGGACATGCAGCACTTTTGTCCTCTCTTTGCCTCTTTATTTCCTTTGTCATTCTGTCTGGACAAAGATGTACCAATATGTTCCCTGGACTAGAACAAATAAATCCCCTGCAGTATTTCTTCTGTAATAACTGGCTACACATCTTCATGCCCTTAACACAGCATTAGGCATGTTGATTGAGAAAGTCTGGAAAGAAAACTGACACAGAAACTTTGTTAAAAGGTATCATTTACACCCCAGGTGTGGAAAAATCACACAACCAAATAATGCAACCAAATCTAATGGTTGATTGATCAGAATGACAGCTCACAGGCTACAAAGGCAGGTCTATCATGCCACATAGAAGAGAACTTTCGGAATACCATTAGAAATGTTAGTAAAGACATATCAGTCTGGAAAAGGTTACAAAGCCATCTAAGGATCTGGAGCTCCACTGAAGCACAATCAAAACCATGCTGTCTAAACAGCACAGGTTGTGAAGAGCGGCCATTCTGCTAAAAATCTCCTTAAGACCTTCAGGCACCTCTGATCTCAGCTAAGATCCTCTCATATTTGCTAGGTAGCATGTGGACTATTTTTATGAGTTCTGGAACAATGTTCTATGGACAGAAGAATCAAAGGTGGAACTTGGATAACATTGTGTGGTGGTTATGGGATATTTTCTGGAATCATGACCTCGGCATCACAGAAAGACCCATGAATGTGGGTGCTGAGTATTGGCTTGTTTGGACAAAGCAAAAGCCTTTACAATCTGAACATGATTTCTATGGGCATCACTAAATAGATTTTAACATGTATATACTGTATATGATTATATCTTTTTCAGCTCCAGTCACAATGCTGTGCAGAAATCTTATGCCACCATGAAATCCCATCCCATGGAAAGTGTCTAATTGGCAACGGCTTCAATTTTCAATATCACAATGATACCAAACACACTGCCCATGCAATCAAAGCATATTGTCATTGATTGGCCACTACAAAGCGCAGATCTCAACATTATTAAACCTTCATCTTGACAGAGAATGGAACAAAAGGCAGTTGACTTCCAAAAAAGAGCTTCAGAATGTCTTTCTAGAAGCCTGGAGAACTATTCATAAAGATTACTGAAATAAATTACAAGAAAGCTTGCTGAAATGTTGGTGATAATGGTGGTCAGACCAAATACTGACTTTTCATCTAACTTTCTTTGTATTCTGTTTGCATGTTTGTTTGCACATGTTCTAATACATCTCTGTACCTACCTAATGTCTCATTTTCCCAACAAATTATTAAAACAATGAGGGGTGGTTCAAGACCTTTGCACAGTAGCGTAGTGTGGAACTACTGTGTCCTCTTGTGATGCTGCACAGTTTGTGCTGGCTGACCTCTGGTCCCATATTTTGTTTGGTGGACTATTCTAAGGCCACTCTGCACAACACACACACAAACACACATATGCTCACACTATCATATTCTTGTCACTGCTGTGGTAAGAGTGATCCACCACCTAAAAATACCTTCTCACTCATAGTTCTGTGCATGTCCTAGTCCCAGCTGAAGGATGCAAGGGGAGGGGGGGGTATGTTTACCTGCTCGGTCCATGTGTTTTCTAAGTATTTATATGGAATCTTGTTTAGTGGCAAACATAAACGAAACTAAAAATGAAATAAATATATAAACTAAACTATAAACCAAAAATGAGGGCCCAGAAACTGGCTTACTCCTGTGCATGTCCTAGCCACTGATGAAGGATATACATGGGGCAGGGGGGAGAGAAACAGAGTGACTGCAGTCTGTTTACCTGTTCGGTCAGTGCACCTGCTAAAACATATTAAACAACTGTTAAAAAAATAATGACTTTGCATACAAAATAGTCAGGACTGTATATAACTGAACTGTATACAACTGAACTAAAGAGAGAAGGAGATTGTGAGGTGAAAGAGTGTGAGAGGGGTATATGATGAATGTGACCCTTGCCAGTTGTGTGTATATGTGTGTGTGTGTCTAACTGAGAGCTTCAAAGCAGTTTTGAGCAGCAGGAGAGCAGGTCAGCAGCAGAAACAGCAGGCCAAATACTAAGCCTACCAGTGCATCTCAAAAGTGGGACCCATCCCAAACTCACTCACTCTATAATGCAGAACTCTTACGTTCTTTAAACAGCTTTGTGCCAGGAGCATTTATAACCTGAATATTTACAGGAAAACTATTATAAACATAGAAGCTTATGTGTTATGTCAGTCCCTGTAACAGCCACATGTAGCTATCAATTCAGCTATATGTTATACTATTCCCATAGCAGGCTGGGGTGCAGTTACAGAGAATGCTCTCCTCTGTAGAACATGGTGAGGATTGGGGGCTGGAAGGTGCTCTCTCCTCAGTCTCCACAGGAAGTAAAGACGCTGCTGGGCTTCTTGTTAATGGAGCTTATGTTGAGGGTCCATGTGAGGTTCTCCGTTATGTGAACACCAAGGAATTTGGTGATCTGGACGATCTTCAACAAAGAGCACTAATGCTCAGCAGGGAGTGAATATGTTGCGCCTTCCTACAGTCAGCAAATATCTTTTGTTTTATCCACATTCAGGGAAAGGTTGTTTGCTCTGCACCATCAGCCATTGTACCTCCTCTCTGTATGCTGTCTCTTCATTCTTGCTGAAAACCCAACCCACCACAGTTGTGTCATCAGCAAACTTGATGTAGTTGATGTAGTTGTGCATTGCTTGGGTTTAGCAGCGTGAAAAGTATAGAGGGCTGAGCACAGAGCCCTAAAAGGGTGGAGGGCTGTGTTCAGTGTGGTGGTGCTGAAGATATGTCCTGACTGAGGTCTCCGGTTGCAAAGGGAAGTGTTTAGGCCCTGCAGTCTCAGGTTCCCAATCAGATGCTGAGGAGTGATGGTGTTGAATGCACAATATTCTCACAACAGTGTTCTTTTTATCCAGATGGATGAGGGCCAGGTGTAGGGTGGTGGTGATGACATCATCTGTAGAGCAGTTGAGATGGTATACAAACTGCAAGGGGTCCAGTTAGTGGGGCAGTTGTGATTTGATTTGCCTCATGACAAGCTTGTCAAAGCACTTAGTGATAATGAGAGTGAGTGTGACAAGACGATAATCATTGAGGCAGGACACTGACTGCTTCTTTATCATGAGGATAAAGGCGGTGGCTTTGAAGCAAGTTGGAACGACAGAGACATATTAAAGCAGCTTTCCTTGGGTTGACTCGAGTTTTCCTCACAACAGGCATGGTCAGAAAGAGTGACTGGCCATTGGGAGGTGGGGTGGTCTTCCTCACTGCCACGTTGTTTCAGGTTTCATAATCATGCATAGAAGGGATTCAGCCTGTCTGGAAGGGAAGCCTCACCATCACAGGCAGCTGGAGATACCCTGTAGTTGGCCTGGATGATCTGCCACATGTGCTTTATATTCCCAGTGTCCTTGAAGTGCCTGTGGATTTTCTGGACATGTGCACGCTTCACTGCTATGATGGCCCTGAACAGGTTGGCCCTTGCTGTTCTCAAGGTAGCCTGATCTGAAGGAAATATCACAGGTTCTCAGCAGTGTGCACCCCCACAGTCATCCACAGCATCTGGTTGGGGCGTGTGGTGACCTTGGAGACAGTGATGTCATCAAGGCACTTGCTGATGTAGCCAGTGACCAACTCTGTTCACTCCTCCCGGTTGGTAGAGCCGCCATAGGTTGCAGCCTTCATAAACATGTCCCAGTCGGTGTGCTCAAAACAGTCTGAAGAGCAGAGATGGTGCCTGGGGGCCAAATCTTTGTCTGCTTTTGAACAGGCTTGGCATGTCTGATGAGGTGCTTAGATAAAAGTGTCCCAACCACTTTTGCATTTTGCTCCACTAGTATACTGAACACAGGCCTGATTATCTGGAATTGGCTGCACCTGTTTCTTCACTGGTTGAGTCCTTAAATTAGATGGCTTTGTTGTGCTTGGGTGATTGATATGTAGGTCAGCATTCCTCTGATACTGGTCAGGTACAGGAACTGTACTGAAAATGAATGTCCTTGAGTTCCATAAGGAAGGCTGGAGAACTATGCCTTAAGATTACATTTAAAAAAAGAGGGTGTCTCAAAACTTTTGCACAGTATTGTATGTGTATAAATGGAAGGTAAGTGGTAAAAATGTATCGGCGGATTTGTTTAATTCTATAGAAACAGAAATGAATCATTACATAAATAGTGAATACATTAAAAGTAAATAAATTGTGCATATATTATTATAACAGCCTTTTGAACAGGGGAGTATAGATGTATGTCCAGGATCTTCAGGGTTAAACCACATGGTGGCTTTCACACACTACCACGGTCAGTCGGATCAGTAATTCTATATCTGACCACTGCGCAAGTCCTTGAAAATTGCATCTGTTAAATCTCTCACATGAGATGCACAATAATCCACAAATAGTTTATTAAGTGGTGTGTGACTGCTTCCCTGGAGCAAGCCAGAGTAATGTAGTGTATATACATTTAGGTATGTGTGTATGTGTATGTGTGTGTGTGTGTGCCACCTGGTCAATTAAGAGACAAGCTGGTGCTACAAATTTCACTCCTCCTATCCCATTAATGACACTGCAGGCAAGCACAAAAAACCTAAAAATAACAACCAGTCATTCACACACCAGACACTCTGTTGGAAACGTCAACTTTCACTCACTGGCCACTCTATTAAAAACACCTACCTTGTGTACTGTATGTGTGTAAAGTGTCCAGTTGTCACATGTGATCACATGACAGTATTAACAGTGTAAAATTGTTCTCTGCATTTAACCAATTCATCCAAACAAAGCAGTGAGTAGCCAATGATGCAGTGGTGCCACTGACACCTTCTGATCGCTACGGCAAAACCCTAAGCACCAGGCCACCAGCTCCCCTATGCACTACTCCTATTAGCAGAAAAAAAATTGTGTTACCAGTCACAGGACAACTTGGAGGTGCAGTTCAGGTGTCCATGCTTTGTGTACCTGAAAAAAAGAATTAAAATACCTTATTTGAAACAACACTGTGTTTGGTGTTGCTCCTGCTGCATCTCCTCTGTGGGAAAAGTAGGAGGTGTCAGTCATTGTTTTAGATCTTCTGCTGAGACTTGCTTGCATGTCACTTTTCTGCTGACTGCTACCACAATGGTTTTCAGGACCAGAGATGGGACGAGACCCTGATGGTCCCAGATGATATTAATTGTTTTCTAAGTGCTAAATAGGTTACATGTGAAGTCACATCTATGGTGATTGTGACAGAGTAAACCTCGGTCACACAATTAAATGACATACTTGCATGAATTATTTAAACAAATGTAAGGAATGATGCAGTTATTGTTTACATATGTTTTATTGTGAGTGTTAAACCAATAAGGGGTGTAAAAAACCTGCAGGAAGAAAACAAAAACAAATTGTTTGAATCTAAATGTTTTTTTGTGTTTTCAGACAGTGAAAATGTTAGCCATAATTGTTATACATGAAGGTTAATGTTCTAATTTATGGTAAAATTGAAAATGCACTTACCTGTGATTGTCACGTTGACCCCATGAAGAAAAGGCACCACAGCAGGAATCCATTCTCAATGTCTTGTTTATTTTTTATCTCAAAACAAAAACAAGGCTTGAGGGCCTACGTACACTTGACTTGGCTGAGCTTGAAAACAGAACAGAAACTTACTGCAATGATGCTGGTAAATGTGAGGGTGGACCGACACAGAGGTCCAACAGAACTGAACTTAAATACAAAAACAAACGTAATGACAAACCAATGAACACAACCAAACACTTAGTCCTCAGTACACCAGAAACTGGAAACTCTCACTCATCATTACCCTGCTGGTGCACTCAGGCTATCAAAATAAAAGTCTCAAACAAGGACTTAAACTAAACCCCAGCACGCCCCTGTGGCCGCTGGCCGGACCTTACAGTCCCCAGACCCCAACAACACCCAACCACCACCCCAAAATCAAAAACCAATGAGAGGGAGGGAGGGCGGGGGACGGCGGCGGCAAGGAAAGCGTCCCTATTTCCCCTTCTTGTCGTCCTCCCTTCAGTCCAGGTGTCGGCTGGTTTTCCTTCAGCGGGGTCGACATGGGTGAGGATTCAGGGACACTGTCCTTGTCCCTTTGTCCGGGGTTCCCCTTCTTGGGAACCCCCTGTGAGGGCACGGAGGCCAAGCCTCCTCCAGGCAGACCCTCAGCTGGCATACAGTCCACTGTCCAACAGTCCTGGGTCTGTGTCCCAAGCTCCATTAGAACACTAGGGACGAGACCTCCTCTGCTTGCCTCCATCTGCTTTTCAGGGAGCTCTCTGGTGCTCCCAGATGTGAGACCCTCTCTATGGGCCCCTTCTTGGCTCTCCTCGAGCCCTCTGGTGCACCTTGGTGCAGGACCCTCTCCGTGGGCCCCTTCTTGGCTCTCCTCGAGCCCTCTGATGGCCTCCGGCCTGAAGCCATTTCCGTGGGCCTCCTCTCGGCTTTCCTCGAGTCCTCTGATGGCCTCCGGCCTGAAGCCCTGTCCGTGGGCCTCCTCTCGGCTCTCCTCGAGCCCTCCAGTGCATTCTGATGTGAGGCCCTCTCCGCGGGCATCCTTCTGGCTCTCACCGAGCCCTCCGATGCATTCAGGTGAGAGGCCCTCTTCAATGGCCTCCTTGTGACTCTCCATGCTGCTGCCGTTAGTGGGTCTCTCTGCCCCCGGAGAGAAAAAAAATAAAATTATTGGGAGGGTTCCCTCCCGTCTGGAGGCGAGGATTCCCTCCCCTCTGGAGGCGAGGATCCCCCATAAACTGTTCCTTCCTGCCCATATACCTGACCCACTACTGTGTCTACTGACCCTCCCGTAGCGGCTAATAGGGCCTTTTGTCTTTTCGCCGCGCTTACTGCGGCTGCTATGCCCCCCAGAAACCCTACCAACCAGGCTAGACCTCGAGCTACAGGGCTCTCTATGACTACCGTGCTATCGGGAGGTGACTCAGAACCTGGCAGGGGACTGAGTGGAGCTACTAACCGGCCCTGAACCTCGTCTAAAGGGCTAAAGTGGTCCTGTTCTCCCCTGTGATCTCCTAACTCCCCTCTTAAGCTAGCCGCTTTGCTACACGTGCTCACACTTCCTAACCTGGTTGTAGGGGGCTGCTGTCTGGGTGCAGGTGTAGGAGGTTTCTTGGGGCTGGGCTGTTGGTCACTTGTAGGTGCGGGCAGAGGAAGCCGAAGTCTGGGTGCTGGCACCGGACGCAGCCGTTTCTCCTCTGGCTCCGCGCTGGCCGCGCTCTCAGGCTCCGCGCTGGTCGCGCTCTCTTGGAGTGGGAGCGTTGATGAGTTGCGGGGGTTGCTTGGTTCCCCACGACCGCTCCACCACCCCCCAGCCTCGTCGCTGCGGGCTAGGATAGAGGCTTGCCGCTCCCAGGGAGGGCGAGCCTCTGGAGGCGAGTCGGGAACGAGCCGGAGCGGCGGAATGTCGGATTAAGCGTTAGACTGCCCGGGCCGCTGGTGATCAGATGGGCGACAGATGCAACGTGGACCGCCACGTCTCCGTCGTCGTCGAGCCGCGGATCTCCCCTCTCACCTAAAAGCGAGATAACATGGAAGCCCATCCGTGGCCGAGTCAGAGAAGTGGGGATCCACAATGCGCTCTGGCTCAATGATCGGGGATCCATCGATCCACCCGTCCCACCAGTGGCCCAGGTCCTCCAGCGGAGCTCCAGTTCTCAGGCTCGTCGTCCGCTCTGCCTGTTTGGGTTGGGTCGGTCCATCTGTCACGTCTCAAGGCTTGACCCCATGAAGAGAAGGCACCACAGCAGGAGTCCATTCTCAATGTCTTTTTTATTTTTAAAAAAAAGTTTAACAAAAAAAGGTTTAACAAAAACAAGGCTCGAGGGCCTACGTACACTTGACTTGGCTGAGCTTGAAAACAGAACAGAAACTCACTGCAATGATGCTGGTAAATGTGAGGGTGGACCGACACAGAGGTCCAACAGAACTGAACTTAAATACAAAACCAAACGTAATGGCAAACCAATGAACACAACCAAACACTTAGTCCTGAGTACACCAGCAGCTGGAAACTCTCACTCATCATTACCCTGCTGGTGCACTCAGGTTATCAAAATTATAGTCTCAAACAAGAAACTAAACCCCAGCACCCCCCTGTGGACGCTGGCCAGACCTTACAGTGATGAGGAGGAAGGCTTCACATCTTCAGGCAACTGAGGAAACAGGACCTTTGTGTAGTCTAGCTTATACAAAATATTTGCACCAAAAAATGGAAGCGATGTAACAACACTTCCTGTTTGGGCATATTTAAGGTCTGACTGAAGTCAGGTGAAGGGGGGTTGAATATAGCTGACTGAATAGTGTACAGAGCTAGTTGTTGATTATTGGAAGTCTTTTTTGTTTCTTTTTTTTTTTTTGTGTATAATGGTGAAGACATCTTTTTTTGTAGTTTCATTTTTTCAATAATAAACACTTCTCTTCACTGCCACTTGGATTACCCACATGTCTTGGTCTGCTGGTCCTTCACAGTGATGCTTCATGCAGGAGCAACATTTGCAGAATGGCTCAAAACATCAAGAAAGTAGACTGGTTGGCAAAGCCAGTTGGAGGAGCTGTTCATGGGCCAAGGTGGCTCCCACTTCAGTAATTACATTACTTATCCCATATAATTACATGGAATTACATGACAAACTTGTTGATGAACATGTTATTACACAAGATGTGAAAGACATAGTCTGTGTTTAGATTGTTAAAGTGTAACTACAATCATTAGTTACAGGAACAGTGCTCCTGGAGAAACTGAGGGTTAAGTGTCACGCTCAAGGACACCATGGTAGGAGTTGGGGGTTTAAACTTTTGTGGTCATCAGGTTCACAGTCAAGTGTTTTACACACTAGGTTACTACCACCCTGTTAAAGCATTCATGTAAGTTGACAAAAGTCTAATTATTTCAACCTTTAACCATTATAGACCCTGGTGTTTTTAAAGTGCCCATATTTGACCTTTTTCTCCTGTTCCTCATCTTGTTTGCGTCTGAAAAAAATATTATTCTTTATAATTCATTCTCACATTACAGTCCAACCTTTAAGACTGATATATGTAAATAATCTCTTCTCTGATTGGCAGCTCTGCACTGCACCTCATTCTCCTGGAACTTGGGGCTGAAACACTCCTTATCAGGGCAGTGTGAATGGACATGGCCAAACCGCTGTAGGCTGAATGAAAATGGGAACATGTGTTGTTTTTGTGATATCACAAAAACTGATTTGAAAATCAGTTAAATGAAGATGAATAGTTAAGAGTCTTTAAAAAAACAAGTAAGATCCCACACTGAAAAACTGGGTTTATTTTCATCTAAATATGTAAACAGAAAGTTTCAGAAACTGTGAAGAGAAAAGTTGTGGTCAGTAAAATGAACATCTTGCAGATTCTGAACTGTTTCTCAGTTGCTGTTTAAACTATCTAACTATCTGTCTATGTTAAGGCCTTTGGACAGAAAATGTCAGTGTGTGTGTGAGTCCCCTTTCCATTCACTAATGTGTGTGTGATCAGATGACTCTCAGACGTCCCTGATCTGCTCATCAGAGACTTTTGTACAAATCTCTGGAATTTCACACGCTCTACTCTTCACACACAATGTCTGATAAAAAGTCTAATCTCACCATCTGGATCAAAACTTTGGATTTAATTAGAAAAAAAATCAGAATAGGGTCCAAGAGATTCCAAGACCACCAGTGAAAATTCTCCTATTCTGAATTTTTGGTGGCGAGCTAGACTGAGATATTCCTCTGTAAGGATGTTTACCATGAATAAATTATGCTGGTCTTAGGTCTGTTTAAGCAGCGTAAGGTGAATTAGTCTTCCGTCATGATCTCATAGTTTCCGCTTGAAACCAGATTAGCTTCAAGGCCTCCACCAATCCTTGCTTCCTGCAAGCAGTTCCTCTTCCTGCAAAAGCAAGGACACAAATTTATACAGCTGCTAAAGCTAATGTGATTAATCTCTAGGAGTTTGCAACCCACACACACACACACACACACATGCATTATAAGTAGGTTTTGTAAGAATACACTTCAGAAGCAACACAAATCCACAATTATTTGCTTTCAAATAGTCTGAAATGTCCACTAAAATCACTTCCACACAAAAAAACGTAGATGAAAACATGACCGGACATTAGCCAGTCCGATGATGTAGCCATAGTGATGAAATATGTAAAATTTGCAGCTCTCAAAACCAGAGAAAAATTAATGTATTGGTTTCCTGAAATAAGCTATGTAAGCAAAAATATCTGAATATTTAGTGTACACTGCAAAAAGAAATCTGAACTTTAAAGTGTGATGGTTGGTGTCCTCTATTGGTTATCTGAGTTGTGGTTTGTGTATTTAATTCATTTTGAGGTGGACCTTAGTTGTTGGTCTACCGTCAATCAAGTGCTTTTAATGTTTTCCATTCGTTTGGAGTATTGTTCAAGAAAAAAATGAAAAGGGCCAGGGGTATGGGCGGAAATACAACAGGGTACAATTATGAGGGGCAAATACAGCATACCTCCAGAAAGTTAAATATTTTGCACAATACACACTGTCTGTAGCACATTCCAAAATTAAAGTGTCTGAAAGGTAGGAGTGACGTGAATGTGATTTTTGGTTCAAACCAAGATTTCAGTCTTTTTGTCTTTGCCACCACCAGTATCCTTTTCTGCTGCAGACTGGGCCGTATATCAGAGTCATCTGCTGTCATCAAATAAACTTTACATTGTGTTAAGTACACATTATGTGAAAACATATTAATAAATGTGACAGCTATTTATTGATTTATTTCACTTATTTCTGTTAACCTTACTTAGTACATGTCAAAGGGTTAACAGCTCACACCTAGATTGCGAAGTAATGCTGGACCCACATTGGCAGGACTTTGGAAAGACTTTGATTGCTGGGGACTCCCTAACTTGAAAAGTTACAGAACAAGACATAATTAACAAATTTTTGATTTAAGAGTTTTCCTGATACAGCCCGTAATCTCTTCCACCTCTGTTACTCCAATGTGGTGCAACAGCTTTTCTCCAATATTCGCAGTAAACTCCAAAACCGTTACATAACAGCCCAGTGAAATAAAGATAGGGGTGAAAAAGGCTCCTAAGTAATGGCTCTTCTGCTGCCAGTGGGATCCATAACTACTAGAGTCTCCCACCTTAAGAAGGCCTGTCTTGTGCCTCCCCTCCTGGGGCAGGTTAGGAAGATTTGTGGACAGTGGCTGAGGCTGGGCGGATGAGAATTGCACAACAGGACATTCAGGAAGAAATATTTCTGAGCAGAAGGTCAGAAGTAGTGTGAAGACTCTTAAGCTGCTGTGGCTGTGTTATGAGTGGCTGGACGGCATAAGCAATACCACATGCAGTGACTGTGGCTACCAGCCGTGAAGAGATTTACATGCAGCAGAACTGAATATGTGTCCTTATGGACATGAGGACACTGCTAATGCAGAGTTAAATGTGCAGGACCGTTTGAGATTCTCCAGTCAGTAATCATATGTTCAGGGTGCTTTCACACCTACCTCAGTTGGTACAGGCCTTCAGACTTTGGTCCAAACCAAAATGGTAGTTGAGGAAGGTACCTCAGACCACAACGGGGACCAAAGGGCCAACCAAAAGAGGTCAGAATAAAAGAGGTGGTCTCGCTCTGGACCTGTTCTGGTATTGTTTGCAGTGTGTCTGGTCTGTTTGAGTTTTAATTTCTGAAACTTCCTGCCCTTTATTTACTCATTTACATGGAGCAAGCCTTAATATTTGCCGCCCTACTCTACATTACAGTGAGCTGCCCTTGGGTGGCGGTAGCTCAGTGGGTAGGATACTTGCCTCCAGACCAAGAGGTCATGGGTTCGAATCCTACCTTCAGCAC
>JBBJLR010000029.1:3731581-3742784 GCA_037577145.1 Brachypetersius gabonensis
CCAAACCATTGAGTGACTTGTACACAATGAGTAATGCTTTGAAGTAAATTCTGTACTGAACTGGGCGCAGTGCAAGGACCAATAAATAGGAGTAATGTGCTCTCTTTTCTTGGTTTTGGTTAGAACTCTGGCAGCAGCATTTTGAATGAACTGGAGATGCCTAATAGACTTTTTGGGAATCCCAGTAAGGCGAGTGTAGTGTAATAGTGTAATACATTTTATTTGATCTCTTCAGTGTTTCATGGAAATTAACTGAAAACATGCTTTAAAAATATTATAATTATCATTATAGTTAATAATATTGTTATTTTTCAGCATCTCTATGCAAATTTGAGTAGTATGTTCCTAATAATGTTTGTGGTTAATCTGGCACAGAATGACAGTTCCAGTTCCTGAAGGCCTAATCATTAGGAAAGCACACTTGACTCCATCATCCAGATTGAGACACAAACATAATGGTAGCTAAAATTGACAGCCATAAGATTTTAGTGTCCAGATTTCATCAGACCTTCTTTGAAGGCCTAAATGTCCCTTCTTGTTGTTTGCCTGGCTGGTGAAACTTGTTTTAGGCTTAGTTTTGACTAGGCTTAGTTTTTAACACTGGTGCTGTTGCCCCGCCACTCCTCACATTCACTCAGGTTTGTGACGGTAGAATGGGTGTGTGGTGGTGTCACAGGGCGCTCGCACTCTTATTCTCATCATAGCCCTCGGTTCTTCCCTAGGCTGCTTTAGCAAGATACATCTTAACTTGCTCTTACATTATCACAGATAATATTTTTCTGTATATTTAAACAGAGCTTTCTCTCTTCTCTGTTTTCTTTGTCTGAAGGGAACTGCTACAAATTTGTCTACCCTGACTGATCACCATGGGACCCCTGGTCACCACCTTGCCGGGCTTGCAATCGCTGGGGCCCCCATACCAAAATGCCCTCAACTGGTTTTGGCAGCTCACAACTCCACACATGCTCTACCCCAATTAGGGGTAACTGCTGTTTAAAGCTCCAGCACAGATTTTTCCTCCTGTTCCTGGTTTTTATGGACTACAGACTCTCAGTTACCCTTCTAACAAAATGTACTATGAACACTTAGTGGTACCAACTCTGTTATCTGTCAAAAATCTTTTTAATGAAGGGTGTCTCTTGTTATTTATCCCCATAAAGACTCTCTTTCTCTCTTTCTCTCCAGGTCAACCTGAGAAGGATGGGTTCCCCTTTGGAGTCTTGGTTCCTTCAGAGGTTCCTTCCTCCAGCTGAAGGAGATTTTCCTCACCTCTGTCACCTTTGGCTTAGTCATTACAGGCTTGGACCTGTATTCTGTAAAGAAGCTTTGTTATAACTTGGTTGTAAAAAGCACTATAGAAATCAAAGTGAACTGAATTGCATTTAATTAATCCTTCACTACAGGTTCAAGAGCTGGGTGTGGCTGGTTGCTAGTAGCGCAACCAGAAATGGAGCCTTCCGACAGTTCCAGTAAGATGTTTTGATTGTTCCTCTCAGTGACTGCAGATGCCGGTCAATCCTCAGCTTTGGAAGAGTTTCATGCGGCTCCATTCCCTGGGCCTCAGATTCAGATAATGAAACTTCTGCTCTCTTTTTCCACATGAAAAAAGGAGAGAAATCACTGTGGGAAGCATAACAATACGATGGCTGACCCAGGCTGATTTAGAATGCCCCAGCTGCTAGAAAAACGATGTAGCTGCTATGATGTGCATTTATCCCACTCTGAGATCAGGCCCTTCTCCCGCTGCCAAGACCCCCCCCCCCCCTCCTCTTGTCCTCTCTTTGTTTGACTTGGATTAATGTTGGATAAAGTTGAGGCGCTAAATGTAATTTTCACATCAGAATTGTGTCAGGACTAATGACGCTGGACTGCCTGCGGAAGTGTTTTGGTAACGGCAACCCTTCAAACAGGTGTCAGTTTCTAAAGTCCGAAACCAGGCCCAGCACAACAAGATTCTCCTCTTGAGGTGTTTTCTGAAAACGGACCCTTCATACTGGGTCATACTGGGTCCAAATGAGTCATCCCCTGTTTCTTTATTGACAATTACTAATATGATTTTGAAACTTTCATCAGCCTGGAAATCAGGATCTCCTGCATCCCTTAGAGGAACCTGGTTCTGTATGACTGGAAATAATGCTGCTGAGAAGCGGGAGGACTGTCCTATAAGAAACACCTTCAGTGACCACTAGGTATATTGTTGTTTCCATTTAGAGCAAAGTGCTCACTGGGCATACACTTTAAGCCAAACTCATATTGTGTAGGCAAATGTAGTGTTAGGAGTTTTACCTGGTGTAGTGTGGTGGCCTGACCAAGTTAGGAATCAAACCCCACACACCTGCATGCACAGCAGCGATGTTATCCAAATATTCAAGCCATGTCCTGGACTACATCCTCAATCTCAAGCCTGTGCTTTTCCTTTGCATCTCACAGTAATTAGCTAGGTATCATATAGATTCAAATGGTTCCTATTGAGCAAGGGAAGGAAACTACCAACTCTGAAGGCCTCCAATCTACAACCACTGAGTGGCTTTACACCTGTGTCTAGAGGTCCATTACACTACCCATTTTGCCCCAGGGCCTTCTTTTTGAAGCTTTTCAAACTGAGATCAGGCTGTTGCAGATGGTGAAGCACATAGCATCACAATATATTAATAGTACAGTGTGTCATTTGATGTCAGAAACATGAAGAAGAGTTTGTGCTTTACTTGTTGGACTCCAATGCATTGACAAATTTTTGGGAAAAGGGAGGGAAAGTGCATAAATTTTATTTTTTCCCCAATCTTGTCATGTGTCCTTAGTCTTTTTAGCACAAAGCCCTCCCAAATAATCCCATGACACCAGATAAATCAGTACAACATAATAATCTCGAGGACGTCTGGCATGTTGAACTCAGTAGTAAATATAGTGTTTACTTGTTTCTCCCTCTCTCTCTCTCTCTCTCTGTCTCTCTCTCTCTGTCTCTGTCTCTCTCTCTCTCTCTCTCTCTCTCTCTCTCTGTAAAACAGTGGACTGTACAGGGCATGTGTTTCTCTCAGGACAGGCTAATAAAATTGTTTGAAAAGCATTCTGAAGTAGGCCAGCTTGGAGACACAGCCATAAAAGTCCAGTCCAGCTGGATCACGGCCTCCTTTACGGGCCCTTGCTGCCTCATAAAGTTAAGTGCAGCACTGTACACTCAAAAATATTTGGTTTTGAAAAGCCGTGAGCACGTAAATCTGTCCAATCAATCAGGAATTGGGCACAAGAATCAAATTCATTCCCTCCACTGGGGGGGTTGATGGGTCAGAGGTTCAGTATTGTCCTCTATCAGAAGGAAGTCACCTGTGTGTGTTCAGATGTTCAGGTGCTGTCGGGAATGAACTTTAAGTCTACACTCATACGACTCATCATGTGATGAATTTTACATGAATCACTTTTTTAACCCTCCCCCCCAAACCTGGTGATGGATAAGCCGCACAGTGAATGGATTGATTTACTTCTCCCACCTGAGAGCAGCTGCAGCTGGGAATGTGAAAAAAAGTCACTCATGCTTTGTTACATCCCATCCCATATAGATCCAAGCATCTCCACCAGTATAAATGGTATGTGCATGCTCTATGGCAGTGGTTCCCAACCTTTTTTCCTTGAAGCCCCCTTTGCCTGTGTCCAAGACAAGCCGGGCCCCCTTGCCTGTGTCCAAGACAAGCTGGGTCCCCCCAACCCCAACTCCTACCCCAACTCCTACCCCCATAGATGCACAAAAATAATGAAGTGATTATTTTATTTGCAAAAAATAAAGAGTGGTTGTAGGTTTTTATACTCTTATATACACACACACCCTTTTATGTTTCTCAGACATTGGGATTGTATGAATTTAATATTTTTATGAATATAATTTCGGTAACGTCAGTGCAGACAAAATTGTGCGCCCCCCCCACTGATCTCTCACGCCCCCCTCAGGGGGGCCCAGACCCCAGGTTGGGAACCACTGCTCTATGGTCTGTATGCTCAATTACAGCTTCTCAATAAAGTCTGACATCAGTCTCAGATCAGTTAGGAAGACTGGAAGACTGACATCAGACAGGACTCATGAAGGCAAGTCTTTATATCCCCAAAACACATTTTTTAACTGGTTGTCTATTGAGTGGTTTGTACTGTGTGAAGCTTGGGTGTTTGGGTAGTCTTTTAACATGACCAGTGGTGGTGCACTATTTCTGAATAATGAAAAAAGCTGGATTCCTTATCCATTCCAGACACACGTTATAAGAGTGTGGACAATGTGTCGCTCACAAACACATTCAACACCCAAAACCCCCCCTGGTGCTGTCACAGCGCCGCCTGATGTTAGGCTTATGGAAGAGACCACCTTCCAGACTGCCATCATTAATGAAGCATTGCTGCTCCTTCATTTCCTTTCCAGATGTGAGTTTCTCCTCCTCAGAAATGACTGGCTAACTTATACTGTCACAGACCCACAATGTCCTATAGCAGGCCTATTCAACTAGTGGCCCGCAGGCCGTATCTGGCCCTTTTGAATTTTTTTATGGCCCGCCAGACTGTCAGGAAATCAGTGAGTGATTTGTGTGATATAATAAAGCAATGGGATTTGGATGATGATTGGCTGGTAGTCCCCGCTACTTTTGCCAAGATTGGCCAATCCGAGCACAGAAGTTGCCATATTATTAGCCAATCGCAGCCGAAAAAGGCGGGATTTATCAGAAAATGGGTGTGTTATATAGCATAGCTGGTGGTAACGAAAGAGAATCCGGCTACACACACTCAGGGAGGGGAAAATCACACACAGCGAGGGGACAATCTTTGCAGTTTTAGCTCGTGATGTATCTACTCTAACGACTTTAACGGTCAGTGTTCTCATTTACAACCATTGCTAGACCCCCCACCCCCCACCCCGGCTGGACAGCACGATATTCTGTGGCCCCCGAACCCCCAGTGACTTTTGTATCCGACCCACTTGCTATTGTAGTTGAATAGCCCTGTCCTATAGGCTCATTTCAACACATTTTCATATGAAAAGATTGGCTAGCAGCTTGCTGGCTTGCTAGCAGTGTTAAAAGCATTCACAGGCTGATTAATTTTTTAATAACCACAACAAACTTTCACATACATCTTCCTTTTTGTAACAGATGTCTTAACAGCTATTTATGAGTCTATTTCTGTCACTGTCTCACTGTTTTTTGCTCTGCATAAGTCTCCTTGTGTGTGCCATAGCCTCCAAAGTGAGGTGACATTACAATTCTCACTCAGAGACTCTCACATACACTCTCAAGGTGACTCACCCCTCCTCGCTTTCCCCTGTACATCACTCAAGCAACTCAACTACAAAAACTGAATCTTTAAACATTCAATTCTCGAGCCTTGATCATGCCAAAGCATCCCCAAAGCAGGTAGAATGGAAAAACACTAATTACAAAACTTAAGTATACCAAAAGTGTGATTGTGTGCTGCACACTGTCCTGTTATTAGGGACAGAGTGTTTAATCGACAGCTGTGGGAAATGAAGGGGGCATGTAGAGTGAAATAAAACACTGGATAAGCACACACATCTCTCTTACCACAGGCCGAGATTTTGACTGTTTATTGTAACATGAACGAGGGATCCTTTTCCTCGCTCTAATCCATCAGTAGCTGGAGTGCATCAAAAAGGCACATCTTTCAAACCACCTCCCCCTTTCATTTGTAATGTAGCGGAGACGCGGCACGGAGATTTGATCTGCATATTTATTGTGTTTGGAAGATGCACAGTCGGAGATTCTCGAAAGGCATCAGGGCCTGAGGTTTTGGTTTCTGGCAGCTCCGTTTGATAAAACATCTGGGAAGCAAATGATTCTTTATGCATGAGTGTTATTTCATCTGAGGCTGGGGGACCGCTGGACCGACCACAACAGAGTGAGTGTGTGCACGCACTTGTTTTTCTACATTTTCAGGACAAAATATGTCCCGAGCAGAGAATAACAGGACCTTCTCCTTGCAAAGTGGTTCCACGGTTCATTTTTTAAACTGGAGGCGTGAAACCACCTCTGTTATTACTTGACTAAACTGAGTGCATTTTCCATTTAATTTCTGTTTCTCACATCTAAACATTGGCTCCTGTTGTAAGCATGTTTCCAGTCTGCTTACTATATATATATTACTTACATATCTCTCTCTCTCTCTCTCTGATACAAATAATAAATATGGTGCATAACATTATATATACATATATATTTGTGTGTGTGTGTGTGTGTGTGTTGGGCATTTTATTACTATATATAGATACTTACATGTGCATAATACACAAAGGACATATTTTAGAGCAGTCGGGTAAGGTGTGATGTCTGGTGACTGAGTTCAGAGCAGACACTGCTCTCCCAGTGTTCCCTGTTTGAACTGGCTGTGGAGGCGACTGGTGAAAAGCTGAATGAAGTGGCATTAATTGATCAGGACTGAGAAAGCCCACCTCTTCTCTGCTTACCAAAAGTCCCTAGATGTGACTATTCTGTTTTCACTGCTGTTTCCAACTCAGCTGCCTCATTTGATCAGCACACATTTATGACTTGTGGGTTTCTGACATTCCCATTAGAGTTAATATTTCATTTCAGCTTTTTTAAAAGCCAGTTACCCCCCTGCACTCCCACTCTCTGAACACACATTCAAACTGGTTTTTATCAGGATATACCTCTCATATGTAAGGCACACACACACACACACACACACACACACACACACACACACATATACGATGAAATGTCACCAATACAGCCACAACTCTATGTACAGTGTTTAACACGCACACGCACACACATACACAGACACAAGCAAAGGTAAGTCAACCAATTCACACACACTAAAACACAGACACATATAATTCATAAATCCTGTTTTACTGAATTCTGAGCTGTAGCCAGTAGTAGCTTGGGCCTCATTTAATAGGATGATTTCATCCTTTGGGGATGAGAGAGGGTGAGAGAGTGAAGAAGAGAGAAGAGAATTAAGAAATTTTGGCAGAAATCAGCCACAACATATGAAGCGTGAAGAAACTACGTTGATTTTTATTTACTCTGGCCTGTTGAATGACCAGCTTAAGTGATCATTGAAGGACCAGATTCTAAAGATTTTTTTTACAGAAACACAGAAGACTTTCAGATGGACACACTGATTTTGGGCATTAAAAGATTTTTTGTACATTTTTTGTACATTTTTTTCATTTGACCAATTGTCAAGACTACAGAACCAGCATATATGTTTCATAGTCACGAATACTGACAAATTAAAAAAGATACTAAATGATACTGAGCAAATCAGTTAACTTTCGGTGCAAAATGCACTAAAACCACCAAAACACTTCATACTTCACCCAAAAGTGACTCATATATAGCACATGCATATAACGTATATGCATATCTCATATAACGCCCTTGTCTCACACACATATAGATATATATATATATATATATATATATATATATTAATGGTGGGCCGTTATCGGCATTAACGTGCTGCGTTAATGTGAGACTCTTATCGGACGATAAAAAAATATCGCCATTAATCTATTCACAAAGTTGAATTGGGAGCTGGGTCTAAACTACGCAAGCTTTAGCGGCTGCTAGCCAGGTGTCTTTGGCCTGTTACTCTCGGCCACAGAGCGGGTCCAAATATAAAACAGTTACGGGGAGTAGGGTCTGTTCTTTCCTCTCTTGGAGGACGGCCATATAAAACTCCAAACACACTGAAACACTACATCTCCCAGCCCCACTAGAGGCTCAATTCCTCAGAATGCAAACTTCTTAAGGCAACAGGCTCATTCTGTAACACTTTAATCGATAATGGCATCGCCATCCCTACCCCTGCGTCTTTTCCCTCAGAAACTCTTTTTTTCTACCCCACATTTTTTCCCTCTGAATATTTGTACTGCCAAAACAGGTGGGTGGAGCTACCAGGTCAGTTTCTCCTCCCGCCTACAAGGCAAGCTTGTGAAACTCAATGACTCAATGTGAAACTCCGTTTTTTATAGCAGCTTCAACAGCCAGTACATCATTTTAATTCAATAATGATAGCTGGACGTATTATTTTTCACTTCAATTCATAGTCTTTTTGTTTGGATATATAATTTACAAATATTAGAATAATGACTATATATTTAGGGTGGCTTGGGATCATTGGTGGGGGGAGGCTCAGACCTTCAGCAGAATTCAAATGAGCCATTTTAATCTAGATTAATTTAGATTAATTCCAAGACTACAGTGAGATTAATCTAGATTAAAAAAAAAAACAAAAAAAAACGACGACTCAAAACGTCGCTGGCCGGAACCCAGCGACTCTCCTCGGTGCCGTACCCCTCCCAGTCCACCAGGTACTGGAGGGACCTCTTGCGTCTCCGGGAATCCACAAGTTCCCTAACCCGGTACGCTGGCTCCCCCTCGACTTCACTTGCCGCAGTCTCCGTGGGGAGCTCGTTCCCCTCATCAAGTGGACCTGCAACAGAGGGTTTAAGATGAGAAACATGAAAAATGGGGCAGATCTTCATGTGCGGGGGTAGCTGCAGTCTGTAGGTCACCTGACTAACCTGCCTTAGAATTGGATAGGGCCCAATAAACTTAGTGGTATGTCTGCTAGGGGGTAACAGCCTGTGGAGCCCTCTAGTAGAGAGCCACACACGATCCCCTACCTGTAATACCGACGCCTCCCTCCTGCCTCGGACTGAATACTTTTCAACCCATCAGTCCTACTGATGACCCTACTATCCACCTGTGTTACTCGTAACCCTTGCTGCTTCCTGGCCGTCATGTGTTTCGGCCACTCCATACTTGCCTTGCCCCTACGGTAACCTAGATTCTGTTTGCCCCCCCCTCTTTCTTTACCGAACACAAGCGCGCTAATGCGGGAGAGCGGGGCCCGCGAATAGACTCCTCCCCGGGAGTCTCGTGGGGATAGACGTGGATTGACGGATCGACGCGGAGGGAGACATGAAGCCTTGGATGAACTGACCACCTCTGTGGGGTCCGAGTCAGTCAGAGGGGTTTGTGTGGGGCGGTTCGCCTCAGAGTTCGCCATGAAGGCGAACCGCAATCCAAGCGCTTTACGGTGCGGACCACAACAACAGCCCCATTGCAAAACCCGTGCCTCTCTCCAGTCCACCACAAGCTTGTGCAGCCTGAGCCGGGGTAAACCCAGGATCACGAGTGGATCCGACTGTTCTAGGACGTAGAACGCCAAGTTCTCCTCGTGATCTGGGTCCACCTTTACCCTAATGGGCATGGTCTGCCAACCCACGGAGCAGTTGGCTATGAGGTGCCCATCCAAGGCTCGCACAGGGATTCGTTCCGGGAGGCACTCCATTGAGAGTCCACAGGCTGTCACTAGGACTCTGGATACGAAGTTCCCCGCCGTTCCCGAATCTAGGAAGGCAAACATAACCTGATTAATCTGTACATCAATAAATGAGATCCTTATTTTACATTGTGTCCGTATATCTGGGTTCAGAGTCAATATTAGAGAAGTGTGTGGGGACTTCTCTTGTTCTTTGAGGAGGGGACAACTCCTCACCACACCTGGACCCCCACAGTATAGACACAATCCCCTCTGAAATCTCCGTGCACGCTCCTGATGGGAGACGCGGTGTGTGCCAAGTGCCATGGGGTCTTCGGGTGCCTCCCAGGGTGCTAGCTCAGAAGCATGGGGTGGGACTCACTATCCGTGGGTCCCGCTTCCACCACTGCTTCTGCTGCGCATATGTTGGTTCAGGCGAATACAGAGGTGAATCATCTCTGCTTGCGAGCTCGAGCTGCAGCTCGTTCCGTAGCCCTTGACTGAAAACTGCCTTAAGGGTGGATTCGTTCCACCCACTCTCTGCAGCCAGAACTCGGAATTTGATCGCATACTCCGCCACAGTATTGGACCCTTGTCGGAGCTGGAGGAGTCGGGCGCTACTGGTTTTCCCATGATCTGGGTAGTTGAAGGCGGCTTGGAAGCGGGTCCGGAACGGTAGATAGTCTGGGAACTGACCGTCACAACCCGCCCAATATGCCAATGCCCAGTCCAGGGCTCTACCTGTGAGCCTCTGTGTGATGAAGGACACCTTTTGGGAACCAGACATCTCCAGAAAATCTGCGAAATATAAATCACAGAGCAGTAGGAAATTCCGACATTTGTCCGGGTCTCCTTTATACCTTTCAGGCAGACATGCGTCTTGTGGTGCCTTCGCTGCACGTTGTGACTGTGCTTGCGTGCCCAGCTGATGTACGGTTTGGGTCAGCTGGTGCAGCTGGTGCTGTAAGATTGCCACCTGTTGCGGTAGCGGCATGTCCTCAGGTGGCAACGGCACGGCTGCTGCGTCGATTTGTTAGGCGTGTTCATCTGTCATGTCGCCTGAAAGGGAAGGACACAGCCGTACGCTACTGAGCTTTAGTGACACAGTTTATTGAACAACGCAAAGTGTAAAATGTCCCAAATGAAGACACACAGGAACCCTGTGTTGACACGTCCAAGGAGGAACCTCGCTCCTTGGTATTGCTTCACCCTGTGATCTTGTAACTCTGCCTCTCTTGTCTGTGAGGAACCAGACAGCCCTTTTCCGGTCCTCTGCTCAGACTTTACAAAGCCACGGACTGGCCACTCGTCACTCCTGCTTGAATACAGAAAGGAGAGACTGCTCTCTCTCTCCTTGTAGCGTTTTCCTAGACAGGAAGAGAGCACCACACACACGCAGTCACCGCACACTTTGCACCCGCCTCCCACCAGCACAGCTTGAGCCCCTTGGGGCGATACAGTTTCTGAGTCCTCAGCCTCTTACACACGAGATACTGTTTTAGAGTCCTCTGACTCTTACGAACGAGATACTAGCTCTGAGTCCTCTGACTCTTTACAAACAAGATACTGTTACCGAGTCTTCCTGACTCTTACACATGAGATACTGTTTCCTCTTCCCTTCTGTTACAGACACAGACTGACCACACGTCCTTGCCCTGGTTCAGCCAAGATTTAAACTATCTCACACCCAATCACGCATCACTCTCACTCAGCTCCTGACGAGCCCAGCTGCTTCCACTTTCACTTCCACTCACACACACATACTGAATTCCAACCATCCACACCTGCTGCCAGTCGCACTCACATTCATTCATTCACCTCGTGTCCAGAGCCCTACCCTAACTTTCAGGTGAACTGCTTCTCCTCTGACGAGCCGAAAGTTCACCAGACGTCACGATAAGGGAATCTGCCAAATGCT
>JBBJLR010000029.1:3746444-3759105 GCA_037577145.1 Brachypetersius gabonensis
GGAGGCTCAAGACGAGCTGTGCTTGAAGCCCTGAGAGGACGAGAAGTGACCCGTTGTTTGATCAATGTTGTAATGTAGTAATTTAAATGAAAAAAAGCGAATGTCAGTTTACCTTTACATTTTCTTTAAGGGTAATGCATCAAACTGAGTTTAAAATGAAATTAAAATTTACTAGTTGCATATGTGGGGGCATATTTAGGGTTTACACAATCATTATTTTTTTTACCAAACACACAACACAGATTTTCACTATACGCAGGTGCTCTTGGAAGGCAACCCCTGCGAAAAGCGGAGGATTACTGTACTGTCAGGAGCTAGACCTGTACAAATGTATTTTTATTCAGCTTTTTACACATTGTGCTGAAGTCTGCTAAATGCCGTAAACGTATACGTAAACGTAAATCCAATGAAACATGGCTAATTTTTCAATCTCTGTAATGAATCACAAATTTTATCATTGTTCTTTTGTTGCCAGTATGCATGACACACTTGGTGCATTCTCATGCAGTTTATCGTGACATGTTGTTGGCACATATGGTCATGTCCCCTAGCCCTCTGATGTAGTTAGATAGTCACAAGTCTTGATTATTTACAGTTAGGGTCTATTTTTACCCTGGGTCTCAAGGATAACTCTGTTTAAATCTGGCTCAAGTCGTTTCTGCAGTATCTCCTTGTTATAAACCTATTAATGCTGCCTGTATCTTAATCCACGGAGTGTGTGACCTACTGCACGCATTGATTCTCCCTCTGGCATGTTTAGTCCTACACACCTTATTTGCTTTTTGGAAATATGTCATTGCTGTCACAACAAATCATGTGAAGAATATTTTTACCTTCTTCTGTACCATTTCTTTTGTTGATTTTTTGATTAGTAACAATATATATATTATAAAATGGGATACAGTAAAAATGTATTTTTGACCTCTGTGAGAGTTTGCATTGTTTCTTTGCGTCTAGAATGTGTCTGTTGTAAAATTGACCAATGTTTACATCTTACCTTCAAAGAGGGGAAAAATTCATATAGATATTTTTTGTTTTTGGAAACCTTCTCCCAGCCTTTATTGCACACTTTAGTGCAAAGCATGGGCATAGCGATCCATTTCTCTAGGTAAATGCAACAGCCAGTTTGGCCCCTCTTTATTCAGATTTTGCAGCAAATACCACTAGCCTGTATCTCAGTACACAGCTAAATATGGTTTTGGCTGTTGGCTGATGTAGAAGTTCCTTTTTTTTCAAGATTATATATTTTCTGTGTCCACAGTCAGCACAGGATTTCACACTTTAAAGATATATAACATGTAGACTTGTAGACTTGGCAGATGAATTAAATAATAGGTTCGCTCATACTGTTTTTTGGTTATGCAGCATGCTGCAAATGAGCTGATCTCACTTAAGAAAATTGTTAGTGGGATGGGGCAATCTCAGGGGCCCCCACTGCTTTCTGTCTCCTATTCTGCCATTCCAGTTCTTGAAATAGGGAGTAGTGTGACAAAAAGAACTAAACACCAGACAACGCACAGAGAAGACAGCTTTCACACAGTACAGACCACAACCTTAGTGAACCTTAGCGGGCCATTTTTAGGAGGACCCAGGCCTAGACCCTTACCGAACTCTTGGGGAAAATGGCCTTGGTCTCGTAGACGCTGTAGTGTGAAAACGCCCTAAGAAGGAATGAGCCATGGTTTCTTTTTAGTTCTGATTTGTTTGTGCTCGCAAAGGACATACAAAAAGCTGGAGAGCCCTGCATGGTGTTACATGCTGTTTTTGCAAAACAGCTGTTAAATGTAATGCTTTTGTTCAGTCGCCCGCTTAAATTGATGCAAACTGAAGAATAGTATTACTTTACTGTAACTTTCCTCTGTTTGAACATGTTGTAATGCCAAACCTCGATGCTGGCTGGTGCACACACACACACACACACACACACACACACACACACACACACACACACACACACACACACACACACACACACTGTGTAAAGACTGATGTGGTGGACTGTGTGCATAGACTTTCATAGTGTTTTTAGGGGTGTCTGTTCATTTGCGGTGTTTCATGCCGATGTCAGGAAACCTTAGAAAACGAGTTGTGTGTGTGTAATTATCAGTTCCAATGTGGATGCTGCGTCAGTAGAATTTGGCACTGCATACTCACACACTCAGTCCATTTTCTGACTGCCATCAAACGCCACAAATGGACAAAAACACCATAAAACTCCACATGCGAAACCCACCACATTAGCGCATGTATGATCATAATTGTCTGTGTGCAGGCTGCCTCAGTGCGACTCAAGGTACCCCAGTGTTGGTGCTGACTTTCATCTGGAGCCAGTGAAGCTCGGCCAAGCACACTGTAGACACACACATCATAATGCACAGTCATAAAGATTCGCACATTCTCATATAGGGCCTTATAAAGTCAGTGTGTGTCCTGGCTCATGTGCTGGAGCCTGCAGGCATGTGCTTAGTGTCCTGGACTCCACTTCTCCTCTGTGAGTTGCCCACTGCTCTTGGGGGAATATGTTAAAAACACTGATTTAAATGTTGGTGCATTCATGCATCCAATTGACATAAGTGGACTTTTGTCTTATGTGTGTCTTGTTTGTGTCCTCCTCTCTCTCGCTCTCTCTTGCTCTCTCTCTGTCACTGTCTCTTTTTCTCTCTCTTTGTCTCTCTTTGGGGTTAATGGGTTGTCTTCACATAAATGTAGAGGTCGCTCTGTTCTGACAGCTTTAAATCCTGCTCCTGTTAGAACAAAATCAACAGCAACTCAGAAAACGAGTTTATTTCAGACAGGCCCTGGTGAGTGACAGTATCGTTACTGAGAAAAGGAGTGAAGGGGAACTGGACAGAGTGCGAGCCAGTTAGCATTACTCTGGTGAGTGTTGAGAATAATTTGCTGCCAGACCAGTTTGAGTTGGCCCGTAAGAGGACTTGATCCATTCAAGAACAAGCTTGTGTAAGAGCGTAAGATCACAAGGAAAATGGTTGCGGCTTTGTGCTTTCTAGTTAATTTCCTTTTATTTATTGTATAATGATGCTTGTTTATACAGTACAACGAAAGACTTCTCACAGTAGTACTGCACTATGCAGTGTTCCGCAATGAATCAGTGCTAAATGACCCTGTGCTCACACTGGCAGTGACAACAGTGGTCTGTTGTAGGGCTGCTCACTACAGTACATCGCTGATAATCGTTATCAGTGTCTGCGATTCTGATTTAGCAAAATTCGACAAAATGCAATTGAGCATATAACAGTCACAGTGTTTCTGACTGGGTGACCAATCACAGCTGTGTAACCAGGTGCGTAAGTGAGAAATCTGATGAGTTGAGGTCTGTAAACCAACACATTTTTAACCATTGAAGGTGTTGGTGAATCGGTGCATGAAGGGGCAGGGCTGAACTGCTATAGCCAGAATAATATGTTGGGTTTATGGCATCACAAAAACTGTGATTGTTTTTTGTTTTTTTACCATATAGACTGTTTGAATGGGTGGAGTAAACATTTGAAACAATATTGAAAAATTTGACAATATGGAAACTGATAATATGGGCCCACTTAGTAGCATGAAAGGTATTGCAATATGTAACGGTAAAATTAAACCCCCGCTTATACGTTCCAAGAGCACCCGCGTAGAGTGAAAAACTGCAATGTTGTGATGTGGTAAAAATGCCTTTTATAGAGTAAACCCCAAAAATGCCCCCAAATATGCTCCAAAAACACTTTAGTTTCATTTTAAACTCAGCTTAATACATTATCCTTTAAGAAAATGTAAAGATAAACCCGTCTTCGTACTGTACAGTTTACACTGAACTCCCACAGTGCTAGAATGTAAATACCAATATTACCCCCTTATAGACTGTACTGTAATTCATGCATGTGTGTTTTTTTTGGTATGTGCTATGGTTTTCTTTGGTATAAGCTGGGTAAATACAGGAATAAATTCATTTTATAGACTATAATAAAAATATAGGGCTTTAAGAAGAACAAAACGAAAAACACGAGAACACTCCAGACACTCCACGGGGGAAATTCTAGACTTCAGCTGCGTGTAAGGGTAGTAGCCAATCAGCAGCAAGGAGAAATAAATAGCATTCTCGGATAAACTACTTCAAACCTCCCACCTCTAAGTACAGCGGCATTTCACCATCCCAAGATGCGCTTTCTTTGTGTTCTCTGGACAAAACCAAAACATTTATGCTTATTTTTTTATGTGGAAATGTAGCTGAATTTACACAAATATTTATGTTAATAATTAGTAAATTATGTTTTTCTTAATAATTTAGCACTAAAATTAATAAAAAATGACATCACATATTTTTCATATATTTATATTAGGGGTGTCACATGATTAAAAATAAACTGAATTAATTACAAGCTGTCTGATTAATTAATCGTAATTAATTGCACACATTTTTGCTGTAAAAGTATTTAAACATTTTGACATGAGTGAATGAAAAATCAACATTACAAACGTTCAATATCTCTTTTATTTAAATTTATTTTTGGACTGTACATGTGCAGCAATCAAAAATATGACCAAATTTGCTAAAGGAAAAACATTCTTCAGCAAGAACAATGATATACACCATCTATAAGGTGCAGTTTAAGACACTGTTTATACAGTTTATAACTAGTTTATAACCCTGTAATGATGAGAAGTAGGCGAATACTATGCATAATCCGAAAAAAATATTTTGTATTTAAAAAATATATTTTATAAGCAGTCTATCGATTCATGCTACCTTAAAGCTTATACAGTTTATACAGTCAGTTTAGCACTAAACCGAGAAAAAAATTTATATGCGTGAGAAGAGCCTAGATAGATAGATAGACTTTTAGAAGCACATAGAGCCAGTTTAAGTCCTCAGGTTCTAACACTGAGAAATGCTACCGTGAAGCAGTGTGTTCTGACAATTCATGCTGTCTTGTTTAAAAATGCAACCGTAGCGCAAATCAACAGCAAAGGTTATCGATTTATGCTACCCTGTGGAAAAACGCTCCTTTGAAGTTTATACAGCTGCCAGTGTCCCAAGGTAGCACAGATTTATGGACATGGCACTGAATCCCAAAACTGTGGAATTATTTATTATTTCTATTTATTTGAGTAACAGAAACTTTATTCTTGTTATAAAGCCACAATTGAGGACTTTATGGTCAGAAAACGTTTAAGGTGAAAAGGTTTTTTAGGTTTGCAATACAAATATGTAAAATAAAACACAGTTTCCTTTATAAGAAAGAGTATGTTACAGTACAGGTCTGAGATTGTGTTAACTGGTTATGTGGTGATGTAAGGTCCTTTAACTTTAAATGGACAAGGTAACTGTTTCATCACATTTGCTGCCACTTAAAAAGCATGTTAAAAATCACTTGTCTGGTGATTCACATTAAATTAGGTGACTTTTTATAGGTTTATATGGGTAGTATATGTGTGTATGTCATTTACAGATCAGGTACTCCAGCCGTAGAAAATGCTGCACACCATGCACCAGTGTATCAGACTTAAGTCACTTTGCACTGAGAACAAAACTCTGTTTTAGTGTTTTTCTTCATTTTAAACACACCTAACTTAATCACATAATTACCTAACAGTTTATGAGTGTGCTGGAGCAGGTTGAACACGAAATTCTGCAGCAAGCGAGGCCTTCTAAGACTTCACACATCTGGATTAGATCTGTAAGGAAAAGAGAGGGAGAGGGGTAAAGGGGGCGTGAAAGAGATGCACAGCCATTGTAATTGGGTGACTGCATGACAAAGTTACTGTCGAAAACTTTACACTCACTGAAATCGTCCATATTTAAATATTTGTGTCTTTTCTAAAAAAAAACCCCACATAATATTACAAGCTAACAAATACGTCTACTGTATGTTTGCCGTTTGTGTATATGTGTGTACTTCATATGCTTTATTCATCACTATTGACCTACTAAAAGCCACCTAATATTATTAAAATGTAGATTGCTAAACATGTGACATTTAACAAGCTGTTAAATGACAGCCAATGGGATGAAACACTTACCTAGTGGTTGGAAGTTAAAGGACATGCTAGAATTTGGCTCTGCATTACCACACAACCAGTTCATATGATGTCAGACATACACAGTCAAATGTTCTTAAGTTTAAGGGAAAATGACTTTATATATTTCATAGTATAGTTTATATATTTTCATTTATAGTTCACTGAAATAACTTTCCCATGTTTAACCAGAATAAAAGCTGCAGTTTATGAAATGAATGGACAAGGGGTAAAACCATGTGGTGTGCAAAAACTTGGTACTGTATATGATTTTACCTTTAACACTGTCAAAATGTGATGAAGAATGCACTAATGTTGAAGTGATGAATGATTGAAACATCATTGTTACTCTGTGCATTTGGAGGAGTGATGTTTGTATGTGTTAGTCCTCAGGAAAGGTGTCTTCATGTTGGGGAGAGTCTCTCTTTCCCTTTCTCTCTCTCTCTGTCTCTTGAGTTTCCTATTAGACATCTTGCCCTTCACTACTCTCCCTCTCATCCATCAAGCTGAATGGTAGTTGGCACATATATAGCGTTCCCACGCACCCTTATTTCTCTCATACTGAGAACACACACAGCCAACACTCTACACTCTGTGTGTGCAGTCTGTGTGTGTGTGTGTGTGTGTGAGAGAGAGAGAGTGGCACATTGAGTTATGTGGTGTATGATGTGTGCACACTCCCTCAAAGTCCTGCTCCTAAACGGATGTGATTTCCTACATTAAGCTGCTGTCAATCACAAGTGATGTCATACTCCTACTCCCCCCCACTAATCACTGTCATAAACTGTAACTCCTCACTACACACACACAAAGACAGCATGAGGGAAGCTCTTGCTTTAGGTTTTTGTTTAGCTGTCTGGCAAAGGAACTAAAGTGCCCAAAGTTATCAGGTCCTCCAACAGTAACATTAACAGTGTGTTTATTTTTGAGCGTGTTTTTATTGGAGAGGACTGGGATGGCAGGGGGATCTTTTTGCTTATGGCATCCTCCTGCGTTTCAGTAAGCGGCGCACAAAATGAGGCGCCACACTGAGGATCGTCTGACTCTGACGCTTCATCTGGAGGCCACACAGGCTTTAACCTTCAGTATAGATAGTTAGACACTAAAAGTTTGAAATGATTGGTCTTAACAGTTTTTATTTTACACACAAAATAAACTTGTTAATTATAATGCTACACAGAATACAAACTATTTGTAGAAGGCTTTTTTTTTGATTGGCTTATTCAGTATTTCAAGAATTCTCAGATGAAGTAGTTATTTCATGAAAAAGAGTAATGGAACTATGACATGAGATGCATGGTAACATTCCATTGTATTTGATAAAGTTTATGCAGTCTCAGGAAATTCAGTATGTTGCAATGTAAACTGTTCTTTTGCTTGTTTGTACATCTCTCCTGATTTATTCTGATTTCATTTAAAGAATCTGAAAATAAATGCGGGGAGGGGTTGCTGCAGTTTGTTTGGCACTTCTTTTGATTCACTGGGATTCTCTCTCCCTCCTCTCTCTCTTCCCTGCTCTATTTTTTGCTCTCAGACATCACTCGCCACCCGTTTTGCACAGGAGGCTTTTGGGAAACATTACAAACAGACGATAGGACTGGATTTCTTCCTCAAGAGAATCACACTACCAGGTAAGACACAAGCCCTCAGACACACGCACACACGCACACAGACACGCGCGCACACACACGCGCACACACACACAGTGTCAGCATAGTGGTATTAAAATATGAAAGTGAAGCGGAATGAGCTCAGATACCTTGCCTGACCTGATCAGGGTCAGTCCAACTGTAGGCTGGTACACTGTTTCAGGACAGTATTGAAATGGTAAATTGTAGAGAAAAGTATTGATTTCTTTACCGTGGTAGTAAATGGAACTAGATGGTTACAACACAAAGGTGTTTTTTGTGTTAATCCCTGGTGAATAAACAGGCTTTAGCCTTCAGTATGGATTGTTAGACGCTAATGTGCAAAAGTTTGAAATTATTTGTCTGAATGAAATAAGTTTTTTTTTTTAGTGGACTATTTTGTGTACAATGCCTTTACCTACCCTCCACTATAAACAGGTTTAGTTTTAGGAACAAACGCTTCTCAAAACTTGTAGAAGAACATCTCAGGCATCAGGTGGGACTAATCCATGGAATAGCTTTCTGCAATGGAGCTTTTAGAAACACCAAACCACCCTGAATGACTTTGCTAACCTCAAAATTACACAGAAAAATTGAAAACAAAACCAGTGTGACTGCCCTTTTAAGAATTTAGTTTGAGGTTTAATTTAAAACAGCCTTGTGTTCCACATAAGTGAGCTCTATGGGGTGCGCTACTCATTACACCTGCCTGTCTTGATGAAGCTTAATCCAAAACAGCTCCCATTGAGAAAGTAGTTCTTTTTCGTGCTTGTATGTTGTGAATCTGGGTGTGGACCAGTGTCATTGTAGCTTTAAGGGAATGAAGAGCTTCAGTGTTTTATTTGGTCTTGTGTGAACACTGTTTCTGTAGCCATGTGGCCGCAGCCTGGTATGTTTGTCAGCAGTTTCTGACTCTGTGTGTCTGTGTAGTGAGAAGTGTCTGTGTCTTCTCACTTTTATTCACTCTGAAAGCTCCACACTAAAGCGGCAGATATTGTGCTCTAAGGCCAGGTTTAGGCCCTTCACACTTTACATGATTTCCACTGCAAGATGTTTTTACAGACTCCCAGTGATTTCTTTGGAATATAGCGACAATGTTCGGTGACTTGACGGCTGAGAAAATGACTGAAAACTGTTTCAAGTGTTAGGGCTCGATGAGATGAACTACTTTTTTTAAAAAAATGGTAATGTCTACTTTGGAACTAGGCTGAACAATATATTTTCTTGTAATCGTCATGGCAATATCAGTCTCTGCAACACTAATATTGCAAAATGCTCGTGTATGTAAATGAGACTCTTACCAATCACAGTGTTTCTGACAAGGTGACCAATCACAGCTCCAGGTGAGTTACCTGGTGCTGTAATGAATTGAGATCTTCATGTAATCCAACAAAATTCACGTGTCGGCAAACTGGTGCATAAATAAGCCAAACTTCTGTCAAAATAAGAAGATATATTTAAATGTCATTTGAAAATGGGTTGTTTTTAGTTTATTTTTCATAAATGGACAGTATGGATGGGGGAAGTAAACATACAATTCGAAACAATATTTACAGACTGTGAGCCTAGAAAAGTGATATGGGCCCTTTAATGTCATGAAAGTCTTTGCAAATCCAATATGCAGCAGTAAAATTACATATTAATATTAATTACAATATTGAAATTTCATAATATTAAAAAGATTTTAATAAAATTTAAGAATACATGATCTACCCATTTATTTGATTCAAATTATTTAAAACAGCAGCTGTTTTTTCAATTCACACATAAAAAAATATCTCAATAGAGCGCAAATATATTGTTAATTAGTATTGCAACTAGATTAGTAAAGTTAATTAGTTAAGCATCTTGTTTCATGTGTTGCCCCACATAGTGTGAGCTTCGGATTTAAATTGGTCAAGCAAATGGAACTGGCCATAATAATTCATGATTGGTGCATACCCAAATAGTAACTAATGCAATAACAATAATACAATAATTAAAAGCCTCTTCAAAGTTGAAAATGTATATGGTCCATTCTTACCTAAAACTGGGATATTGAATACAGTGAGACACTTTACAACTGAAAAAAGAATGACTTAATTGTGTAAATACTAACACTAACACTCTGGTAACTTCTTCAGTTCTGTATATGGAACCATTTTTTGGTCATTTTCTGTTGCACCTGCTCCTGTTTTCAGTGTTTAGCAAAGGCAGTATGTACTTTTCTGAAACATGCTGCAAAGTGCCTTAAGATACAAGGTGCCAATGATCTGTACCTGTTTCTTTACTGGTTCAGGCCTTAAGTTCGAGGACGTTGTTATGCTTGAATGATTCATACATAGGTCACCACGTGCCTTAACAAATAAAAAGCATTCCTCTGAAACTGGTCAGGTTCAAGCACTGGACTAAAAATGAGAGTCACTGGAAGTCCTTCAGGGAGCCTAGAGAATTGTTCCTCAAGACTACGTTAAATTTTCTCTTTGGAAGGAAAATATGAAGAAGTGAGGGGTGTGTCAAGACTGAAGTACACAACTGTGTTTGGACATAATTGATCATGATAACAATAAATCATATTGCGCAGCCTTACAGAAAAGTACATATAATGACAAAATCACATATTATGCAGAATCACAGGCACTTTCTCCCACTTTAAATTTTCTACCAAAGCCCGCTTCTGCTAAAGCCTGGCTAAAACTAAAGCTACAACTTTCATTAGACCCAATAACGATATTAATAGGGATATTTTATTAGATTTATTGTTATTGATGTCTGTGAGTGAGTATTTGCTGAAAATGGACTTTCATTTGATTTCATTCAGCGTGTAATTATGTGTAAAGGGATAATTTGTCTCTCAAGAACACAAGTTTGAACAATGTGAAATTCTTTCTCAACGTTTAACACATTCACCAAGCAGTGGGCCGCTGACCTTTTGATCACAGGGGTCTATCCCTAACCACCAGTACTTTGCTTCATTAAATTAGTTTAATTGTATGACAGGTTAGAATAATGGTTAAAATAATGTACATGCGATGTACAGTAAATATACATTTCACAAGGTGGATGAAAGTACAGTAAAAGCTGTTTATTAATAATGAAGCAGCACTATTTACGATGTTGTCTTGGCTTGTAAACAGCTTTCCAGACCTGCTGTTATTTATTTTTCTCATTCTATGTTGAGTTTTCTGAATGCCTGAATTCATGAATTGATCCAGACAGTTTTGAAGAGACAGAAGAGACTGTCTATTTTTCATAAAGGAAAAAATGTTTTTGACATATTTAACATAGTACTCACACTTTTTCCTTGCTGCGTTTATTTTCTGCCCTGTTCCCATGCAGGGAGGAGAGATTAGCAAGGCTTCTTGTTTTTGTTTTCACGCTCCCATGCACCATAACTCAGCCGTGTGTGTGTGTGTGTGTGTGCGCGCACTGTTAGGAGCGGTTTTAGGGGGGTTTGGGAAAACGCAGGCTCTAGTTTTTACCACATCAGCAGAATCTGCTCTGGCTGCAAGCTGATGGGATTCACTTACCGTAAAGACTGAATTATAGAATAAATAAAGAATATGTATATTTTACATGACTGAGTGAAGAGAGTGAGGTGGAAACACACATGAGGTGCTTCATGGTGGGTTACAGAGCAGGCTTTTTAGTGTGGCTGTTTGTGGTGATGTGTAGTCTGGATGAAATGACTGTATCACTCTGTGTGAGAGAAAGTGGGTGCTCTCTTTCAGATCACTTGCACTTTGTTGTGATTTGTGTCTATTTATGTACAGGCTTTATGGAAGGCTTGGCAATGTATTTTTTGTCGTATCACGTTGCATCAAAATCTAAACGTGTGGCCTAATTTTTCATAATGAATAATAGCATGTTTAAGCTGCAAACAGAGAGGTTCAGAGTGAGCTTGGTGTAAAAAAGTTCAACTCTTAAAATTCGTCCTCAGAAAGTTGTGAGAAGCTTTTGGTCCTCAAACTAAACCCATCAATAGTGGAGAGATACATGCAGGGCGTTGTGAGGGGAAATGGTCCCCAAAGATTTCTCACTATTTTATCATATTCAACATTCCATATGAACTCTCAGAGACACTTCACTGGGGGTCCATAGAGAATAAAATGCCTGTCTCATTCCAGTTACCACCACTGTGGTTTCTCTTCGGTGTGCCATTTCACACAAACTCACTCTGAATGACTTTGTCAAACACTATGTAAAAAAATGTTTTACATGATAAAAAAGTATCTATTAATTACAAGCTCTCTGATGAATTAATCTAAATTAATCGACACATTTTTGCTGTAAAATGCTGAGGGGAGAAATGCTTCAACAAGAAGTCCATTTACAAGGTGCCATTTTAGACAATGTACATACAAGCATGTTCTGATAGATTGTTCTGCATTGTCGAAAAATGATACCTTTAGGTTTATACAGTTTATTTTATAGTCAGCTTATAACAGTGATAATTATGAGAAATAGACAAATAATATGCATAATCAGATAAAAATATATGTTATTGAAATTAAACAAACCTAGATAGATAGCTAATAGTCTATGGATTCATGCTGCCCTATTGAAAAGTCTATAGTCAGTTTATAACACTGATAATGATTTAGAAGTAGGCAAATAACATGCATAATTAGAGAAAAATATTTTTTATTTAAATTAGAAGAGCCGATATAGACAGATAGATCTTGAGAAGTGCATAGAGCCAGTTTATATAGTCAGGTTCTAACACTGAGAAATGCTACCGTGAAGCAGGGTGTTCTGATGATTTGTGCTGCCTTGTTGAATAATGCTACAATAACTCAAATCAACAGCAGAGTCTACTGATTCAGGCTACCCTGTGGAAAAATGCTCCCAAGACTGTGGAACTGCACATTTGCAGAAAGGCATGGTAGCACATCTCGATGGGTAGCATGTTTCGACAGAAACATACTGCATTACAACATTCAAATAACATTTATTGTGCTCCCTGGGGCTTGTAGAGATTGTAGAGATGTATCTCAGAGATTAATTTAAAGAGATGAGTGTTTTGGAAGTTTTTATAT
>JBBJLR010000029.1:3823516-3841108 GCA_037577145.1 Brachypetersius gabonensis
AGGGATTACTTTTAAATGACAGTAATAAGTAATCTGTAATGCATTACAGTTTGGAAGTAACTTGCACAACACTGCTTATGTACTACAGATCTCTACTACATACGTTAACATACTCCTAACCACCGCTTGTGTATCAAACAAAGGCCTGAACCAGTGAATAAACAGGTGCAGATGATCTGTATACTGGTGGTACTGAATGCTGAGCGATTGGAACACCTTTATCCATTCACCTTGTATTTTTAGGCACTTTACAGCCTGCTGTAGTAAAACATTTGCTCCCATTTGTTTTATGTAATCTAGATAATAGATCATACAGTTTGAGACGCATCAAATAGTATCTTTGCACCACCAAGATACTTTTGCACAGTGCTGTATTTGCAACAATTTTAAGGTGATCTTTATCTTTATTGAAGATTTAAGGTGCTGGTTGTGAGCTGTATTGGCCAGTCATGGACGGGCTGTACAGCCACAGTGCATATCTGCTGCAGGAGCTGCAGGAGCAGCGGATTCAGGGCCTGCTGTGTGACTGCATGCTAGTGGTAAAGGGCGTCTGCTTCAAAGCTCACAAGAACGTCCTCGCCGCTTTCAGCTCCTACTTCAGGTGAGGGAAAGAATACATGGAGATGAGCTTCACTGGGCACTGATAGTGAATAAAACAGCTGTGTTTTATTTTGGTTCTATTCAGAACCACTAAAGAATCTGCACAATGCAAACCGGTGGAGTATAATTCTGATACTTTAGATACATTTGATACAGACATGATTGACTGCATTTGAGGCAATGTAAGTAGGGTTATGTAGTAACACACATTTAATAAATGTTTTCAATTCTGGTGTGTTATTGTGCAACTTAGTAGCTGTTTTCATATTTCTTCCTGTTCAGGTCTCTGTTCCAGAACTCTTCAGCGCTGAAAAACGATGTGTATCACCTGACTATCCAAGATGTAGGAGGGATCGGGCAGATTCTGGACTACATGTACACGTCCCATCTGGAGCTGAACCAGGACAACGCACACGCACTGCTGCACATCGCACAGTGTCTACAGGTACATCACACTCACTGCCACTGCCATGCTCTCTCAAACAGCTGTAATTTTTCACAATAGCAATTTCACTGCAGTAAGCACTGGTTGCTAAGTAAAGATAGATAGAAAGATAGATAGAAACTTTATTGATCCCCAAGGGGATATTCAGATATCCAGTAGCTCATTCATCAATAATAATTAAAATAGATATTATACTAAAATAAATAGCATGCTACATAAACTAATTCAATAACAATAAAAAGTAGGATAATAAAAAAGAGGGGTCAAAGAGCATTAAAGAGTCTTATTGCAATGGGGACAAAGGACCTCCTGAACTGCTCAGTTCTCCTGCACAGTTAGAGGCATGGCACTGCTGTTGCTTTACCCAACCAGGAGGCTGTGGAGAGGATGTCAACTGTTGTCCATTAGCTTCAGTTTGTTCAGTGTGCCCCTGTCTACCCTTTCTTTAACTGAGTCCAGCCATCTGCCAAGCACTGTTTTCACCAGCTTGTCTAACCACTTGGTGTTTTTACAGCAGCATAAAAGAGGACCTCAAAAAAAGAGTAGGCTCTGCCCCTTCTTGCAGAAAGCATGTGTGTTCAGGGACCAGTCCAGTTTATCATCCCATATAACCCCCAGGTATTTGTTGGAGGTCACCACCTTAATGCCCCACCCTTCTATGGAAACTGGCAGATGGGGTGGCCTAGATCTTCTGAAATTTAGCACCACCTGCTTTTGGTGGTTTTAAGGGACCAGTCTATGAAGGCTTCCACAAGGTCCCTGTATTCCTGCTCCAGGCTACTCCGGATACATGCCACAATAGCTGTGTCATCATAGCATTTTTGCATGTGGCAGGATTTTGTGCTGCAAGGTAGAGTAAGAACAGGGATGGTGCTAAAAGTGTCCTTTGTTGGGCCCTTGTGCTGCACCTCATCATCCTAGAGACACAGTCGTTCTGTCAGGTATTCTGTTACCCAGGACGTCAGGGAGGGATCCACACCCATCCCCTCCAACTTGTCCCTGAGTATGAGAAGCTGGATTGTATTAAAAGCGCTTCAGAAATTAAAGAATAAGATTCTCTCATAACATCCTGGCTCCTCAAGGACTAAAGGACTGTGGACTCCACTCTGATGTGCTCCTTCTGGGCAAACTAGAGGGGGTCCAGTGCATGAGTGACCACTGACATCATGAGGTGAAGGACCAGATACTCCAGAGTATTCATAATATAATGTTAAGGCCACAGGGTGGTAATCGTTTATCTCAGCCGGTTGCCCTACTTTGGGAACTGGTCAGAGACAGGATGTTTTCCACTGCACAGGGGCCTTACCTAGTTGTAGACTGATATTGAAGAACCAGATGGAGGGGCTCAACTAGCTGGACTGCACAATCCCTCAAGATCAGATGTAATGAGTGTTGCAGCTGTAGAGGTGGCGGTGCTGTTACATACAGGAGACTGCAGAGTTGATAATGAAGCAGGAGCAGCATCCAAAGTAGTGGTGGAGGAGCTGTTGTTTACAGGAGCCATTGTTTACAGGAGTTGGTGGGGCAGGAGCAGCAGCTGAAGTGGGAGGACATGGTAAAACAGGGCGGATGTTGGCCATTGCATCATACCTGTTGTAAAATAGCTTGAATTAATTGGCCGTATTCTCACCACTATCCATATCATGACTGTTCGTCTTAGAATAGCCAGTGACGTCCCTCATTCTTCTCCACACCTCTCTGATGTTATTCTGCTGCAGCTTACTCTCCAATTTCTGCCAAGTGGTGGTAAAGCATTAGGATTAAAAAAATCCAATAACTTATTTTCCCTCATGGGACAGTCCACATACTGAAGAAACACAGTTCATTGGGAGGTAAGAGTGGTGTTATTGAAAGCCCCTGTTTTTGAAATAAAAGCATTAGGATACTGAGTCTGAACTCTCGCAACAGCTTCATTGATGAAGTCACATGCTACTTCTGCTGCCACCCATGGTGGAATATAACAAAAACAGATGATCAGGCCGGTGATTAGTATACTGGTGGTGCTGAATGCTAAGTTGGAACACCTTCAACTTTGGCACTTTGCACCCTGTTGCAGTAAAACATTTGTTTTCATTTCTTTAATTTAATCTACTGATTATGCCAAAGATAATACAGTTAGACAGACATAGAATAGTATTTTATTTAGCCTATATCAGCAGCAAGGAGAAATAAATAACATTCTCGATTGGTTCCCGCCTCTGAGTACAGCAGTATTTAACTGGACGGTACAAAAACATTTATATGGTTATATTTTATATGTAAATGTAGCTGAATTTCGTTAATATGTATGTTACAAAATTAGTAAATTATATTTTTCTTGTATTTTTCTTGATTGATTTCAGTCAGTGGACTGTGTGTAATGTGTCTTTGTCTCTGTCTACAGGTGTCCAATATCCTGAGTATGTGCAATGCCTATCTCAAACAATGCAACGCCCAAAACACAGTTAACCCACCTCTCTCCCTTCCTGCACTCCTGTCCCACGAGCCAGACTGTGTTTTGGGGAATCCTTTACCCCCCGAGCCCGACCCCCACTGTCAGAACTCAGACCCAAACAAGAACCTGCTCCTTCCAAATCCAGACAGTGATTCCGTCCCATACAAGCGACCTCATCCAGCCCAGGTCTCAGGCCCCTCTGACGCAGCTGGCAACTTGGTGCCGCTGCTGGAGAGGCAACCTCTGCACAGCTACAAACTCAGGAACTTTTACAGCAAGCAGTATTTCAAGCAAAGTGCCAACCAGAGCTGCAGTTCTGATCTGAGCCAGAGACACTGCCCCCAAGTCGTGGGGGAGCAGTATAACTCCAGTCAGGTTCTGCAGAATACATCAACAAGTGAAGCCAGTCAGACCCTCCAGAACACAGCACCAACAAACACAGTCAATCAGAACCTGCAAAATTTGCAGACAAATGCAGCCAGCCAATCCCTGGTAGTTTCGACAGCCAATCAGACACTGCTACCAGGGGCCTTAAATGCCAGAAGTGCAGATCTGTCCCACCTGTCTGAGACGTCACAGACACCTGCGTTTTGTGCCAGCACATCTTGTCCCGAGGTCTTAAACCAACTACCCTTGGTACCCAATGACCCTGGCACACCCTCAGTACCTACAGGTGACGTAAACAGACCTCCTTCCCCACGGGACCTGCGACCTAAGAAGGCTGTGTACCTGAAGAAATTTAATTACCTTCGCTCGCACCATGCTCTAAACGAGGGGGCAGAGCGGAACCAAGTTACCGACAGCTGCAGTGCAGAACCAGTCCAGCAGGCAGAGACACAGAACCAGTCAGTCCACGCTGGTACAGATGAGCTGTCGGAGGGTGGTGTTTCTGAGTCAGCAGAAGCAGCCGTGTCTAATTCAGCACCCCAGCCATCCAGTCCCCCCAAACCTCAGCCAGAACAGCCACTCTCCATAGGCCAGACGGAGGGATCAGAAACTACCAGTAATAAGTACTGCTGTGAAATGTGTGGGAAAACCTTCAAACACCCCAGCAACCTGGAGCTGCACAAACGCTCACACACTGGTAAAACACACACACACACACACACACACACACACACACACACACACTTGACAAATGCAGACATTGTTGAGAGAGAGTCACAAAAATATGCACTGTTCCCAGATACCAAATCCAATACAAAATCCAAATGTCTCTTTTTTAGTTCTGAACTGGAGCTACAAGAACGACTCTACAGATCAATAATCACTCAAATCTTTTGTCATAAACACATCACTTAAACTTTTCTAGACCCGCTCACACCACATCCATTCAGGTAGAGCAGATTTGTGGACATGGTTTAGGACACAGTACAACAGGCAGGTGTTTCAGATGACACCAGGACTGCTGTTAACAAAGAAGGACCGTTTGAAAATTAGGTTTCTCCATATATATAACACCACAGCAACTGACTCTAGATCAGCACTCTTGCTCCTGAGGTGATTTGTGAAAACAGACCCTTTGTGTAAAATGGCAACTGTGGTGTTTGTTTGTTTTGTGTTTATTTACAGGTGAGAAACCATTCCAGTGTAATGTCTGTGGGAAAAGCTTCTCTCAGGTGACAGAAGGTTCTTTCAGGTGTTGTATACTTATTACACAAGCAGCAACAACAGAATTATACATTTGTGTGTGTGTATGTAGGCAGGAAACCTGCAGACACATCTGCGTCGACATTCAGGAGAGAAACCCTACATCTGTGAACTATGTGGGAAGAGGTAACTGTGTCTCTCCCCATCACTCAGTATAAGTATCTTCTGTCTCTACTCTATAAGTGTCTACTCTGAGTGGGTAGGGTGGTCCTCCTTGTCTGCATCACTGAGTGTAACTGTACTCTCTCTGGGTGGGTGGGGGGTCCTCCCCTTCCCACATCACTCAGTATCTCTGTCCTCTCTCTCTTTGGGTGGGTAGGATTGTCCTCTCTTTCCCTCATGGCCCAGTATATCTGTCCTCTCTCCCTATGTTGGTCCTTCACCACCCCTAAGGTTTTTCAATGCTGGAAACAGAGAAAAACTCTGTGTGTATGTGTTCCCAGTTTTGCTGCATCAGGTGATGTTCAGCGCCACATCATCATCCACTCTGGAGCTCGTCCTCACTTGTGTGACATCTGTGGACGAGGTAAGCACAAAACAAACTAAACAAACCTAAACAAACTGTTCTTAAAAAATTACACCCATGAAATGTTCTTTAAATAATCGCAGCCTGGACTGCCTAGATCCTCTAAGGAGTGTGCTCTGTAAGGGTTCTCTGTACCCTCAGGAGTGTGTTTTGTGAGGCTTCATTGTACCTTTAATGGGTTCTTTTTTACAAATCTCATTTACAGAAATGGCTCTGCAAATGTTTCACACAATCAACACTTTGTACTTTTATTTTGTAAACAAAAAAAATTGTGCCAAAGGACCATATTTGGTACTGTGTAGAACTTTTGAGAGATACTGTAAAAATAAAGTACTCTGTGTAACATAATGAGTGCTGTTCATCTGAAAAGTGTGTGGTGTGTGTGTTTGTGTGTGTGTATGTCCAGGCTTCAGTAATTTCAGTAATCTGAAGGAACATAAGAAAACCCACAGCTCTGATAAGGAGTTTGTGTGTGATCAATGTGGAAAATCCTTCAATATGCAGAGGAAACTCTTGAAACACACCATGAGACACACAGGAGAGAAACCATACTGCTGTCAGACCTGCGGTGGGTCTCTCTCTCTCTCTCTTTATATATATACATATACAGTAAGCCCTCGGTTTTACGCAGATCGGTGTAACGCGGATTTGTCTGACAACCAAACTGTTCAGCTGAAAGGTTGCCAACCACTATAAAAATAATAATAATAATAATAATAAGATGCCTGCTGCAGCATAATAGCAGGCCTGCATGACAGTTACCTCAGTTTATTTAGTATTAATAAGCTGTGCCCTGTCTAAACATGTAGGTATAGAGAGTTATTTCAACGTTTCTTTTGAGTATGAGTCTCTGTTTTGGCTTGCCGCTCGCCGCTAATGCTAGCATTTTCTGATTCTGATTATTTATTTCTCTTTGCTGCTGCATTTGCAGCATCTGTGGCAGCTGCAGACCAGAATCTGGTCTCCGTGTTTTTCTTGTTTTTCGTTTCGTTTCCGATTTTTTATTACTGTAAATTAAATTAAAAGAGGCAAATACGGGTTTACCTTTACATTGTCTTTAATCCTCTTTAATCTCTTTGCTGTACTGAGTTTAAATTTAATTTAGTTCTTTTAGTTCTAGGAGCATATTTAGGGTTTACACTATAAAAATAGGCATTTTTCACTCTCTCTCTCTCTCTCTCTCTCTCTATCTAACTATATCTTTGTGTGTGTATGTTTATAGGTAAGTGTTTTGCCGGGTCAGGTGATCTCCAGAGACATGTGCGTTCACACACAGGTGAGCGTCCATATGTGTGTGACACGTGTGGAAAAGGGTTCACTCGCACGGCGGTGCTGCGGAGACATAGAACGCACTGCAGGCCTGTGGGCGGTTCAGACACTGGAGACGCTGGGACCCTCACACAGCTGGATACTGGAGACGCAGGGCCCCTCACACAGCCGCACACCAGAGACACCGGGACCCTTTCGAAGACAGATGCCATGGACACTGACAGACCGGCACACACAGCTGGCAAAGCTACAGCCCCACACACACACACTGCTCAGCCTGCAAACCGAAAAAAGTCTCAGTCATGCCCGCCTGCCTCAACACTACCCCCTGCAGGAAACTGTCAGCCCACCCCGCCCCTCTCTGACCTTGCCTCCTCCACCACTCCCTTCCCCTTGCACTCCTCCTCTTCCTCTCTCACTGAGATGCGTCCTGTTGTTCCACACCATGTCCTGGCCCTGCCCCCTCCCTGTAAGTCCCACTTAACACAGCAAAAGGACCCTCTCCCGCCCATTAAACCTGTCCTACATCTTGACCCCTCCTTCAGCTCCTGCAGTGAGGAGGACAGACCCCACACCCTCACCGCTCTACGGCCTCACCTGCTGACAACGGAGGCACCCTGCAGCCACCCGCCTGCTACCCGCAGCAACAGTGCCCCCTACAGGACCTCTGAGGGCTACTGCTCCAGCGGTGCTCTCTGGGGGCTGGCGATGAAGACTCTCCAGAGTGACAGTAACATGGACCAATGATGAGACTCGACCAACCCCTCTTTGCGTCTGAATTTATGGGGTGTTTAAAGTGAAGCAGAACAGTTATGTGGTGTGCACCAAGATGTAGGATAGAGCTCTGTAGGTTTGTATTGGTTTCTGTGGCAACCACAGTATTAAAAAAGGTTGAGTTTGAAAATCATGTCTGTCCCAATTCCATTCCCCATATGTGTCTAATAAACAGCCAAATAAACATATTCTTTTACACAGCAGGACTGACTGACTGTGGTGTAATAATCAAAGATAGGAAACATATTTTAGGAAAACAGTGAGGATGGCTTTGACCAAGCTCCACACAGAGCACTCTTGATATTTGGGCCGCACAATATAAAGAGAATATCAGTATGGTGATAATGCTGCTGCATATTACAATTGAGATACCCTTCAGTAAATTAAAGTGCCTATATTATAGCTGAAATTAAAAAAGTTTGAAGTATGTAAATATTTGCTGCCCTGACCACTAAACTGCAAAAAGTTTCAAGTAAATGTTTGTCACAAAACCTACATATATCACCTTAGTCAGCCTACAGCAGTTTAGCCCTACCGATTCATGCTGAAGTTCTAAGGAGTGTTTCAGCCCTTTGCTTGTCTTTTGAATGAGCTGTGATGCAGAAAAAGATCAGTCACCTAAATCCGTTTTAAAGGTACAGTAACAAAAATAAATGGTTTAATTATATGATTGTATGACGGTATGATAAATTATGAAACATTTGTTGACATAATCCCAACAAACAAGGAAAATATTGAATAAGGTCCCTTTAATGCACCTCAAAGGAGGAAGGACAGTTATACTGAGTTATAATGAATCAATAAGATATAAGCCTTCACTGTTTGTTGGCTTTGTTAGTCTCATAGCTTTAAATTTGTTACTTTAAGGTGTTCATTTGAAGTCTATTGACCCAGCCACCTCCGCACTCCCTTAAATCAGACGACATGTCCCCCATTGCCCTCTCCCCAAGTGCCCTTGCCCTTGTTGGGCCTTTGCAGCCTGGCAACCAGTGAGACAGGGACCATCAGTAACAATGCACTCAAATCAGCCAGGACACCTCGCCCAGAGATACACACAAAATCTTATGTTTCATGACAAAAACTGAACAGATGCCTGTTATAAGACAATAAATACCTTTATAAAATATTCTCACAGGGAGTGACGCACTTTTTCACTTAAAAGAATCTAAAAGAATCTTAAAATTATTTTAAGTTTTGTTCTAATAAATCTATCTGAGTAGAGTGCACAGTTAACCTCTTTGCAAGCCTCAGGTATCCAGGCTGGTTGTTAGGTGGTTGCTTGGGTGTTGCTAAGGTATCTAATATGGTTGCTAGTATTGCTAGGGTTCTAGTACCGTAGTGCCAAAAAGGGCTGTACACATACATAACACAGGGACAGAGATATTTATGTAAAAAGAACAGCTCTGTTTCAGGCTCTGTTTGGGCTTTCCACTATTCATTACTATGGAAACTACTTTGAATGGTTGCTAAGTGTACCCTTGCGTGAGTCCAGTCAAAAAGCTGTAAACGACCACACTCCTCATAGTAACATGAACATTCTAGAGTTCATTAGGAACGGGAAGAGAGTTCCTAATGAACACCACAAATACCTGCTGTTGTTTTGTTGTAGCCCTTTTACAACAGAACAGCAGGTATGTCTGGAGGGCCATGAAGAAGACCACTGACGTCTAGACCAGCATCCATGGCACAGACGTTGATCAGGACAGGGCCAGCAGGTTGGGCAGCAGACCAGCTCCAGCACCGCCCTCATTGCACCCAGTGCACCTGCGATCTCCATTAGAGTCGTGTCTAATTGCAGCTCTCCATCCCATCCTTCTCCTTCTCCCACCATCTTACCATCTATCACCATCACTAAGGACCAAGTGAGGAGAGAACTATGCAGACTCCATTCTGCCAAGGTCCCAGGGCCAGATGGTAGTTGTGCGCCTCCTAGCTATGTGGAGTACTGCTGAGGATCTTTAACTTGAGCCTTAACTTGAGAACCAAGAAAGTATGCCATTGTGTCTGGTTCCTGTACCCAAGAAGGTATGACCCAGTGTCCCATCGGACTGCAGGGCAGTAGTGACTGTTGTAGGCTGAATGGGTGGGGCTGAAATGCTGTACGCTGAATGGGCAGAGCTAAATTGCTGTTATGCGATTTAGTAGAAGCTCTTATCCAGAGCGACGTACATTAGAAGAATTCTAAATTGCCGTACGTTGAATGGGTGGGGCTAGATGAGTGGGTGGGGCTAAAGTGTGATCAGATCTAAACTGCTACAGGCTGTGATAGATGTAAATCTGTTGTGTTTGGTGACGTTTCAAAAACGATTACACAGTGTGTGTGTAGCTCGCTGCACCTCTCCTCGGTGTGTCGAGGCAATTAATTCGCCAAGCCATTACATCATTCTCTCCCTCTCTCTCTCTCTCTCTCTCTCTCTCTCTCTCTCTCTCTCTCTCGTTCTCTCACACACACACACACACACAGACACACACAGACACTCAAAGACCCCGCGGAATTCTCAGCAGCAGAGCAGGAGCTCCGGGCGGAACGGTGGGGCGAGTGTTTCTCAGAAAAGGTAGGATTTCCAGGATTTTTATGCACCAACCTCTCCTCCAGTCCACCTTAAAGTGTGCAGGAGGCTGAAGTGTGCTGATCCTCTATCCATTGGAATGGAACCACTGTGCCATTTAAGGTGGATTGGAAGCGTTAGGAGAAATCCAAGTGATGTGTCATGGAGCAGGACTATGTGTGATTGGGCATCACAGCCTTTCTCCTAATTAAGGCCTCTTATCTTTACAATAAACCCGTGATGTGGGCACAGTGTACATAACATCTGCTGTTTTGACCACTTTGATTTATCTGCAAATCAGAGAACACGTTTGTGCATGTATGCGCGCAGGGAGGTCTCTGCAAGATGGTGAAGCTGGGGATTAATGTGAGTGAGAAGAAGAGCGGAGGAGCGGAGGAAGCTTTTGACACCATTCCGCTCATAACGCCCCTGGACGCAGCGCAGCTCCAGCTCCCCCCGCCGGACACGGTAAGCAACAGCCTTTTCCATGGTCCGGCCGTGGAGACCATCCAGGTTTGGGAGATGATGCTCGCCTAAAACCAGCGGTGTTGTAGGATCATCTCCAAGGAGATTTAGACGTCTATATTCTGTTACAGAGTATCAAACAAGCCGACCTGTTTTTGGGGTTGGAAAATTAGCTCAGACCTAATTATAGGTCCTGTTCTAGACCTCGCCAAACAAGGGGACGATGCGCTTTTGAGGTTATTCACAAAGCACTGGGTGGACTCCCACTACCGCATTACCACAAACACACACAACCTCACACGCCACTGTAGTGCTGTACTTCGTGGAGGTCTTGCTAATTATCCAGCTCCACCCAGGGATGGCGACTAAGATGGTCGCAAGTACGACTAGATGTTTTGGCGAATAGTATTTTCATTTCAGTCGCCTTCGTTTCGTTCGCGACCAACACCGAGAGCAATGGTCTCTATCGCTTCTCATGGCCTGGCAACCTGTTGCAGAGCGCGTTCTAAAATATATGTAAACAAAAAACAAGAAACACTGTTTTACACAGTCTGTGTCGTGGTTTCTTGTTTCGTTTCAACACTGTGTTTTAGTATTTGTCGCTGACCTTTAAGAGCCAAACGAAATGGCTAAACGAAAAATTTCAGACTTTTTCTCAGTGCCAGCTCCTTAAGATATATCAAGGGCTAAATGATCTGCAATGAAAACTCTTTCTTGAAGAAGCATGAAGAAGCATGGCGATAGTAGGACGCATAAGAATGTCAGAAAAAGCTGGTGAGGATGGGGCAGAAAACGAGATGAAAGAATTAAAAATAAAATTCAATGCAGCATATGTGACTGCACTGTAAGAGATCCCGTTCTGATGAAGAAGAATGGCATGGACGTCTCAAAGGCGTATGATAATGACACAGCATGTGCAGTTTGGAGGTTGCATCGCAGACAAATGAAAAAGTAACGTTCTGAAAGACGTTTTAAAGGCAAATTACATTTCTGTTATAACTGTGAAACAGATGTCTCAGGGAAAGACAATATTATCACATACTGTACGTATGTGTCTGATGGAACAGCTGTGACTCGCTGTGTAATTCCTTTCAAAAAATGACTGAAAAAATAGTTGCTACACAAGTCCATGCTCACCTAACTAATAATAATCTGTATGAATGGTTCCAGTCTGGTTTTTGCCCCTTCCATAGCACTGAAACAGCACTCATAAAAATAACCAACGACCTTCTTATGGTAGCTGACTCTGATCTACTTAGCATCTTTATTCTCCTTGATCTGAGTGCAGCCTTCGGCACTATTTTTCACTCTGTTCTCTTTAGTAGGTTCATCTCCATCTGACTCTGCCACACTTGTCTGGCCGCACTCAGTTTTCTTCAAATGTTCTTAAACTTAACAGTAATAAAGAGTTTCTTCTGGTAGGCTCTAAATCTACACTATCCAAAACAAAGTTTTTCTATTAATATTGACAAGTCCGGAAGTCATCCTCGCCACACTTTATCTTTTGATTTACACATCGATAAAGTCACTCGGTCTGCATACTTCCATCTATGCAACATCAGTCATCTCTGTCCTTCCCTCACCCCACATGCCACGGCCATTCTGGTCCATAGCCTTTCTACGTCCCGGATCGATTACTGCAATTCACTTTTATTTGGCCTTACTCAAAAATCCCTCCATAAGCTCCAACTTGTCCAGAACTCTGCTGCTCGTGTTATTTCCAGGACCCCTTCCTTCCACCACATCACTCCCGTTCTGCAGCAGCTTCACTGGCTCCCGGCATTCATTTCAAAATTCGTCTGTACACATTTAAGGCCATTCACCACTTCTCCCCTCCATATCTGTCTGACTTGGTTCAGATCACTGCTCCATCTCGCTGCCTCAGATCCTCCTTCTCTATTTGTTTCTCTGTCCCCTCTCACTGCCTTCACACCCTGGGGAGCAGGACCCTCAGCTGCTCTGCTCCTCGGCTTTGGAATTCTCTACCTCCTTTTGAATCTAGATTCAAAACTCACCTGTTCAAACTAACTCATTCAACATCAATTTCTCCACTCTACCATTTTATTTTGGATTGTTTTATGTAGATTCTGTGCTTGTTCTTTTATTATTTTGTTATGTACAGTGTCCTTCTTACAGCACATAGATTCTCAGGCTGAAAGTTCAGTGCAACTGGAAGGGCAGTCACCAAGCAGGAGTGGGGGGGCTGCAAGCAGCAAAACTGTCCTAACCATCCAAAATGTTAAACTGAAAGGCTCCCAGATTCAGGCTACATTCCGAAAGGATCTGAAGGCTGTAAATAAGAAAACAGTTGACATTACTGTTAACAAATTGGAGAAGTTTGGAAACATGATGTCAGGAACAGTCAAAAGGACCAGACATCATCGAGTCATTTTTAGTGTTTTGTCGTGATGCATGGCCAGAAGATATTGCTACCTATGGTGAGAACGAGATAGACACACTTGTTAAATGTTACAGAAAGCTCTTATCAAAGAATGGCTGTGAGTTTCACGACTGTGCAGAGCGAATGGCAGTTGTTGAAAATATTAGTGAAGGGTCAGTTTATGGATATGACTTGCAGTGACCTTTGGAAAGTGATGCTAAGGAAACAGCCATTCTGCACAGATTTGAAAAACCTGCTTCACTTAGTGGAAATAATGCTGGTGCTTCCAATAACTGCAGATCAGTGTGAGCGAGGATTAGCAAGGATTAGTACAGAGGGCCCTACACTTGAGCATTTTGACCCAGAGCCCAGTGTGTTACAACCAGAACGCTCATTGTCAGCCAGCGAAGAAAAACGTAGAGTAAATTATACTGGTTGGCTGGTGATACTGATATTATAATGGCTGGTGACAGTGACTGTGAACTTGAAGAGTAATAATGTTCTTTTAAAAAATTGTACATACTTTGAAAGATGTCAAACATTTACGGTGTTCATTTCATATTCAATGTTATACATTCTTGTTAAAATGTGTAGGAAGCATTTTCATTGTTTATATGTGTAGTGTTAATTATTCATGTTATTATGTATAAGACAATGTAGAAGAGACTCTGGAATTGAAGTATTTCTTGTTATTATGTAAGATAATGCAGAAGACAAAAATAGACAGTTCCAGCAGCTCAGATAGGAAGTCAGAAGTCAGCATGCGGTACGACTGGAGACAAAATGTGCCAAGAGAATGTTTTTTCCCCCCAAATATTTTGTGGTTAGGAGCCAGTGGTTCCTAAGGTTTATTTTGTCTGGAGCACTGTCCACCTTTACCTTTAGTTTCAGCACCAGAACAGCAGCGATGAGGCGCAGATTCACATCCACATCAATTCCAGTTTAACTGGCGGTTGGGAAGATCTGACCACACATTATTTGGGTGAGAGACACAAAAGCTGAGAGTGAAGTGTTAACACAGGTGTGACTCTGTGTATGTATGTGTGTGTGTGTGTGTGTGTGTGTGTGTGTGTGTGTGTGGCAGGTGGTGGTGAAGACAAAGGCGGACTACAGTGAGGAGAGGAAGAGGGAGAGGTTTCATCCCGTTGTGGGTGTTGTGGATGGAGCATCTGAACGAATCAAAGTAGGAGTGTGTGTGTGTGTGTGTGTGTGTGGATGAGAATGCTTGATATATTGCCCCCTCCCCTTCTATCAGTCCCCCATCCTCTCACCCCAGCCTGTCACAACTGACCTTGGAGGAGGGATACAATATATATTGAATGATGCTTTATTATTTTGTAATAATGTATTTCATTTAAGTCTGAATTGTGCAGCATTGATATGTTATGATCCGTGCATGTGTGTTTTCAGCATCCTCTGTCTCTCCGTTTACACCCGACCCCCAACTGGTTTTGGTTACTAGGTAACACAATTCCATCTCTGAGAAGCAGGTAGGGGGGGGGGGGGGGGGGGGGGGTGGGCAGAAGGAGCGAGCGGTAGAGAAATAGGGAGAGTGTACGATAAAAAGAGAGAAAGAGAAGGAGAGAGAGATAAAGAGAGAAGAAACGTAGAGACAGAAAGAGAGGGAGAGTGACAGAGAGAGAAATTATGAGAAAGAGTGGGTGGGGTAGGCGACACAGAGCAAATAAAAGGAGAGAAAGAGGGAGAGAAATAAAAAGAGAACAGAAGGAGCGAAAGAGCAGAAAGAGAGAGCGACAGCAGAAGGCTATGTGTAATGGTCCAAGGTTTTTTTTGTGATTAGCAGCTCAGCAGTGTAATTAGTGTGTGTTCAGAGTGTAAGCTCTATACACCCATCTGAAGGTGTTTCAGCTGCAGGCGTCTCAGGCTATTAGAATGAATTATAATGCGTTATAACAACGGTTAATAACGAGTGTTTGTTTCTTGTCCAGGCTGTGTTCTGATCTAAATATTGTTGCTGTATTCATTTCCTTTTGTATTCCACTGGTGTCGATTTCTGAACAAAATGATTCATTTGAATCAGATCTTGATAATCGATTCATAAATCTGCCTTGCAGTGTTTACACTCATGTTATAGACCAAACGACAGTAAGGGAATTTCCCCCAAAATATAACAGTCCTGCCAATAAAACTACTTTAACTGAATTAAAGTACCGCAGATCAATAGGAATGACCCTCTGTCTTTCAGATGTGCATAAGACGTGACTTTCCCTGCGACAGTTTGAATAGCTTCTCCATCTGAATCTGAATGTTCTGCATGTTCTTTAAATGTCCTGAATTGCTCCAAAGTGATATTTATATTTGATTCACTGAATCATTTATAAGAGAATTGTATAAAGACTGAATTATTGTGAAGTTTACTTTTAGATGAGGAAGTTTGCGTTGGGATGTGTGTGTGTGTGTGTGTGTGTGTGTGTGTGTGTGTGTGTGTGTGTGTGTGTTTTGTTGCCAGCCATACTGTGAGTTGTTTAACGGCTGAGGCATTTCACACTGTGCTTGGAGTGTTGCCTGGATGCTGGACACACACAAGCACACACACAATCCTGATAGCAGTGAACAAGCAATGCAACCAATCAGCTAATTATCAATTAACTAATTAATAATAGGTTTTTACCACTTATCCATGTATTTCATAAACTGCAGGTTTTTTTTATTGTTCAGCACTGGAACATTGTTGAGTGAAAAGGAAAATCTGTCCAAAAAAACAAGTTCCTTTATAGCATGGAAAGAATATGATCCTGTTAACTGGTTGTGTAGTGATACAAATTCTAGGCTGTCTTTTAACATTAAATGCACTCATTTTTATGATTTCCAGGCAAATTAAAGTACTTCAGTAGTGACCATATTGTAAATTGAACTGTTAGCAAGGAATATTGAGTGTATTTTTTAGTAAATATGAATTTAGCTTATTACAGGACACACATACGACAGCAATCTTATCCTAAACCTAACCTTCAACGTCATACATCCACAGTGCTCCACTAATGTGGCCAGTCAGTCAAGACGTGTTCAAATGTATCTTCTTTAGATAGGAACAGGAACTACAAGGCTAACATCGCTAACGCTAGTCAATAGTCTTTTAACACATCCCCAAAGCTACTCTGGACCCAATTTATTGCTTAAAGGAAGGACTCAGATTTGGTGCTTAATGATAGGAAACTGTAGCTGATGTCAATAACGGGAGCCGGCATGTTAGTGTGGGTATTTATGTATGTGTGTATGTGCGTGTGTACAGACGGCTCTGCTGGTAGTGTGTGCTCTGGCATTCCTGGTGTGTGTGGCGTTCCTGGTCGTATTTAAGGTGTACCAGTATGAGCAGCCCTGCCCTGACGGATTCACCTACATGGTAACAACTTTTTTATTATTAATGTTAGTAAAACTGTCAGATAATTCAGCTAATAGCAGAAAATAAAGCCCATACCAACATTTCATAATTCTGTTTATGTAAAAGAGCAGATCTGAGTGGGTTTGGTGTGGAATAGTTCATTGTAGTGGTACAGATATCATTTCCCAGTGTTGGTAAATGGAACCAGACGTCTCCAACACAAATACAGCCGTTTTATCCACTATGGACCCTTAGTGAAGCCTCACACATTTATTTGTAATGTTGACAATGATAAAATTGTGGACAATTTGAACTAAAGTGTGTCGTCTTTTGGGACTATTTTACCTTACGACGCCTTGCATGTATCCCTCCACCTGAAGGATCTTCCTCTCCTTCTCTCTCTCTGTCTGTGCAGCAGAGCCGCTGCATCCCAGTGGGAGTGTACAGTTACAATCCCCCTCAGGGTCCAGCCAGCCGTGGGCGCCTCTTCACCATCATAAACCACTACAATGTGGCTAAGCACACCATCACCCGGGCCGTCTCGCCCTGGTTCAGCATCACCTCCGAGGAGAAGGTCTCACAGCTTCAGACCAAGACAGACCAGAGCCTCGCCTAAAACACACACACACACACACACTCTCTCTCCCTCCCTCTCATACGTTAGCAACCAATAGTTTTGACACCCCTGACTGAATGTGTTCTAATATTTAAGATGCAAATGTATCCACAGATCTTTCTACTGGAGTGAAATAAGGCCTCTGCAGAGTTTATTTCACTCCAGTTTTTGTCTTATGAAGGCACAAACAACAAAAAGTAACAGGGATGAACGTGTGGGGACACAGATTGCCCATTTCACCCTAAAAATTATTTTAAAATGTGTAGGTGTAGGTGTATCTAAACCTCTAGCAGGCAGTGTGTTTTCAATTTACACGGACATTCTTTCAAATAAACACATATGCCTGGTGTAAGTGATTTAAATGACTGTGTCCTGCTGGCAAACCCGAATTACTATATTTACTGGGGACGGTATTTGTCCTTATGGCAAAGCCATCACTTCACATTTCTTATAATGGGCCAGATTTTTTCTCTCTCTCTCTCTCTCTCTCTCTCTCTCTTTCTCTCTCTCTCTCTCTCTCTCTCTCTCTCTCTCTCTCTCT
>JBBJLR010000029.1:3852810-3864133 GCA_037577145.1 Brachypetersius gabonensis
GACAGGAATATATACACATGACCAGAACACGTGACTCAACCAAGAGGCACGTGACCGAGAGCCAGGGAAACCTAGACTGACCCGTAACAACAATAAACCTTTCTCCCTCATTCTGTTGCTCACAGCACTCTTCCGCACTCTCTGGATGGACGGTCTTTTAGCCTCCTCTCCAACCAATTCCTCTGACTCTCTCTCATCCTGCTCCTCAGCTCTCCCGTCATCTTCATCCTCTCTCTCTCTAAACTGTTTTTTGTCAACAGGGGCAAAACGTAATGCCCTTTTTATGGCTGCTACACAGCCTTTGCAACGGATGTTATTTCCAGAGCTGTGAGAAAATAATAAATACTGTCTTGCAAGTGAAAACTCATTATGTCTGATGCTAAAAGTGCACCAACATTTTTAAATAATTGTTAAAGTAAAGTTACAAAAGGAAAAACATTTATTTCAAGCGAAATCCTGGAGGGACTGGATTAAGTGTATGTTAAATCTACAAATTTGATTGTCATAGTAAACAACAACAATAGCGTGAACATGGGCAAACATTAATGTTACAAAACTGAATCGCACAGCTTCCCTCCGTCTCTTCACTTTTTCTTTACTTGACTTACACAGTTCGCGTTGCTGGTCTCCTTTCTTCCTCTTCCTCCCGCGCTGCTGCTCAAACAGCTCCAGTCAAAACAGGAGCCGCGGGTGTTACTTCCAGCAGCCGAGCCAGCGCATATCACCGTAAGAAATTAATAAATTATTATCTCTTTGGCACAGGAGCCTCAACAGTTCTACAGCGGCACAGGCCCCTGTTGGCCCCTGTCTAAAACTGCATATGAAAACAGTAATAAATGAATTTAATTTACAGCAATAAAAATACAGGGCTTTAAGAAGAACAAAATGAAAAACACGAGAACACTGGACATAGCTTCACGGGGGAAAATTCTGGACTCCAGCTGCCAGAGATAAGTCACAGGGAGAAATAAATAAAGTTCTCCGATTAGCTACTTTCAGACCTCCTGTAAAGAGGTATTTCACCATCCCAAGATTCGCTTTCTTTGTGTTCTCCAGACAGTGTTAAAGAATGTATTGTTATATTTTATTTTACATGAAACTGTAGCTGAATTTAAGTTAACATTCATGTTACAAAATTAGTCAATTATATTACTCTTGATCATTTAGCTCTAAAACGCATGAAAAAGTATATATTGCCACGAAAAACAAGGCAATCAGATGCTGAGCAAAGGAGGCTCATTCTGTTCAGGTGCATCTGATTCCCTTGCTCACTGCCGCTCCCAAACATAAACAATGCAGCACTAGGAGAAGGGGTGTGGTGGACCAGGCCAAATACAAAACAAATGCGGAGGATATCTGGGGTTTCAGGTAATGTGCAGGTACTGTACTCTTGAGTGTATATACAGGGTTGTGTGTTTCAGTGTGCATACTGGGTAGTGTGTTTGAGAGTAAATGTTGTGTGAGTGTGTTGTGTGCATTTGAGTATGTACACTGTGGGGGGTGTTTTAAGTGTGAATGCTAGGAGTGTGTTTGAGTGTGCACATACTGGAGAGTGTGAGTGTGACTGCTGTGGGGGTGTATTTGAGTGTATATGCTGGGAAGGGGAAGTATGTTTGAGTGTGACTGCTGTGGGGGTGTATTTGAGTGCATATGCTGGGAAGTATGTTTGAGTGTGACTGCTGTGGGGGTGTATTGGAGTGTATATGCTGGGAAGGGGAAGTATGTTTGAGTGTGACCGCTGTGGGGGTGTATTTGAGTGTATATGCTGTGAAGTATGTTTGAGTGTGACTGCTGTGGGGGTGTATTTGAGTGTATATACTGGGAAGTGTGTTTGAGTTTCTATACTGGAGAGTATGTTTGAATATGTATATATAATGTGAGAGTATGTTTTGAATGTGCATGGTGTGCATTCAAGTGTGTATAGTGGTGTGTGTTTTAAGTGTGAATGCTAGGAGTGTGTTTGAATGTGTATACTGGATAGTGTGTTTTAAGTGTAACTGCCATGCAAGTGATTTTGGATGTTGGGAGTGTGTATACTAGGGAGTGTGTATGCTGTGGAGTGTGTTTGAGAGTGAATACTGGGAAGCGTGTTTGAGTGTGCATGCTGATAGTATGCTTTGAGTGTGTATGCTGGGAAGTGTGTTTTGAGTGTTCATACTGGGGAGTGTGTTTCGGGCATCTGTGCTAGGGAGTGTGTTTGAGTGTATGTAATGGGAATTGTGTTTTGAGTGTGTATACATGCTGTGAAAGTGTGTTTTGAATGTGCTTGTGGTTTTTGGGTGTGCATGCTGTGATAGTGTATGTACTTGGGCGGAGGGGGTGTTTGAGTGTGCCAATTGGGTTCTGTATTTTGAGAGTAAATGCTGTGTGCGTGTGTTTGAGGGTGCATGCTGTGAGTGTGTTTGAGTGTGTATACTGGGATATATATATATACATGTTTTTGGTGCATACCCTTTTCTTTGGTATGCACTGTCGTTTTCTTTTATATAAGCAAGGTAATTACAGTAATACATTCTTTTTATTTTACAGTAATGTTCGTGGATTAGCTACTTTCAAACTTTTAGCCTCTGAGTAAAGCGATAATACCGTCCCAAGACGTGCTTTCTTTGTGTTTCTCTCCACAGTACCAAAACATTTATAGTTAATATGTATCTTACAATTATATTTTTCTTAATAATTTAGCACTCTAATGCTTGAAAAATTATATATTGCCACGAAAAAAGCTGTGATGTCTGGGCCTCATCCACCACACCCCATCCTCCTCATGCTGGGTTGCTAAGTGCCACGCCCAAAAATAAAAAAACAGCTTAAGGATGAGAGGAGGTGGCAGATGAGGCCTGGGTGTCACAAAAAAAAGCGAAGGATATCTGCAGTTTCGAATGACTGCCGGAATTACCACTTTACCCCCCACTCCACAAAAACATACGTTTTGTCCCCTCCACTTTTTGTTTCCCAGACAATGGCCGAGACCCTGCAAGCATGCAACCCCCACCTTTTCTTGGACAACGACTGAGATTTTGCACACGCACCGATCCCTGCTCACCACACCAAAAGGACCGAGAACCCCCCGCCCCAATAAAAGGACTCAGTAACCACCCCTCCCGCAAGATGCAGACCAAGTCGCCTCCCCCACATTAAAAATGCTTCTGGCGCCCCTGGTTTCAGCAGGTATATGTGGATATTTATGTTCCAAGAGCACCTGCATATAATGAAAAAACGCACTGTGATGTTCATACTGTATAGTGTACACTGACCTCCTGCAGTGCTAGAATGTAATACAGTACACCCCCACACACTATTACGTGGATCAACAGTCACAGATTCAGTGTAATGCTAATTTTTTTTGAGAACAAACTGATAATGGTACATGGAAATCCCCACAATAACTCGGAAACTGCAAATATCCTTCATTTTTTGGATGGCTATATATATATATAGCATTCTAAATATAATTTACTAATTTTGGAATATAAATATGAATGTAAATTCAACTACATTTCATTATAAAATATAACTGTATAAATAGAAAGTGCATCTTGAAATGGTAAAACATACTGTACTTAGGTTTGAAAGTAGCCAATCCGAGAATGCTGTGTTGTGCAGGCAGGCCTGCTTCAGCATGTTGTGGTGGTTCTGTCTTGTTTTCATATTTTAGTGTTTTAAACATTTTCCCCCAAGTTTCACCAGTTATCTCAGTTATTTAGTAAACTGTTCCCTGTCTAAACAAGTGGGGTGAGAGTTATTTCAACGTTTCTTTTGTGTACCAGCCTTTGTTTTGGCTGGCCTCACACTGTTAATGCTAACAGCTAGCGGTAGTAACTCGGTTTTTAAGCAATTTCCTCTGGGATCACTAAAGTTTTCCGCTTATTTATTTCTTCTTGTTGCTGCCATTTGTAGCATCTGTGGCAGCTGCAGACCAGAATATCCCCCGTGGATCATTTCAGTGTTTCTCTTGTTTTTTCTTTTTTCTTTCTAAATGCCATGTGTTTTTTATCACTGTAAATTAAATTAAAGGAGGTGAATATGGGTTTACCTTTACATTTTCTTTAAGGGGAACGCATTAAACTGAGTTTAAAATGAAATTAAAGTGTTCTGGGAGGATATTTGGTTTACATTATAAAATTAGGCATTTTAGGCTCTTTTTTTTTTACCACAACACAATGCGGTTTTTCACTATATGTGTGTGCTCTTGGGACATAACTGTATTACCTCTATATATATACTGTACTGTAATTCGTGCACATGCATTTGTTTCGTATGTGCTGTACTTTTCTTTGGTATAAGTAGGTAAATACAGTAATACATTAATTTAATTTACAGTGATAAAAATACAGGGCTTTAACAAGAACAAAACGAAAAAAGGGGAACACTCAAGAAGCTCCATGGGGGAAATTCTGGTCTGCAGCGGCCACATATGCCTCACAGGACAGCAGTCAATAAGCACATACTAGGTACTACATTTGAGTTAGTACGTACTACTCTACTGTCAAAATAGTACGTTCTATATAGTATGAATGATGGTAGTATGAATGGAATTCGGCCGGAAGCAGTAGGTCATCCGGGTTCTTCTCGCCTACTGTTTTTCGAATACTATGAATTCGGACATACTACTCACCTTGCAAACTGCTTTTAGCATATTATATAGTATGGAAGTATGCGATTTCGGAAGCAGCTTTTCTCTAACTTTCAAACCTCCTGCCTCTGAATACAGAGGGACGCGTCAAATGGCACCAGCCAATCAGCAGCAAGGAGAAATAAATAGTGCTCTAGGATTGGCTACTTTCAAACCTCTGGCTCTGAGTACAGTATTTCTGCATCCCAAGATGCGCTTTCTTTGTGTTCTGTCACCACTACCAAAACATTTAGTTATTTTTATGTAGAAATGTAGCTGGATTTATGTTATTTAGTAAATTTTATTTTTCTTAATTTATGCACTAAAATGGATGAAAAATTATATATTGCCACGAAAAAAGCTGTGAAGTCTGGGCCTTGTCCGCCACCCGCTTCATCCTTGTGCAGGGTTCATGTTTGGGCTTAGCAACCCAGAGGGGGGGGGGCAGAATTCACAAAAGTAAAAAAATGCAGAGGATATCTGCAGTTTGCGTTCGGTTCTCAGAAAAATATTGTATATTGTTCATTGTGTCGTTACACATTGTTGTCGTTTCATACTGATGTACTTGATAGACACCATCAACCGGAATCAAATTCCTTGTATGTGTTTGCTCACATACTCGGCCAATAAATGCTGATTCTGATTTGTGAATGCTAAGAGTGTGTTTGAGTGTAAATGCTGTGTGAGTGTGTTATTAATGCTTGTAGTGTTTTAAGTGTGTATACTGAGGAGTGAGAGTGCACATGCTGGGAGTGTGTATACTCAGGAGTGTGTATGCTCTGAAGTGAGTTTGAGGGGACCAGCTAGGAGATGTGTGAGTGTGAAGACTGAGAAGTGTGATTTGAGGATGTATGGTGGGGAGTGTGTTTGGGGTGTATGTGCCACGGGGTGGGTTTGGGTGTGCTTGCTGGAGAGTGGGCTTTAAATGTTTGGGTAGTATGTTTGAGTGTCTATATTGGGAAGCGTGTTTGTATACACGGGTAGTGTGTTTGAGTGTGTATACTAGGGAATGTATTTGAGTGTGCATGCGTGTGAACGAGCGTGTATACTTAAGCACAGTCAAGGATGGGGCGGGGACAGGACTTCAAACAGCCCTGCAGCAGCTCCAGACTTCAAAGCGGGCGCGGTTCGTAGGGCCGCTCATTTGAGCTAATGGGCTGCGAGCGTCTCAAACTGCAGATTTACTTAAGTGCCGGATGTGAAATTAAGGAAATGATCAATTACCGCGTGCATGTAATTTTATCAGTTACAACCAATTAGTGTTTACCAAAAGAGCTCGCGCTGGAGTCAGCAGTCTGAGGTACACGTCTTTGCGAGTGCTGTGCCCTCAGTCCCAGATAACAGTGGAACGTGATCGTGAAGCTCTGGAGTAACTCTGAATAAGTTTTGAAGAAGCCAGCAGCTTCAGAAAAGAAGCGCGTCATGCTGAAAAGGGCCGGTATGGGGCGGGACAGGCCGTTGTCCCGAGGCGAGGGCAGGGTGAGGCAGGGGTAGATTTGAGTCTGGCTCAGCTGCCGCCTGTCTGATCAGCCTGTCTGCGGGAGCCACCAAACCCAGTTCCAGCCTGACTAAGGCTGGTTATTTTTGGTGGGGTATGGGTTGTTGGTTTGATAGCAGTGCAGTGGAGAAGGGGCTGAGTTTAATATCCCTTCATTCAGGGCATTAGCTTGAATAACAGCCCCCGGAGCATTAGAGTCTGAATCAGCTCCATAAAACTTCATGAAAACAAGAGTCACTGCCTCACGCGACCGTGTTTCTATTAAGATAATGATGGGCGCCCTTAAATCTTCAGACTGTGTGTCAGAGAGCAGTTAACCCACCGCGCACAAGCACACACACACACACTTCCCCATTCTCATTTTCCCATATTTCTTTACCCTTAATGGGTCCAGTCAAAGGGAAAAAACCCGCTGATCTTGCTCCCGGCGCGGTCATTACTACCAACAGCCTTTGTTTGTGTGTGTGTGTTTATGCCCTGCAGCCATTAATAAAACTTCCCCAGCTCAAGTACAGCAATCCAGCCTTCTTCTCCAAACACTAAATATTTTATAATAGTTTATTGAGGTTCATTGTATTATTTTTCATGTTGGCCATCGTGGTACTCTGCTGTGAGACTCCCTATTCCACGTCAGGGCCCTGAGTGGTTTTGTTCTGCATCTTAAATACAGCTTAGTTATTTACTTACTTGTTTACTTCCCTCCAGCAGGTAAACAACCCTGGCGCTTCAAATGCCAGCTCGATGAAATTCATGAGAAACGCGAAACACCGCCCACGCTCGCCCTAATTGGTTGGCGGTTTGTTAGTCGTCCACTTCTGCCTGACCCTTAGCTCCTCCTCCTCCTCTGCTGAGCAATGATTGAATATGTCTGACTCTAGGCAGATGATTGAGCGGTGGTGGTCTTTAGCCCCTCCCATCTGCTCGTTAAAATAACTAAAATCAGAGTTCAGCTTTTAAACTTAATAAAGTACTTTTGGCCGTTTTTGTTATGATGCGCTTGCACTGGTGGTCTTCAGCACCTCTCAGATTTGACCGTGGTGGTCGCTAGCTTCTCCACCCTCGCGCGCTGATTGGCCCATGCTGGCCTTTATCTTGGCCTTAATAACGCGCGTGCCAGATTCATTGACTACATCCATGCGGGAGAGTTGGGATTTGGGCTTGAGCTTGAAGAAAGTTCCGGAACAGAAAATAAAAGGATCACAAGAAAGAGGAAGAGAAGAAGGGAGGAACCGGGAGGCTGGAGACCGTCCGGGTTGATTCACTTCTGCATGGCCCCCAGTGTCTCCATGTCCGGCAGCGCTGCTGAGAGACGCGGGGCGGAGGTGAAGCCTCGGCCGCCGCTGCCCTTCAGCGTGGAGGCGCTTATGGCGGACCGGACCCCCTGCAGACCGGACCGGCCAGAAGCTGGCACCTCCGGGAGCCCCCGAATGGATGCGCTGGTGTCCCCGCTGGCAGTGGGCTCCGCGTTCTCTGTGGGAGGGAAAATGGAAATGGTGAAGGAAGAGAGTCCCGAGCAGCACTCTTGGATGCAGAGCGCGGGATTCCCCCCCTCACCTCCCAGTAAGTCCTGCTGAGGAACCTGTTCCACACACCTGTCCCACACTACCGCATACTGCCGCGCGTTGCCCTCAGTGTGTATAGGTGTGCACTCGCGTGTGTGAGTGTGCGTGTGCGTTTTTGCTGTGGCCGATTTACTTTTACTTTTCTGTCTCAGAGCAGATTGTGTTCATAATACACATCCTTGTGTTACACTGTGAAACTGTAACAGTGTGTAACGTGTGTTCAGATGTTACAATAAGTGTGTGAGTTGTTGGTAGTTATTGCGTTATTTTCAGTTCGACTGGTTTGAATGATAAAATAAGAGATAAAAGTGAGGACATGTTTTTTTGTGTTTGTTCTTTTTAAATGTGTGTGAAGCGGTTTGTCTGAACCTAAAATACTGAAGTACGTACAACTAAACTTTAACTCAGGTCAAATAAACAGTTTTATACAAACAGTAAAACTTATTTTTTGTTCATACTCGAAAATAAAACTAAATACAATTCCAATTAACACGGTTCTACAGGACAGGAGGTTTTAAAATGTTATCTAATCATTTTAACTTTGAATTCATTAAAACACATTTAAGTATTATTATTACGATTGCTATTGCTGCATTTCTTATTGTTGTTATTATTATTACACAGTCCACTTCAGTCACTGTCTGAGAGGCACACAAACTAAATTTGTAAATTGTACATCAAATTCAAAAATCAGCCTCTGACCTACTGTACCTTTACAGCTTCTGGTTTTATGTAACAGTGGTGTGTGGGCGGGTACTTGGTTTGGGTGCTTGTCTCAGTTGTATCAGGTGGTCGCTCAGTCTCTACAACAGCGCGCCGCTGGTTTTAAGATGGCTCATCTTGGCAAACGTAGTTTATTTTTTACTCTCATGTAAGCTTTTAATAACACGCTTTAAAATCATCGCTTTGTGTGCGTGTTTGCCTTTGTGTAAATGCGCATGAAGTTATCTAAAGAATGACGTAATGAGGCAAAAGCAGTTTGACTGTTTTTCTTTTGGTTAAATAAAAACCGCCGAAAAAAATTATTTCTTTTAAAGTGCTGAATGTTTAGGCAGTGAAGCGCCACGTGTCGTTAAACTAAGGATTATTTTTAGTGTGTCTTTGTTTATGTTTGTGTATCCTAAATAATTCAGCGTTGTGTCTTTGAAACCTTAAAAGTTTCCAGTTAAGATATCTGTTTGGTTAAAATATAAAAAATTCAGTCCAGCAGATTTTTTCATAGAGTGCCCCCATCACCTCCTACACACAAACACACACTGCTGTATATATTTGTGTGTACACACACACACACACACAACCTTTATGTAGGCTAAGTAATTTTAGTCAGCATAAAATGTTACGTTTGTTTACACAGTTTATATTTTATTTGAAGTTTTAATGAAGCTCTAAATGTTTAAGGTGACAACATTTCCTTTCTGTAAAAAAGTCCTGTTGCAAAAATATTTACAGCCCTGTAGTCCACTTGGTCACCTTTTTCAACAGGGTGACACTTCAAGTGTCCTGAGATCCAGAGCTGACTCATGGTCAGGAGAACATTTGTCTGATGCAGGTGGACCTCTACAGCTCCACAACACGCAGTGTGGTCTGATGTGTGTGTATATGTAGCCTATGTATGTGTGTTTGTTTTTATGTGTGCGTGCGCGTGCGCGTGCGTCATTTACACACCAATCAATCTTGCTCTCCCGCAGGACGCCTCAGCCCACCCGCTTGCCCCCTGCGCAAGCACAAGACCAACAGGAAGCCTCGCACACCCTTCACCACGTCCCAACTGCTCGCACTGGAACGGAAGTTCAGGCAGAAGCAGTACCTATCCATCGCGGAGCGCGCGGAGTTCTCGAGCTCGCTGAGCCTGACTGAGACGCAGGTGAAGATCTGGTTCCAAAACCGGCGAGCAAAGGCCAAGCGGCTGCAGGAGGCGGAGCTGGAGAAGCTGAAGATGGTCTCCAAGCCCGCGCTGCCGCCCTCCTTCGCCCTCTCCTTTCCGCTCAGCGCGCACGTGTCAGCGTCCTACGGGGGCGCGCACCCGTTCCACAGGCACGCCTTGCCCGTGTCCCCCGCAGGCCTCTATGCGGCGCAGGTGGGATATAGCATGTACCACCTAGCTTGACGTTTTCACCACTCTGAAGCTCGAGAGACCTGCATGAACCTCACGTGCCAAAGGCCACGCGTCACTGTCATAGCACATACATACACTTTCTCCCAAACAGCACTGACAGTACCCCCACACTGTAAAATATTGTACATTTGAAAATATTGCCATTTATATATTTGTTGAATAAATTAACAATAAATTGTTTATTCAATTGTTTCCACGACGCCCTGCGTTCTTGTTATTTTAGTCTCTCTCACTAAAACTAACAATTTCGGTTCTACTGAAAAGATAAAGAAGTTAAGGTGAGTATTTGAGGTCAACGTTGTTTTAATTGAAAACAACAACAATAATAATAATAATAATAAAAATAATAATAATAAAAATAATAATAACAACAACGTAGGAGTTATTTTCAAAATATAAATAAATAATGTTTAATTTTTGTTAAATTAATATTGAAATTTAGCTCGGAATTATCATGAATACGAACGACCAGCATTATTCACTTTTAAGTAAAATTGTTGCTAAATATTTTTAGCGTGCGCTCTCTTCTGAGATACCGGACTTTTTTTGGGGGGGGGGAGGGGGGGGGGGAGTCTGTTTTTTTTCTGTAATGTGGTTTTAAAGTAGATATAACCGAAACTGCAGCTTAAACACGCTTTAGGTCCCCTGCATCAAACACCTGACCTTAAGAGCGAGAATCAAAAGAGCAAAATATAATATGAAAAATCAAAGTTTCGTCGATCCCAAGCACAAAATGTCAGTCGAGTTTTATATGATTTATAAAATGTAAAATTACATCATCAGGGAATCTCTGAACCGTTTTAAGGTCGAAGAAAAATAAAAACATTAAAAAAGAATAGCAATAATTAAAAAGTCTAAAAAGAGTATTAGTCTGAAAACTCTGAACTTGTAATTATGTGAATCACATTCTGGCGCGGTCTACCTGACAGGGTTTACGTTTTCTTTTTAATTAAATGTTTTTTACCGTAATTTTTCTGGATTACGCCACAATACTGTAGCGTGCTGAAGATTCTGGAATCTGAGCTGTTTCTCCAACGTTGCATTAAAACAGCCGCCAACATTTCTCAGACTGTCTCAGTGACGTTTATACGTTTCATGCATGCTCAAATTTCACGTTTTTGCATGCGTTATCTCGTCTTCATCTACTAATGACAGCACGGGGTCAGGGCCTGATGTTGACCACCAGTGATTGTGGAAGACCTCCCCACCCCTGACAGCTGTCTTACTCCCAGACTCTAAGCGCGCTGTGAGTCCTGGGGCTGGTCGAGGGGGTGCAGGTAGTGGTGGAGGGTTCAGTAACAGAGCCGAGACACTAATAAAGAAGAATTACAGGCTCGAGACGGTCCTTGAAAGCGGGACTTTGTTTTGGGTTTAAATTGCAGGGAAATAATTGCCATAATGAGGCGCGAGCTGTCGGAGGCTCCAGCGCGGCTGTAGCTTCAGGCGGACCTGCTGCCGCTCCACGCACACACACACACACACACACACACACACACACACACACACACACACACACACACACACACACACACACA
>JBBJLR010000029.1:3864233-3884990 GCA_037577145.1 Brachypetersius gabonensis
CAAATAAAAGTGTGTAATTAATCACTTCATTATTTTTGTGCGTCTATGGGGGTAGGAGTTGGGGTTGGGGGGGCCCGACTTTTCTTGGACACAGGCAAGGGGGGCTTTAAAGAAAAAAGGTTGGGAACCACTGGTTTAGTCTATACTGGGCTGAGATGTGGAACAAAGGGTGTGTCCAAAATCACGCACTTATGTGAGTGCACTGAGCACTGCCTTCTGTAGTGCACACTGGCGTGAGTAAGTGCTGTCCTAAACGTTTTGCACTTTGCAGAAGTGACAGACTAACATTTGCTCGCAATTCTCCAGCTGCCAAAATATCTGCCGGTTTTACTGCAGTGTTCATAAGTAAAATAATTTTATTAATGTTGCTTACATTTATACGAACCAGTTGCCTCCGATTGGGCTTGCATTTCACTGTTGGCTGCCATTATTCAACTTGAAAACTTGTTGAAAGTCTCGCCCAGTCTGCTACGTGGTCAAAATGGCATCCGTTTAGTGCGCATAGTGTTCCTCATTATGCACTGCGTTTTCTGGCCATTTTCAGTGCACTGAATTTTAGCTTAGTTTTCAGTGTAAACGCACTACGCCCTAAAGTCACGCACTAAAAGTGTGCGATTTTGGACACACTGAAAGAGTTCTGAAATCTTCAATTGTATAATAGTGTGAATAGCTGAACTGCTGCAGGCTGAGTGGGTCATATGCAATTGCATTAATGGATGTGACATCACAAGCATGAGGATTCCAAATGGCTATTATAGTTTCTGTATATTATTAGTGAGAAGCTCCAGGCTATGGGCCCATTAACTGACCTGTATAGTGAAACCTATCCCGTCTCTCTCTGTAAAGGAGCAGCTGAAGAAAGCGGTGTGTGAGAGTGTGTATGTGACACGAGACGCTGTTGCAGCACTCATAACAAACTACTACGCCCAGCTTCACACGATCGTCATGTCAACACAGTACACCCAACAACAGCAGCACAGCAGTACATGTACTTCTGTCCATCCAAAAATCTGTGTGTATAAAATAATTAATATAAAATGTTGTTTTTATATATAATGTTTGTGTTTCAGCGATGAGTGAAAAGCAGCACGAAAGACAGGAATGTGTAAGCACTCTACAGCGAGAACTGAGCAACTGGGCAAGAAAACCCAATTCTGCAGAGTTTTTCAGGAGGTACACACACACACACACACACACACACACACACACACACACACACACACACCCCGATAAAGGTCCTAATTGGCTCTGAAACTGAACACATCACTAGATCTGTCCAACATCAGGCTCTGAAACTGACCCAGGGGAGTCTGTCCTCATACCCCAGCCCAGTAAAGCAAATGTTTCTGAAGAGAATGCTAAAATATTATTAAATATGACTTTTCATTAATAACATGCCCACAATTAAAATGAATTTATTCAGTAGTCTCTACTTCTCAAACAATGACACAGTTGCTTTTATCAGTAAACTGTGCCCTGCAGCTCTCAATATGCTTTTGGTCAAATAAATTAAACATCGTTCCTCAGTCTGCTCCAGACCGTCCACTCTGGAGTGTGAATGAAGTAAGTTGTTTGAACTGGGAAACGCAAGGCGGGCAGGTTCACGCGCACACATACACCACACACAAATATGCAAACACATTAACTTATCTCTGTGCGTAGAGTGGAGCAGCAGAAGAGGTGCCGTCTATCTCAGTGTGAGAAGGAAGGCGTATGTGAGGTTCAGGGACAGACAACAGATCTGCAGCATCATATACACAACTTCAGAGAGGAGCTCAGAGTAAGTAAACACACACAAACACAGCTGCTGTCTTATGTCATTTTATCATTTGGTGTGTGATCTGAAGGTGTTATGTACAGTGTATGTCATTAACAGACCACCTGAAACATTACGTTAAGGAGCCCTTTACATTTTTCAGCCTCTCTTCATCCCTAAGAATTAAACACACTCTTACTACGCCCTCAAGACTGATACGGGCTGCACGCGGCACCTTGTGTACTTCACCAACATAAATTGCTGGGTGGATAAATTTGTGGACGAAACTAATGATTTTTAAAAGTGGGATGGACAAGTCTCCCTTTAATATGATGGTTCCGGCACAGTTTGGATCTGAATACCTGGTCCAGTGTGGCTGGCCACCGCTTTGCTGTGAAGAGATATTTTAGACTTGATGTACAAAAAATCCTTATTGCATGAATTGCAGATAATACTTCTAATCTGTCCATTTTTAAACTTAAACTTAACATTCACTAGGTCAAGCAGCGTGTTCTTGTCTCCTCCTCAATTTTACAGAGCACCCGTGGGCAGAACCGCACTGGATTGAAGAGTCACCACGGCATGCAATTAATCAGCGTTAATTTTCTGAACACATTTTTTTCTGTGATTGATTGAAATTGAAAAGTGACCAGATATCTCCAACACAACGCAAATATCCTCCGCATTTTTTTGACAATAATCTTTCATGCATTTTGTGCTAGTTATTTACAAAAAATATAATTTACTAATTTTGTAACAAACATTACTGCAAATTCAGCTAAATTATAAAGCTATAAAATATAAATGGTGAAATACCCCTGTACTCAGAGGTGGGAAGTTTGAAAGTAGCCAATCCGAGGGGCATGATTAATTTCTCCTTGCAGCTGATTGGCTGCTGCCCTGTGATGCATGTCTGGCAAATGCAGTCCAGCGTTCCCACATCATAATAGTTTTCAGAGTGTCTCGAGTTTACCTTTTTAAGGGTAATGTATTTAGCTGAATTTAAAATGAAATAAACAAAACTTAGGTAATATTTTTAATAGCATTTCAGCTTGTCATAAACTAAGACTAGATACTTTCATTTCTGTATGATGTTTGACAGCGAGGCAGGCGGTTCTTCCTGTGGGAAATACTGCATTGGCGCTGAAACATGTCCTTCCTGGTACCTTTGCTGATCTTGTCTCTGCTGTTCTTTCCCACATTAAGTGCAAGTTTTCTGCAAGTGAAGAAGACATGACCTAAGTATTTCACCTGCAGTTGTCTCTCTGTAAATGTGTCATTTATTAGAATGACATTTTTTAAAGCCGATGAGACATCTGTTCTTAGTCTGATCAGAAGTGGACAGTGTGATGGACGGCGGTTTGTGAGTATGTGAGCAGAGCAGCACGATGCTCTGCAGTGACTTTAGAATCTTGGAATGGCTGTTTTCTCTCGCCCCAATACCATCCCGACACCGCCCACCCCCAACACATTATCCCATTAATACACACATTGTGGCGCATGTAGCATGTATGTTTAAATAGATCCTTGTTTATTAGGGCCAATGTGAAGCGTGTGTGTGATATGTATACGTATGAATAGTACAGAGCAGGTGTTCTCACACTAAGCAACATGATCTAATAATATTGGGTACTGGGTCAGATGTGAAGCATACAATGACAATGCTGCACCATGGGTTATGATACGAGTCAGTAACAGTACAGAATACAGTTCAGCATCCATCTACACCACTGAAATGCTAAAGGATGTAGCTGAGTGAGAATCTAGCATTCCCATTATTTGGCTAGTTAATGCAAGGCGTAGCAGCGTTCACAATGTGAGATGGTCGTCCTAAACTTCTGACACTGTCAGAATATTTTTTCCCAGGACCATCATAACTGCCCATTTTGGAGACATGACTGAAAATATATCTCCATTCATTTCATGCCATCTTGCGTCTGGAACAGCCCAAAATCACAGTGCTGCCCATAATTTACCCTGCTGTAAGAGGTAAAGCTGAAAAATGCTCAAATGCTTTTGGTTCATGAAACCACAATGGTGTCAGAGACCTCAGTGGCAAAAATGCATGGCAGGACATGGGCCCTTTAACAAGCAGCTCTCAACAACTGGGCTGCTGTAGGTTACTGTGGTTGTTTTGTATGGACAACCTGCTCCTCTGGCTCATGAACCTTGATGTCACTGTGGCCCGAACCTCCCTCACCACAACATCTGACAGGGAGCTGGACCATGTCCTGGTTTGGCTGTTCTTTGAACAGTGTAGCATCTGCTCTCAGAGCTGGGTGGATGTTTCCTCCTGTCTCTGGACAACACCAGCAAGGACACCTTGACATACCAAGCCTACTGCCTACTGTCAGGCCATCGCTGAGCATCTAACTGTCTTTGGAGAACTCAGGATGTGGATAGGAGGAGGAGGAGAGCACAAATGTCCAAAGCTACTGTAAAACGAGCTTAGGTTTGTGAAACACAGAATAAATAAAACATTGTCATCTTGATGATGATGATCAGTGACTAGAGGCAAACTCATTTGCAGACAGTCCATCTTCTCCTTCTTGCCATATGTGACTGCCATTGCTATGGTTGGCCAAGTTGTAGAGAGTGAAGTTATGCATAGCCAGCTTAGTCTTACTGTAGAAGGGAGATGCATTCAACTTTGGGCAAAGAAGAAGAGCCTGCAGATCCATACAGGACACCATAATTTTCCCACTGTCTGTTGTGCTTTCTTCTGCCTTTTCCTCAAATGGCTCCTCTTTTATTCTGTAGTGGTTTTGGCACCCCTCCTCTTCCTCATGATCTGCTTTGTGTGAGCTGCTGCTGTCACACTGCTCTGTCTTTGGGTGGTATAAGGCCAAATTCAAATGGGTGAACTCATCCATTAGAATCTGTCTGGACAGTGGGGTTGTGTGAAGCTCTTCCTCACAGTGACGCTTGTAAAGCCTGTGCAGCTCAGACATGGACTGGAACATGGGCTCCAAGTATAACTTGGAGGATAAGGGCTGGCAATAATGAGAGGGCACTTTTGGCAAGTCCCTAAGAAAGGCCTGGAGAGACGCTAGAGCTTCGTTTTCAACAGCTGTCTGGCTGATGCTGTTCTCAGACTCGTTGGTCTGCACCCAGTGTGCAACTGACCACTCTCCTAGCCCCAGCGTGGACAAAAAAAACTTTTTGCACACCCTCCTCCTCTGACCATCTAAACTGAGATGATAGGAGAGAGTGGATAACCGCCTTGAATCCTGACTCACTGACCTCTTCCTCGCCACTGGAGAATTATCGACTAGCCTGGACACGTAGACCCTCCTTTTCTCCCAGGTCATCTTCTGCCAGAAGTGCTGGAAGATACCTATACGGTCTTCCTCACTGAAAGTATGGCAAAAACGTTTGGCAGATTTTTTGCATGCCTCTGACACACAACCTGGTCCCATTACGCGTGCCGCTCTGGTGACCTCACCCACATCTTTCTGTTTTCCGCTGTATGACTTCCCCTTCATCCGCCTTCGTTTTTGGATGTTACGTTTCCAGTTTTCTGGTCCACTCTTCCCTTTTGGCTGATAAGGCTCAGCCTCTTCTGATTCACTGTCAGAAACTGCAAACAGACCATGAAATGAAACAATGGTTCAGTTAGAGTTTAAACAGAAATCCCAGAACAAAAATCTCAACAAGGCACAACGTTAGAACCACTACACCCAAAACATTTATGAGACTTCAACCTTCTGGAGAAACCTAACGAGTCATGGATTATGGAACCAGTCATCTGCCTCTAAACGCTCAGTCTCAGAAAGTTAGCCCAAGAAATTATGGTAATGGTACCAGTTTTGAGAAGCTTTTGGTCCTTACACTAAACCTATTCATGGTGTAGGAATACATGCAGGGCGTTGTGAGGCAAAATAGTCCTCAAAGGCAACTGATTAAGTTCAGATTTGCTGCTATTTAACCACCAAAGTCATTCCGCATGAAACACTGTATCTGTGTTGGAGACATTTGGTTCCCTTCATATCAACTGGGAAAAAATCTCTTCAGAGTCTCTACAATGAACCGTTTCACACCACAACCACTCTCTTACAGTTTGGAAAACTGGTGGAATTCCTTTTTAAAGGACTGGATAGTGTATGAGTGCTTTACTGTACATTTTTTCTTACCTCGTTCTGCTCCTGCTGTAGATCTGCTCTGTTCTTCAAGAACATTATGCTCCGCTTGTATACGTTCAGTATATATGCCTATTTCAGAACAATACTGAGATTAATACCCACAGCCAAAAAACATCACTATGGAAAAATAAGATACAACATTATTATCTGCTAAAGAACCTCAATTTAATCACTGTTCTTAAACATAAAACATTTGCATTACCACAACTAAATACCTATGCTGCGATGCAGACTATTCAGTTATAGCCTTTTTGGTATATTTGGTACTTTTACAGCTGATTTTGGAATGTTTAATTGGTATCATTTCTTTTTCTTTTGAGATGCTTCATTTAGCAATGCGATTATATTCACACTAAATTAGCATTCTAGAAAGTGAAGAAAATACTGTTTTTCTATCATATGGGCCATTTAAAGTATGTTATGAGGGGAAAAAATACAATTTTTTCCTACTGCAAGACTGCAGCATGCAAATGAGCTTCTAACCAATCACAGCGTTTGACAGGCTGATCAATTACACCTCTATTAGTTGAAGTGACACAACAAATGTTTAACCATTAAAGGTGTTGGTGCATGAATGGGTGGGGCGCGACGGCTTTAACCAGAATGAGGAGATCTATTTGTGTTGTTTTCATGACATCACAAACACTACTAATTGAAATTTAGCTGTTTTTGTAACTTATTTGCCATAAATGAATTGTATAGATGGAGGGAGTGAACACCCTTCAAACAACTGTTTACAGATTTTAAGTCTTTTTAATTCCAGGACCTTCAATGCTATGAAAAGCACTGCAATCGTAATATGAAGCAGTGAAATCGCAGTACTAATGTGTTACCCATAGCATGCAACAAGTAAAGTGTCCCTTTGTCGTACATGAACACAACACACAATGTGAATACCACAGAATTGTTAACTGCGTTTGATCCACTCTCCCAAGTGAATTGGTCGGCAGCCAAGAATGCCCAGGGAGCAGTGTGTGGGGACAGTACCTCAAGAATACCTCAGTGGTGCCACTGCCAGTCCTGGGATTCATACCCATTGCCTTTCCATTGCAGGGGGGGGACTCAATAACCACCAAGCCACCAGCTGCCCGATTATATGGTTTATGCAGTCCTATTATATGTGTTATGAAGGGAAAGAGCCACCATAATTGAACTCTGCCCGATATGTACAGGGACAGCTGGAGCAGTTGTGTTGGGGGCTGTTTTGAGGGGGCAAATGGCTGTTTTAATAGATACCTGTACTGTTATGCACTGCCTCGTCATCTCGCCCGCGGTGGATATTTTTCACCTCCTCATAGGAGACGTTCACCGTGGCGCACAGCTCCTCCAACGAGAAGGACATTTCTGGGCTGAAACATTGGGGAAAACCAGTCAGATTTGCAGTCTCCATTAGGGGGGAGAAACCAGCCTTGCCCTCACTAACACAAGCCATTGCTGTGTTAGTGGTGTTAAATAAGTAACGTTTCTGCTACTATCATAAATGAAAATGGCAAACGAAAGATTAAGTAGTGCTGGGAAAAATTCATGACTGAAGTTAGCTTCTTGGTCGAATTCTTCATTCCACCTTACAGTGGTACACCATTTTAAGGTGGAATTGGTAATTCTACTAAGAAGCTAACTTCAGCCTCGTCGCTACATGGCTAACCAAAACTGCTACAACGCACAACTTTTAAGCAACTTCTTCACAAACAGACACGTCTTAAAGCAACTACACTTTGCACTGAAGAAAATTAATCCCGTATTAAGATGTTCAATTGTTTTTACCTCGGGCGATTTGGAGCCCGCCGTCTGAGGGACGTTGTTTTGAGTTCGTCCTACTTGGAGACGAGAGGCTTGACGGACAGCTCTGATAAGCAATCAGATCGCGAAGATTTTATCCAGGCTCGTTTCTATTGGTCCGTTCCGTATGGAACGCAGCACCCTTTTATTGTTTTTTTTAAATATACACTTAAAATATATTTTATTTTGTGTTTTGTATAAACTAACATCTATTGTAATATATAAATATTATAGTAGTGTAATAATATTTTATTTTTTCTCGTCTGAAAGGCATCATAATCGATGTTAAAATGGAATTCCACCCGAATTTATTATTAATTAGTAATAATCCTTATTAACTAATAAATCCTTATAGTCAAGCATGAACACACCACAGCACACAGTGTAAACAATGTGAAATTCTTTCCCTGTATTTAACCCGTTTGCCAAGTGAAACAGAATGCAAGCAACACAGTGCCCGGGGAGCCGTGTGTGGGAATGGTACCTTGTTCAAGGGAGCCTCAGTGGTGCCACTAGCACTACCACAGGTGGTGACCTAGTGGGTAGGATGACTCTGGACCAAGAGGTCATGGGTTTGAATCCTTCAGCATACCACCACTGGGTTCCTGAGCAAGACCCTAAACCCCAGGTTGCTCCAGGGGAACTGTCCCCTGTATTTAGGGAATGGAAGTTGCTCTGGATAAAAGCGTCTGGTAAATGCCGTAAATGTAGCAGTCCTGGGATTTGGACCCACAGCCTTCTGATCACAGGGGCAACTCCCTAAGCACCAGCTGCCCTGTTTTGTCATGAATAGAGAAGTTCAAAGTGAATGTGATGTGAAATTCTAGAGATGTTCTAGAGAAATTCTAAAAGATAAAAAAGGTCCTGGGGTTGAATGGGACCAGATGTCAGCCTCTGTGTTTGGTTCCTTTCTCTAAGAAATGAATATGTTTATAAAGAAAAACTACATAGAGATACAACTTTGGATATTCCCCTGCCACCTGCAGCCCTGAAATTTGAAAACAATCGTCTGTGGCTTCTGAGCACCACACACACATCCCAGGGAAGATAAAATGCCCAGAGAATGGATACATGACTTGGTGTGCGTGTGCGTGTGCGTGCATGCGTGTGTGTGAATCTGTACAGTTGGAAGAAGACAGATTCTTGTCTCGACTGGTAGCACTGGCAAGAGTTCCTCTTATGGACACACAAATGAACAGCAATGCAGGTTAGTCTCTCTCTCTCTCTCTCTCTCTCTCACGCACACACAGTTTGGTGAAACTGATGTTGGTTTCTTTACTTGCTCTTTCTTATTCTAAACTCTGGGGTTTGTGTTTGTTTGCAGGTGCAGAGATGAACAGCCTGCCCAAAGAGGGTGCAATCTGTTCTCAATACCGCCCCTACAGGTGACCAGCTTACTCTACCATACATAACACAGCTTCTGTAGGCTTGACTGACCTTCACCTTCATCTGACCTCTTTAAACTTCAGTGTGTCCTCATATTGTTAGTTGCTTTGGATATAAGCGTCTTCCAAATTATTGTAATTGTAATCAATTCTCCCATAATCCAGAGTGGGTTCAGAGTAGGATTGGTATGAAACGAGTTGCAGGAATCAGACGAGCTGCGTGTCTCAAAACTGGTAGAGCAACGTTTCATGTGTCAGGCAGTGCAAACATACCCATTTTATGGAATAACTTGGGGTGCTTTGATGCAGAGGAGTGGTTAAATTTGACTTTACTAAATTCACCACCACTCTCCTAAACAGTTTCAAACCACACCCACTATGAACCACTGTTTTAAACAGTTAATCATGGGGTAATCCATGTTTCCAGAGACTGAGATTGGGCATCAGTTTGGATTTCATTGACATTCTTTGATGTTTGGAGCTTCTTCAGGAGCAGGTGTGGGAGGTGAAGTCTGGTGTAGGTTTCAGAGGTCTATGTCACTCACTCTCTCTATTTCTCTTTCTCTCTCAAGCATGACAAACACAGAAGGATGTGAATGCAGCATCCCCAGAAGGAGAGAGATTCTGCAGTCCTGAGTTCTGTTTTTGTGTGTGTGTGTGTGTGTGTGTGTGTGTGTGTGTGTGTGTGTGTGTGTTTTTAAAGAAGGTTTGTGCTGAAGCATTGTTCGGTTTGTTTATTAAACACTGAGGGTTTCTGAGCTACATCACAGCACTGAGAGAAATAACAGGGAATACATTAATGACAAAAACAGCATAACACACAGCAGGTTGTCTCCTCATCATCACCCCATCCTCCGATCACCCCCATGTCAGGTCTGCTGGATATGTAACACACTGTCCATCACCACTGCTGATACATTTACCTGTAACCCTGTCAACTTGCATCTTCCTCACATCAGAACCTGAAACCTGGACCTATCTGTATCACCTGGACTGTGAGACTCCCCTTAAGACTGTAAATTCTGGCCAAGCGGCCTCTATTACAGACATCCCAATGTTTATTTAAAGGGAAGAGGTGTCAGTCCGTGTTAGTGGTGTTAGTGGTGATAAACAATACAGTACTGAAACAGCATCCGACACAGATGAGACTGGTAAACACTGGAGTGTTACTTTAAAGGATCGGTTCAGGGAAACATCAGACCTCCAACGAAGTTCCACTACTCCCAGGTGTTGATCAGTTGAAACATGTTGAGTTCAGAACTGGAGCTGAAGTCACCACAGCTGGGGTCAGAGGAGCTCAGTGAAGGTCTGATGTTTCTGGACTGTTCTTAATGTTCAGGGTTGCATGTCATCCAGGAGAAAAACACATTAAGCATTTTACAGCAGCATCAGACTTGACATGCAGGTAACCCACAATCCACATGCACATACATACACACACCCTCACACACACTCTAACACTTCTGCTGCAGGTATCCCTGGGCAGAGGCCATAAGCACCATTTGTTTGGTTGTGAGTGAGAAAGAGCTTCACTGTCAGCCCAGGCTGGTGATGCTGGAGCGTCCTCCAGGGGGCGCCACAATACGGTGGCAGGCGCGGCGGGGACCGTTCTCATCCACCTGAGAAGCTGTTTTAAAGAGGGAACATTACAGAGAAAGCTGTTTTTAAAGAGGAAACAACACCACAAAAGCACAACAGCTGCATGTAAATGTGTGTTACAGTGACCGCTTGTTACAGTACGTTACAATATGTAACAGCTTGTTAGTGTTACAGTGTGTAACTGCATTAAAATGAGTCATGACCTGCACTGCAGACCAAAAGTGTGGAAGTAAGCAATCCCTTGTAAAGCTCAGATCAGTGGAACACATATCCTAATGTCTCTCTCAGAAGCTTCACCCACAGGTCCACAGTGGGCCAGGTGTAGGTATGAGAACATGCACATAAATGCACAGCAATATGCACTTATAATGCACCCAAATTTAATGCTAAGACTGCAATTTATCACACACTGTGCATAGCCCAGTTCACTACTAACTCATCCCACACACTAACACAGCCCCTCCTACCAACTGTTCACAGGCGCAACCAGTTCCCATTTTCACATAAGAAGAACAAGGTCCAGCTTCATATTATGAACATGGTTCTCAAAGTCTAATAAATCCATATCAAAATTATATTCAAGAAATGTTGATACTTTCTAAATAAAAAAAAATATATTGATACACTGCATTGATTTTTTTTCTCCACCTCTACATCCTATGTGGTTTCAAGTGAAATGTTGTTAAAACGCATCTCTCAGAGGTGAGGCTATTAGATCCCAGTTCAAATCCATACTTGCTTTAAGAAGGAGGAGCTCATCTGTTCTTACAGCTGTGCCGAATAATGCAAAATCAATTAACACTGGTTCCGTTTTTCTGTATACATTTCTGTATATATTGCATTTTAGTTTACGTTTATGTTTATTTTACTATGAGTTGAAGTTACTTCCAACCCTTCATTCTGCAGGGCTGTCTTAAACAGTGTGTGGGTGTGTTACCTTGTGGGTATTCTGGTCCTGTGGGGATGCAAAGAGAACAGAGTAAAGATCAGATGAGTGGACTCTATCATTTATAACAAAAATTTGGCTCCTTATTTTTATTTTTATATATTCTTTGTGGAATTGGTGAATAGCTGCACCATTCATTGGAATAGAAAATACTAAAGAGAAGTCAGGTGGAGCCTCAGCAGCTTCATTCATTGCAGCAGTAGTTTATTTCTGTACATGACACAGGAGTCCTGCAGAAGTGTGTGAGCTGGGAAAGTGTTCAGTGCTGCACACCTGACAGGCTGAAGTTGGACAGGTGCAGGTTTCTGACCGCAGGGGGCTGGTTCTTGGCAGGAGAGGTTTTAGCTGAAGGTGCAGGAGTTAAATATTTGGGAGTAGGAGGAACGTCACAGACAGGCCCATCATACACCCCACGGGGAACTCCTTTCAGAGCGGAGACCTGTGCACACAAACACACATATACACATATTCTGACCCCCATATGCTCACACGCCTTCCCTCGAAACAAATATTCCAATCGAAGTGTTAATACATTTAGACCTGATATATATGTAAATGAGCTTTATTCTGAGGGGCTGCCCTGTTTTTTCCCCTTATTTAAAAAACTGCTGTAGGATTAGTGTGTGGGGCTAAATTGCTGTAGACTAAGTGGGCAGTGGGTATATGAGGTGGGGGTACCTTGTTCCTCATGCGAATGCGCTGGTAGGCATAGTCTGAGAAGGGTTTCCGTGGAATGAAGCATCCAGATCCAGACTGAGCACTGAGGGTCTCGTTTTCAAAAACAACCCGACCCCGACTCAGCACCACCTGCGGCCCACCCCGAATCTCCTGCCCCTCGAAGATATTGTACTCTCCCATCTTAGGGGACGAAAGAGGAAAAGTTAAAGACACAAGTTTTAAAAGCAGCGCCAAAATGAATATTTAAGTAAAGAGGCCTTTGTGTGTGTGTCTGACCGAATACTGAGATTTGGCCGTGATGGTTTGGATTTTGTCAGGGTCCCAGATGACGAGATCCGCGTCTGAGCCAACGGCAACCCGGCCCTTGCGGGGGTAAAGGTTAAAGAGCTTGGCGGCATTGGTGCTTGTAACAGCAACAAACTGATTCTCATCCATCCTCCCAGAAGCCTGCAGGACAAACACAGCCCACCATGATGCAGTGCAGTTTTTACACTAATAACTCTAATAACACTGTAACAGCTTGGTTTAACCCATAGGCTTGGCCGATAGTGGTTCAGGCTAGGGGTCGTGGTTGGGGTCTAAAGGTTAGGTTGGTGTATCTCACCACTCCTTTGTCCCAGATGAAGGACATTCTCTCCTCAATGCCGTTTGTTCCCTCAGGAATGAGACTGAAGTCATCTTTCCCAATAGCCTTCTGGGAAGTAGAGTACACACAGTGTGCACTGCCAAGCACCTGCAGCTCCCCACTGCACAACACACACACACACACACACACACACACACACACACACACACACACACACACACACACACACAATATACATATACGGTACATCAATATAAAACAAACACCTATATCAGTGAATCAAGGAGTACTCTGCATTTTCAGGCTCCTGCTAATTAACATAACAGCTCTGATTATTATCTTAAAAATAAGTAGTCATTATTTGCTAATACACTGATAAAACTCTCTACTATACAGCCATTCAGTCAGCTCAGACCTCCTGCACACTACACTTCACAATTCATTGGTCATCTCAGACCCCCTGCACACTAAACTCAACAATTCAGAGGTCAGTTCAGACCTCCCACACACTCCACTGCACAGACAAAGGACAGTGGGTTACCAGGCTAGCATGGAGGTCAGATGGTCTGGGGTCGTCGGGTCAGGGCTCAGGGGTGGTGATGTCACAAATGCAGCGGCTTTGGCCCAGTTTTTGCTCCAGTAGTGCGAGCCATCTGTGGCGATGCTGGCTGTGATTGGCTCACCAAACACCACCGAACCTGTAGAGATGAACCAAAGGAACAATAATGAGACTGATGTAGCAGCAGAAGCACACATATACACAACAGCACTATGTGATGACTACATTAGTGTGATGTGTGATGGGGTGTGATGCTAGCATGATGGTGATGGGGGTGTGATGACTACATTAGTGTGATGCATGATGGGGTGAGTAAGGAGGTACCTTTCTTTCTCGCTGCAGCCACAATGTCAGCAGCTCCTTTACTCATCACCTTGGTGATGTACACAGGACAGTTAGTGCTATTGCCAAGGGTAACAGCTCGGAGCACGGCCTCAGACTCGAGCTGCAGAATAGGAGTCACATTAAAACATACACATTCAAATTGACCAGGCGTAACCTTGTGGTTGTGTGGACGAACGTGTGTATACCTCCTCCGGCCTGCTCAGTACGTGTCCCTCTGGTCCAGTGATACCCAGACTGAGAATCTTATTCTGCTCCTGAGAAAACATCGTAAAACTCTCACAAGGGTTCCCAAGGAAACTCAGGACAGGGCAGCTGATACTACTTATTATCCCATTTATTATGTTTACAGGGCAGTTTACGCTATTACTATGCAGTTTTAAATCAGTTGCTATGTTGTTTAAGTGGTGACTATGCAGTTTTAACATAGTTACTGTGCAGTTCTTATGCCATTACTTTACATTAGTATGCAGTTTATGCCATTATGCCAGTCTACACCTTTCCTGTACAGTTTATATGCTGATACTTTGCAGTGACACCATTACAGAAAAGCTCATTACTGTGCAATTAGTTACTGTGTTGTTTGCGTTGTTACTGTGCAGTTTTTACATTGTTACTGCAGTTTTCATGCCATTACCATCCAGTTTAAGTTTAAGTTACTGTTATTGTGCAGTTTATATGCCCTTTTGTGTAGTTTACACCATTACTATGGAGTTTTGACACTGTTACTATATAGTTTATGCAGTTACTGTGCAGTTTATGCAATTGCTGTACAGTTTATGTGCCATTACTATGCAGTTTATACTGTTAGTATGCAGTTTATGTTGTTTATGTGCAGTTTACGCCATTACTGTGTGGTTTTGGCTGTTATTGTACACTGGATGTTTGTCTATTCCTTGTATGGTGGACTCTCTCATTTTTATGATACACTCTGATCTGCTCCTCTCACTTTACCTGAGCAATCAGGTCTCCGTTTTCTGCATGAACCAGAACAATTGCACCTAAATCCCTCAGATATTCCATCACCTCATACAGCTGGTGGGAGAAAGAGAGGGAGGTGGGTGAGAGAGAGAGAGAAATAGACAAAATAAGAGAGGAGGGAAGAAATATTAGTGTAGATAAAAATGGGCAGGATGATCTGGGAGCAGGAGGTTATATGTGTGTGGCTTTCTGTCCCACATTCCTCTCACCTGCCCATCAGACAGCTGACATACATCCTTATAAGCCATAAAAACCTGGAAAGAGTTCACACCTGTGTGAGAGAGAAAGACAGTTACACACACTTTTACACACACTCGCAGTCACAGACAGAGCGAGAGAGAGAGAGAGAGAGATACCTTTCTCCTCAACGAGTGTGTGGAGTTCATCTCTGATGGAGTCGTTCCATTCTGGAACGTCCACATGAAGAGAGAAATCACAGCAGCTCGTCTGATCTGCAGCTTCCAAACACCTTTCAAACATCTGCAGCAGCGACTCACCCCTCCTCACATAGACATGATCAACTGTGCACACAGACACAGGCAGATGCACACAAAAAAGCATGTCATGGAAAAGTGAATTTATTTTAGTACCCTCTGTCCATTACACCCCCCCACCCCAAAAAATTACATTACAAGCAAACTCAGTGTAACACTTAGTCCCCACTGCTACATCACACATGCTAACACACACACACACACAAAAATGCTCTCCTGAGTGTGCGCCATCAGCCCAGACATTCCTCAACCATGTTAAAAATCATCTTATTATGAAATAAAAAAACACTAATAATAATACTAATAACCTGCACTGACCCATTCACACACACACACACACACACACATACAGTCCTTTTTATGTGTGACTCACTAATCATGGTGGTCCCCCCAGCGAGGGCAGCTCTGCTGCCTTGGTAGAAGTCGTCAGCGGGGACGGTGCTCAGGTATGGCTTTTGCAGACAGGTGTTTACGTCAATCCCCCCTGGCATTACCAACCTCCCCGATGCCTCCAACACCCGCACATCACCTGGAACCTTCACATTCTCCCCTAGCTCCCTGTCACACACACACACACACATACACACACACAACTTGTCAGTAATATAGTGTGAGGGGGGTTGACTGGGGTGTTGTAGTTTTGGAGGTGTGGTATAGGAGTGGAAAGTGTGAGGGGCAGCAGGGTCTCTGATACAAACTTTATAACTCCATCCTCCACATAGACATCAGCGAAGAACGACTGGTCATCATTAATCACACACCCTCCTTTAATGAGCAGTCGCTCACTCTGCAGAGACAAACACATACACACAGAGTATTTAACAAACACTATATTAGAGGTTTATGGTTGGTTAACTGAGCTTTCACAAATGCTGTCCATTACTGTCCATCACCATCATCACTGTCCAGCACAGCCCACCACAGTCATCACAGTCCATTACTTTTCATCTCAGCCTATCACAGTCTATTATGTCCGATCGCTGTCATTACTGTTCCATCACAGCCTGTCTCTGGGAAATAGTTTTGTTTTGTTTTTTTCCTGGGTCCTTTTAGATTTCCCAATAGTCAATCTATCAAGTCCTAGGTACCTGATCCCAGATAAACTGAGACTAAGACAGTGGGCATGTTTCTGAGAGCTTGGACAAAGACAGTGGGCGTGTGTGAGAGGTCAGATAAAGAAAGTGGGTGTGTCTGAGAACTTGGTGTAAACCGTGGGCATGTCTGTGAGCTCAGATAAAGATAATGTGTGTTTCTGAGAACTTGGATAAAGACAGTGGGCGTGTCTGAGAGCTCAAATAAAGACAGTAGGTGTGTCTGAAAACTTGTATAAAGACTGTGGGCGTGTCTGAGAGCTCTGATAAAGACAGTGGGTGTGTCTGAGACCTCTGATAAAGACAGTGGGTGTGTCTGAGAGCTCAGATAAAGACAGTGGGTGTATCTGAGAGCTCAGATAAAGACAGTGAGTGTGTCTGAGAGCTCAGATAAAGACAGTGGGTGTGTCTGAGAGCTCAGATAAAGACAGTGGGTGTGTCTCAGATCTTAGATAAAGACAGTGGGTGTGTCTCAGATCTTAGATAAAGACAGTGGGTGTGTCTCAAATTTTAGATAAAGACAGTGGGTGTGTCTCAGATCTTAGATAAAAACAGTGGGGAGTGTCTGAGAGCTTGGATAATGACAATGGGTGTGTCTCAGAGCTCAGATAAACAGTGGGCGTGTCTCAGATCTTAGATAAAGGAAGTGGGCGTGCCTGAGAGATCAGATAAGGACAGTGGGCGTGCCTGAGAGCTCAGATAAAAACAATGGGTATGTCCAGATCATGACTCGATTAAAACATGTGAGGTCTGATCTCCAACAACCGTGTGTGACATCTGACGATGCAGCTGAGAAAAAACCATCTGCCCCCAAATCTGCATCTGTTGCCGTGAATATCAGCTCTCATTGTACTTGGATGTGACATGGAAGCTGTTCCACACCCAGTGTGCTGCACTGGATCAGACAGAGGACATGCACACACACTGCCCATCTTAGCCAGGACCTACCACTCGGAGAACATACACACAAGCCTATACACACACAAACGCACACAAATATACTACATAATACTTACACAGTTCTCGGGTTTTTTATTGGAATGATCTGCTCCACCTTGTGCAGCAGTTACAACCTCTCTGCACCATTTAAGGTGTGTCCTGCACTAACACTCAGATCTGCATCAGTGGCACTACATGATAGTGCGTGAGCATGGGAGTGTGTGTGATGCAGGAGCATCAGTCTGAGACACAATGGACGAGACAACAAAGGATCTGAAATATCAGAAGATTTACGTGTGTCTTATGGTAGATCTTACCTGCGCGCGGGAAGAATTCTCCTTATGCGACATTTCTTCAGCAAATCAGACTTCCTTTATTTCACTCCTTTGTCAGATCGTCCCTCCGTCTTGATTTAAGAATAAGACCTGCCTAGCACCGGTCGTGTTGCTGCAGCGCCCCCGATGGCCACAAACCGCACTGCTCTTAAAGGGGAAAATTGTGTCCCCTTGTAGTCACGAGTGAACACACCACGGCGCACAGTGTGAAGTGTGAGTTTTTTCTGCATTTAACCTATTTACCAAGTGAGTAATGAACAGCCAGCAACATAGCACCCAAGGATCAATGTGTGGGGATGGTACCTTACTCAAGGGTATCCCAGTGGTGCCACTAGCAGTCCTGGAGTTTGAATCCACTGACTTCTGATCGCAGGGGCAACTCCCTAACGGCAAGACAACCATTCGACAGTGAATAAAATGGCTGTAAAAAAAAACATAATACAATTTAAAAAAAAAAAAACCTTAGGCACTTACCCTCTTAACTGACTTTCTTTACTTGTGTAATAACCTCTGACTTTTCCTTTTTCTTCCTGACAGAGTTTAAGGTGGGTAACTTGGTAAAAAGCAGATGTGAAAAACAGATGTGGAACACTAAAGCACTGACAAAGGTTTTTGTACTAAGTATTAAATAAATTTCAGCAATCATGTTTAATACTTTTCCCCTGTACCATTCAATTTTATTACACATAATTTAATTTATAGACATCTATGGTTGATTTCTTTGCATGTGTGGATTGGATGAGTTGTTACTGACATCTGGTGAGAATTTCGTTTCAATAGCACACATCGATCGATATAATACAATACATTAGTCAGTTTAAGAGAAGATTAATATGGAATAAGTAGAAGTTTGATAGAGCTTTTAACCATCTATGCTTATGTAGAAAAAAATCCCAAGGATGATGATTGTGTTTGCAAGTCATTCAATCCATTTGTTTTTTCAGAAAAATGCCAAATATCACACTTTCTTTATTGAATTCACGTAAAATGGTCAATTTTAGAAGTTTTAGGAATTCCTCAAATTACAGACAAACTTACATTCATAAAACAAATGATCTGTTGTTTCAATGTGTTCATCACAAAATGAACAATTATTATGATTTACAGAACATTCCTCAGAGGAACTTCTTTTGCTTTTGGTGTAATAGGAAATGTAAACAATTTTGATCATACTTTGTCAGAATAATTTCTTGAGAAATATTGTAAAAATCGAGTTTTTGTATGAATAAAAGTAATATAATTCTTTAGTAAATGCTTTCTGAATTTTACTGTTCTACCAAAAGCTCAGGTTGTGGAAGAATATAAATTTAGCATAAGTAAAAGGACTCATATATACATACTGAATCAAATACTGCCGGTCATACTGACTTTGGTCACATAAGTTGAATTAGGAACAAAATGTCCCAAAAGAAAACATATCCAGCCCTGTCTAATAAGTGCGGTTTAGAACATATTAATTTCTCTAGCCAATTTCCAAAGAATAAAGGTTTATTCCTTAATACAACATATCTACAATTCTACAGTGGTATATTGTGAGGGCTGAATTTATGCTTATAGATCAGTTTTCAGTATAACCTGCTGATGAAATGAAAACAATTTAACAAGGAGTCTTTTTACATCCAAAAGCTGTGTGCGTTTTTCAAAAAGGATCTCAGCCACTTTCTATATCAAGAGCATTTAGCCCTTCCTCCTTATAATCATTAACCATTGTTGCTCTCCTGACGTAGTGTGTCTTTAATCAAGTAATAAATTAGCTTGGTTTATGGCCATTAATAAAGTTTTGGGGAAGTGACATGGAGTAAGCTGGATAAATGAATCTCGAAATGAAAACCATCCAGATTTGGGACCTGTGTGGGACTTGATTAGAGCGCCTCCAGCGGTTCAACTGATAATCACACCGCTTAAAGCAGCCGCACCGCGCATGACTCAGCCGGAGAAGATGGCGACCAGCAGTGGAGGGGTGATGGAGGTAGATGGAGCAGGTGAGAAATATTCACTGTTTTAAGATGTAAACTCCGAAATAGTTGCTCCTCCGCGCTTCGGGAGCTTCCATAGACTCTTGCCGGATCATCTGTGTATGCTTTGAATCGCGGCGGTGCGAGAAAATCAGCTTAAATCCACCCAGCTCACTACTGCCCTCGCTGGAAAACGCGGTAGTTGCGGTTGATTGGCTGATAAGCCTCTTTCTTATTGGACCCTGCACATCATCGTCCCGCCTCATAGTTGAAATCCTAACATTGATTGGCTGTTACAGCGCCGGGGCGGTTCCAATGGATTTTTGTCAACAGTTAAAGCGAGAAACAATTTAAACAGAATTAAAAAATAATAATAATTTCACAGCTCTGTTTTACATACAAATTAGAGAAGTAGAGAAGAATTGTTGCGCTGTTATATATAAGCGAGAATATTTTTTGAGTGAAAGTGCAGAAACGGACCTGCATCTCTGACGTTCCGATCCACCTTGAACACTGTGTTAAGGCTGTATAGACACCCAGTTACGGACTGATACTAAAACACCTCTTTGTGTGCGTGTGTGTGTAGTGAGCCCCAGTGTGATGGCGTCTGGAGTAACAGGCAGCGTGTCTGTGGCGCTTCATCCTCTCGTCATTCTGAACATTTCAGACCACTGGATCCGCCTCCGCTCTCAGGAAGGACGAGCCATGCAGGGTAAGAGTGATACTTATATTCTCACTCTCTCTCCAACTCCCACTTCCACTCCCTCCCCCTCTCTGACCCTCACTCTCTCTTCTGCTCTCATCCTCTCACACTCCAACTCTCACACTGCACCTCTCTCTCTCACACTCCCACTCTCACTTTCACATTCCCTCTCTCATACTCCCACCCTCAATTCCTCACACCCCCATTCTCACTCCATCTCCTGCTTTCACCCTCCAACACTCCATCTCCCCTCTCACACCCCCTCACACTCCCATCGTCAGTCCCTCTCACTCTGCCCCTGTGCCCCCTCCCTCCCTCTCTCTCACTCTCTCTTTCACATTCTTACACTCCCATCCTCAGTCCCTCTCACACTCACCCACACCCTCACACCCTCACACTCTCACACTGCGCCTCTCTCTCTCACACTCCCACTCTCACTTTCACATTCCCTCTCTCATACTCCCACCCTCAATTCCTCACACCCCCA
>JBBJLR010000029.1:3885090-3915025 GCA_037577145.1 Brachypetersius gabonensis
CGCACACGCGCACACACACACACACCCCCACACGCTCACACTTCCCCTCTCTCTCTCTCTCTCTCTCTCTCTCTCTCTCTCTCTCTCTCTCTCTCTCTCTCTCTCTCTCACACACTCCCGCTTTAAGACATTCTCACTCTTACACTCCCTCTCACACTCTTTTGCACACTCTTATTCCTACTCACTTGCATTCTGGCTTTTATTACACTCCCACTCAAACTTTTATTACCCTGTGTCACACTCTGTGTGCGTTGCAGTGATTGGCGCTTTAATAGGGAAGCAGGAAGGCAGGAACATCGAGGTGATGAACTCGTTTGAGCTGCTGTCACACACAGTGGACGAGCGAATCCACATTGACAAGGAGTACTACTACACCAAGGAGGAGCAGTGTGAGCATCACTCTCTCACTTACTCACTCACTCACACACACCCTGGCACTCACATCCACACTGACTAGGAGTACTACTACGCCAAAGAGGAGCAATGTGAGCATCACAGTCCTCAGACAGACCCTCACTCTGATATTTATGCGTACTGTGTTGGTGTGTCTGTTTGTGTGTCAGTCAAGCAGGTTTTTAAAGACATGGAATTTCTGGGCTGGTACACAACTGGTGGTCCTCCTGACCAATCAGACATCCACATCCACAAACAGGTACTCAGCACCACAGTTATTAATCAAGTAATACATGAATTAACTCACTAATAGTTTAAATTATAAAATGCTTCTTTTCGTTTTTCACAGTACTTTTCAGTGTAGTTAATATCGTAGTATGACACTGGCTCTGTGTGTATGTTTCAGGTGTGTGAGATTATAGAGAGTCCACTTTTTCTGAAGCTGAACCCTATGACCAAACACACAGATGTAAGTGCAGCAGTCTTATACAAACACATACACAGTGGTTTTACAGCAACTAACGCTCCCCTTCTCTCTTTCTACCTGTAGCTGCCAGTGAGTGTGTTTGAGTCGGTGATTGACATCATAAATGGAGAGGTGAAAACAAGGAAAATCATGATGATAATGATAATAAGTGGTGATGTTTAGGATGAAACTGGTGCTGACTCTGTTCTGTGGTGTTGTTACTAGGCAACCATGTTGTTTGCAGAGCTGACATACACACTGGCAACAGAGGAGGCAGAGCGTATCGGAGTCGATCATGTGGCACGTATGACTGCTACCGGCACCGGAGAAAACTCTACAGGTTACACACACACACACACACACACAAACTAAATATAAAAAATAACATTCCACTATGTGTAACACTGTTACCTTGAACTTCCACCCCCTTTTCCCCCCTTAGTGGCTGAACACCTGATTGCTCAGCACAGCGCAATAAAAATGCTACACAGTCGGGTGAAGCTGATTCTGGAGTACGTGAAGGCAGTGGAGGCAGGTGAGGGGACACAGACTTGCATTCATGGATTTTTATTTTTTTTTGACCATGTCATGCCCATTTTTTGTATTTGTGTGTAGGGGAGGTGCCTTTTAATCATGAGATCCTGAGGGAGGCAAACGCACTGTGTCACCGTTTGCCTGTTCTGAGCACACTCAAGTTCAAAACGGACTTCTACGACGTGAGTTTTACACACATGCACATACAAAAACCACAAGTAAGTTTCAGTGTGGTTACTGTTGTGTGTGTATAATGTGTGCGTGTGTGTGTTCCTCAGCAATGTAACGATGTGGGGTTGATGGCGTATCTGGGAACCATCACCAAAACCTGTAACAGCATGAACCAGTTCATCAACAAGTTCAACGTCTTGTATGACAGACAAGGAATTGGCCGCCGCATGAGGGGACTCTTCTTCTAACACACACACACATTAACATGCACATGTACACAGTTTTGATGTAGGGAGTTGTACAGGTGAACTGTTTTGACCACCTGAGTTTAAAAACACTCACACACGCACACACGCACACTCACACAAGTTGTGTTTCAGTTATTGTGGAAGATTCTGGAAATAAACGTCTTTGATTTTTGGGTATGTGCAAAAGTTTCTTCTGTGTGTGTGTGCGCAGTAGAATGTGTGAGTTTCTGGTGCCCTTGTTCTCTGTATCTCTGAACAAGGTTAAAGGAACACTTATGTTCTTGCGCTGCTGATCTCTGCTGTGAATTAGATGAAATTCAACAGAACCTACACTGACAAATGAGATGAGTGGAACTAAAACAGACCTTCATCAACAAACAAGATGAGCGAAATTAAACCGAATCTACACACACAAGTGAGATGAGTGGAACTGAAAATAACTTTTACCAACAAACGAGACAGGTGAGACTTGACGGATCCAATGGGCAGATTTCAATGGAACCCACACCAGCAGGAGAACCTACTTTACATTGCAAAGTGTCTACAGATACACACACTGTGCTTAGAACCTCTCAAAAGATATAGAAGGTCCTGAGGATCACAGATGTTTTTAACAGCCCTGTCTCCGTCTGGGCATGGTTAACTGTATGTGTGGGTGTGTGAGATGTGGCGGCTCAGTAAGTGTTTTGTCCCGGAGCGATGGAAGGAGCACAGCAGGAGGTGCAGAAGAAAGACAGATCAGGGGAAAGTTCCTCCATTAAACTCAGCAGCTGCTGTTTAATAGCTTAAAACTGCAACAGCAGCAGAACCGACACACACACGTCACGCAAATAGTTAATTTCTGTCCTAAATAATAAATCATAATGACGACAGGGTTTTTTTCCCCATGCTCTTCAGTTAATCATGTTCTGGCACACACTGGATCGTAGTTAAAGTGAAAGTGAGATGAGTTGTGAACATAGTGAGTGTTTGTTATAGCCTGTTATGAATTATGAATATGGTGAATATTTGGATGTGAGATGAGTTATGAACATGAGTTATGTTCAAGTGTGTGAGGTGAGTTAGGAATCAGAATAAGTCCTGGTTCTTCTCTCCACCATGTTCCATCCTCTTTACCCCTCAGAATCAGACACACAGTTTCTGTTATTGCCCCTTTAAGACTGAAATATGCAAATGAGCTGTGGTCTGACTGGCTATCCTGTGCTGTGTCTCATTCTAAAATCAGTCTGAACAGAAGCACTTCTTATAAACAACATGAATAGGGGAAGCTAAACTCCGCTAACCTGCTGTAGGCTGAACAGATGTTTGTAAATGTGTTTAAGGTGAGATGTTTAGACCACACGATCAAAACTACAATGTTTTCACATTACACATCTTTATTTTTAAAAAGGGGAGAAAACATCGTTTTGCCTTATATGGGCCCTTCAAAATACACACACTAAAACAGTAACAGAGTAGCACTGTCTTTAAGACTGCTTTGCTTTTCTGAGTAGTTACCAGACACTTACCACACAGCTCTGTTTACCTGCTTATTTGTGTGTGGGCAGTGTTAGTCAGTGCTTGGGGAGGGGTAGGAATAGCGCTGGGGGTCGTACAGCTCGGACTGGAGGTAGTGAACGTAGTGGGGGTAATAGGGGTAACCATTGTAAGGCACTGGATGTTTCTTGGCTATGGGGGCAGGCAGGGCTGGGGTTATCTCCTCCTCCTCCTCTTCCACAGGCTCCGGCAGCAGAGGGGCTGGGACCACCTTCCCTTTAATGAGGCGGGGCGGGTTATCTATGAGACAGTCAGGGTCCCAGTATGGATCACAGTCATACTCCATTCCCTTATACACTATAGGTGCGGGGGGCGGGGCCACTTTCTTTGGGGCAGGGGCAGGGGCAGGGGGACCCTCCAGCTTGCAGGTAGGGTGGTATCGGGGGTCACACAGCACAAGTGCTGCCCCTGTGGGCTTGTAAATGATGTGTGGTTTGCAGAGTGGGTCTTTAGCATTGCAGAAAAAAATTACATCAGACTGGGAGACAGGGGCAGGGGGAGGTGGGGGGGCCGGGCCTTTCACCGAAGCAGGGGCCTTCTCCAGGGCAGGCTGGGGCGTTGGGGGTAGTTTGCAGTTCTTGTCCTTAGCCGGATCACATTTGGGCAGCAGTGGCAGAACAGGGACGCCCAGTTTGCTCTGGTAATATGGGGCATTGGGGCCGTGGACCTGTTCCAGGTGGCGCATCTGCTGATAGAGCATCCGTATCCGGTCGATCTCATACAGCTGCAGGAAAACACAGAAAACATTCACAAAGCTGGGAAAACACATTCCATCTGAGAAAACCTGTTTCAGGCAAAGCGTTTAAGACTTAAAGCATTAATAAAGCATTAAAAATGTTAATAAAGCGTTCATAAAGCATTAATAAAGTATTAATAAAGTATTAAAGAGTGTTAATAAAGCATTCACAAAACTTTAATAAAGTGTTAATAAAGCATTAAGAAGTGTTAGTAAATGCCTTTTGGAATTTGCCATCCTGCCTTCAATAATTTATTAGTTTCACTCTGTCGGCTCAGGCAGATCAGTGTAACTGTGACGCCATTTAGGGTTTAAATGAAAACCATAACCAGAAGTGGATGAATGGCACCTGCCCCTTGCTGCCCCACTGCTGACAAGTCAGTGTCTGGGCTGTGATGTTCCCAACATGTTTAGTGATTAGTGACGTTTTCCCCAAAAACAACTTGTCCGGTCGACCATCAGGCCCGTCACGGAGGTAACAGGAATTTTTAGAAAAGACAGGGTTTATGCAGATTTCTTATTTATATTTATAGAATCTCATAACAGTTAAAAATATTAATCTTTTCCCTAGTGAGGAATGACGGTAACAGAAAATGAGTGAGTAAATTTAAATCTTTGTATGTGTATAAATAACACACAATGACATTTATGTATTGAATTGACTACTTTGAGGTAAATCAATTTTAAAAAGAGTGTTTAACTTCCACAAAAGTTTAAAAACAGCCCATCGCTTTAAAGCCTCCACCCTCCAGCTCCTGCCCTGCTGTGTTATTGCTCTGTAATGTCTCACACCACCCGTCTGTCTCTGCCTACTGTGTTATTGTTCTGTAAAGTCTCTCACCCCCTCCGTGTGCCCAATGCTGCTGTAGTAGCGATAATAAGCCTGGAAGTCTGGGGTCTGCCGGTGCCAGCGGGGGTCCACACTGCGGCGGCCCCTGGAGCTTGAGAGGAAACCGTTAGCCTTCTCCGCATCTATACTCAATGGAGCCGTACCTACATGCGCACACACACACACACACACACACACACACACACACACACACACACACAAGCCACATCAGCAGGTCTGAACACCTTCACACACTCTGTTGCTTTAATGTGTTGCTTAAAAAAAGATAATAAATCTTGGTTTGTAATGAACAAGGTTTTACCTTCCTGTTTGATTATGTCTAGTAATGACTTTGCATCCAGCCAGCCTAAAATAATATGTTAGGAAATTAGGGACAATTCCTTTAATAATATATAAGTGTTTTAATTAATATCAATATTTGATAGCCAAATCCAAACAGACTTACGAGGCAGCAGTGTGAGACAGCACAGCACCCAGATCAGTTTCACCACCATGATCACTGTGTGAACACACACACACACACACACACACACACACACACACACGCAGAAGTGTAAACACAAATACATTTTTTATGTTGTTTAATAATATTCACTGTTAAAATAACTATCGTTTAGTGCAAAGTGAGAAAAATTACAATAATTTTGGTTTAAGTGAATAAACTGTGAAAGTGAATAAAGGAGAGCTGAAGATTTGTGGTTGTTCTCTTCAACCTGCGATGAGCTCAGAAATGGCCACCATTTCCATCCCCATCTGCATCACATCTCCAACACCTTCTCTATCACATCACCATCTCCAGCTCAACCTACATCTCCGTCTCTATCACACCTCCTCCCCTTCTCTCTCAAATCACCATCTCCATCTACACGTTTCTCCATTTCCATCACCATCTACACCTCTTTCTCCATCTCCACAACCTTTTCTATCATATTACCATCTCCATCACCTCCATCAGCTAATCCCCATCAGCATCACCATCTACATCTCCACTCCACCAACATCTACATTTACATCATCATCAGCCTTCCAGGTTGGATGCCTGTAAATATTCCACTGATCACTTGAACTAAAACACTTTATACATACACACACACACACACACCGTACAGTCAGACCTGCAGCACTGAACACACAGTGTTCCATATAAACACTTAGTGCTGCTTCGAGGAAATGTATGTTTTTTGGGGGAAACCTCATACAGAAACTCTTTGCAAACATTACAATCCTTCACTCACGCACAAGTGTGTGTGTGTGTGTGTGAGTGAATGTGAGAGGGAGTATTACTTACCCGTTCACTCAGACAGCCGCTCTCACTGCTCAGCTTCAAAAGCCCATTTTATACACTCACCCAGTGTCAATCACACTACAGCATGCAGGTGACTGGCTGACCCAAGCCAGAGACACCACCCACAGTTGCGCACAAGATACACACTCATGCTCCACATTTACAACAGTTACACAATTTCACACACAGCCTCACACTGCACATTTATACAAGTACATACAGACACACTCACACCACACACGCATATGTGCACATACCACACACACAGCACATTCATACATGTACATACACACACAGCAGTACAGAAATATTTTGTGTGAAAACTGTAATTATCCCATTAAGTTTCTCAGACACTGCTGTTTCCTGCTGCCCAGTAAAGCTGTCAAGGGGTCCAGAACGCTGATAAAATGCTGGTAAAACCCAGACAGAGAGCATTTGTCGATACCAGATGTTTTTTAAGGAGAGGTTATAAAAAAGAGAAAGAGGCGCTTCACATTCCAGACATGAGTTTAAGAGGTGCTAAGGTGGAGATTACAGGCCACAGCATCATAGAGCCAAGAGAACATCATCATCATTATCATGTGGGAGAAGAGCGCAGAGTTTTGAGGAGAACATTAATATACAGTGAGTTCAACATCTGTACCCTAATCGCCAAAACAATAGCACATCTTGCAGTGGGGTTCAGTACCTAGCAAAAATGAACCAAGGAAGGAAACAGAACAGGCAACAGGGTCATGGGTGTTCTTCATGGGAAGCGAAGCCCAGCCCATCTGGGCTGATTCCACAAAAGGGCTGCTGTAGCACAAACTACTGGGGAAGCTCATGATGTTCTGATAGATCCTCTTTCTGTGTGAGCTGTGTGACCCCTACCCACACTACACTCTTCAGGGACGGTTTAAAAACCATTATAAAGAGCATCTATGGGACAGAGCTGGTGGCCTAGTGGTAAAGGTGTTGCCCCTACAATCAGAAGGTTGTGGGTTGAAACCCAGCATTGCTAGTGCCATCACTGAAGAACCCTAGTGCAAGATACCGTCCCCACACTGCTCCCTGGGCACCCCCTTGCTTCACTTAGTGAATGGGTTAAATGTTGAAGAATTTACATTGTTCACACTGTGTGGTGTGTTCACACGCGACTATTAGAGGCACTTTACTGACTTAACATTAGGCAGGTGATATTATAGCTGATCTGTTTGTCACTTGAACTGTAATGTACTCAGACACAAGACCAAAATGAACTGATCAGATCTCAGACCTATGCCAGCTGGCAGCCTGGTGGTTAGGGAGTTGCCCAAGAGGCACCAGAGATAGGTACGGTCCCCACACAGTGTCTATGTGCTGTATTGCTTGCTACCCACTGCTTCTAAGAAAGAATTTCACGTTGTGTGCTGTGTTCACACATGGGTTTAAGGGTCGATTTAGTTTAAAACAAAAACTGGTTCTAGATATTATCTGGGAAGGACATTAGTTTGTTCAGCAAAGGAATGAGACAACTCCCACCCGCACAGGTAGACATGTTCCAATTCCATGACCGACCGCAGCTCCTGCCCAAACATGCTTTAGTGCTCGTCATTCTCATAAACAGGAGGTGGAGGAACCAGCAGATCTGACCCAACAAAGGATCAGACCACCTGAATGTGTAAAAGTGGGTTTGGCATTCGCTCCATTCTGTCAAAATAGTACACACTGGTGGTAAACGGAACTAGACATCCACCTCAGAAAGCTCATCTACAAGAAGCCATTGCATGAATGGCTATGGTTGCTCCATCTGATGTTATGCTACCAAGGTTTAAGCTTTATTTTGTAGATTCATGGGAATCGGGGAAAATCAATGAAAGTCACTTTAAGAATGCATTTGAGTTTATAAAGCATGTCTTGAGGCAGTGAGAATTCCTCACACTCTGCATTAGATGGAAGGCAGAGGGGTTGATCTACTGTACAAATGAAAATCATTACACTCCTCCTTAGGATTCCTGCTATTTGACCTGCAGACAACATTTTTGACCCACATTAACATCGAGTCCGTGCTGCAGACTTAACACCTGTTATTCTCACCTACACAGAATTCCAACCAATGAGTTTCCCAATCATAAAAAGCAGTGTGGACAAATCTGTATTTACAAGGCTTTATTGAAGCATTACTGAAGCATTTCTGTTATCCACATATTAAAAAGGAATTCAACAGCATTCAACATACAATTCCAGAAATGAGCCCATTAAAAGAGAAAGCTTTGATTGAGCCACAAACGGAAGGGGGTGGGGTGGGGGGTGTTTAGCTTGGTGTTCAGATGAAGGTGATGCGTGTGCGACCCTGATTGATCTGCCACACATTCAGTTCTTCATACTCGTCCAGTGCAGACTGGAACTGGGCTGGGGTAAAGCCGCGGGACACACACTTCTGCTCTGCCTCCGCCATTCGCACTGCCTTCACCTTACCCCCCTCCCCGGCAAGCTCCCGCACCAGAGAGAAGATCAAGTCGGCTGGTCGCTGGGTCCTGCAACAAAGGCCGCATGTCAAAATCTTACAGACCTTTATCAGTGCCATAAAAACATTAATTTATTTGAAGTGAGGAGACTTTTTCATCAGCTGGGAGGCCCAACTTGAAAGACCAGAAGAGTCAATGACCCCTGATCTAAATTACAGCAGTGACATCGACTACTCAAACACCTCTAGACAGAGTGAGTGTTTAATGAGTGTTGTTGGTCCCATTATACAAGCGTAAAAATTCCAGATTTTATATGAGTGCTGCCTCAATCAGAATAAACCTCATAGGGGGTACGTTCGAATAGGATCTTATTCTTTGATGAGGCCATTTTAATGTAACAAACAAAGGAACATGGTTCTGTTCAGTTTGGATTCTAAAGAGAAACCCTGGAGGCAGAACGGTCGGGCAGGCGAGAAGCACAAAATGCAATATTTTACAGCCAGTACACTCACACCCTGACTAGCTACAGGTTCTGCTGTACGCAGATCAGAGCTGTGACGCTTCAGTTCCACTGGATTTTATTAATACATTTCTGCGTGGTGCGTGTGAACTAACCTGGTGGTGTTGGATTTGTCAGCCTGCAGTGAATCTTTGCTCATCTCCATCAGTCTCATTGCCTCATTCACATCCTCCTTTTCCACCACATCCAACATCCGCAACCTCGCCTAACACAGACAGACGCAAACAAAATCAGCCAGTAAAAGGCTAAACACTTAACACCTAAACAGGTTTCCTATCATGCGCGTGGTTGTTCCAGGGTGAGCTGTGCCGGCACTGTCAGACCGAGACAAGTGCAATGCCTTATGGGAAAGCCAGCAATTGCCCAAGTCTCCGCCTCTCAACACCAGCTAGTCTCTATAGGCTCTGTTTGGCTGAGAAGCTCCTGTGTGTTCAGGTCAAAGCATAGTCAGTTTTGCATGGGTTTGCACAGCGGTTCTGATGAAGGCTGGCTGCCCACCCCGCAAAGCTGACCAACTCCGACACAAACTTGTGGTTCAGCAAAAAGAGCAGATCTGGATCCTCATGCCGTCACCAACTGTTAATCAGCAGGACTGTACATCATATTAGAGGCTAGACACCAATGATCACTCACTGGATTACCCCCCCTGCCCCCAGCAAAGTTTAAAAGTGAAGGATAAGTGTGTGTTGCTGTTGTGTGTTTGAAGTGCTGGTTCTACAGTAGGCATGCACAGCTACCTGCACAAACAGCACTTTTAACCCCCAGCAGCTTAAACCTCAAACTCTCATGCAGACTCCACCCGACTGAGCTCCCTATAAGCAGAGCTTACATTGAGGTCCAGGAGGCCCAGAGTCAAGCACAGTTCATTGTTTCCTGTACTCAAAATACATCATCAATAAGAGTCCATATACAAGTACATCACATTCACCTTCACGAGTGACAGATTAGACTGAAACTCAGTCAGCGGAAACACAGAAATGCAAAACAAATCAAAGCAATAAATACCACTTCAGACCAGAAAAAGTGTTTTTGGAGACCTTAAACGTTAAGCTTCACGTCAGGTGAGTTCTGGTTGGATGTCCATTTGGTCGGTTGTGTAAGGGGAGGGGAAAAAGCCCTCACTCAAGTCTTAACGCTTCTGATAAACAGCAGTGACGGCGGCCAGTGTGTGACAGAAGTGCCCACACTGCAGTAGAACACACACACTACCTGCACTATAAGCACTTTACCACACACTGGTCTCTCACACATGTACACATTCTTCAGCACACAGTCCAGCTCTCATCTACCCAAGGAGAAATCTCACCAGTGCTGTGGACAAACGCAGGATGGACAGTAGAGTCCTGGCGGAGGTGAAGGTGGTGTCTTTGCTCACTCGTGACTCTTTCCTCATTTCCACATAAGCAGCTGTAATGTAATCAGCAAGAGCCTCTGGAACCACCGGCTGCCTTTTCTTACACTTATTCAGATACCGCCTGTGAGACACACACAAAAGATAAGTCACTGGGGACTCTGGGTGTTCCTTACTGATGTAGGTGAATCAGTTTTAATCTTTTCTTTGCATGACAATTAATCGCATTGCACATTGATGTTTACCTCATCAGTTTCATGTCGATGGGGTTGAAATGTGTTGGGGGCTGTTTGGAGTGCTGGTGGACATAAGTGATGTGTTGGGCCAAACGCAGGTCGTTGTCTGTGTCTGGTTTGTCCTGAATGAGCCATAGTAGGTCAAAGCGGGACAGCAGTGCAGCCGGCAGCTGGATGTTCTGCTCTATAGTCTTACGAGGGTTGTAGCGGCCATATGCCGGGTTCGCTGCTGCCAGGATGGAACAGCGTGCATTCAGTGATGTCATGATCCCAGCCTGGGAGAGTGGAAAGCAAGAAGGGGAAAACAGTCATAACACGGACAAAAATACGGTCAAACTGGAATGCCATGGTCTTGCCATCATCAAACGTGCTCATGGTCCAAACTACCAGCCCAACAGATCATCTATCATAAGGTTCCAAAATATACAGTCGGTGTTAGTCTCTAGTTGCATCATTAGTCTCTGCAATACTGAGGTCACAGAAGCTTCTAGCCAATGACTACAGTTGGGAGTTGTAGCATATTATTGCAAACAAAGACTACAAAACATTTTTAATCTTAAATCCCAAAAAAGTGATAATGGGCCATTTACTATGATGGGCGGCATCAGTAGAAGCAACGTTGCAATGCTGCCATTCTGCCCTTTGTGAAGCTACTAAATAAAAATACTAAATTTATTTTTAAAAAGCAGCACAGCTGATCATCTTATAAATAGATTTTTTTTATATTCCCCGAAATTGTTACAACATCCACCTGAACACCACACAGTTCAGGGGCAGACTATTCCATTACTGCAGCTGACCAAGACTCATTACCTTGGCGATGGAGATGGTCTGTTGCTCCATCACTTCATGGATGGCTGTGCGGTCAGCGTCTGCCATCTTATCAAATTCGTCAATGCAACACACGCCCAGATCAGCAAGCACCAAAGCACCGCCCTCCAGGGTCATCTCACCGGTAACCGGGTCACGCATCACTGCTGCAGTCAAACCCACACCTGAGGAGCCACGGCCAGTAGTGTACTGACCTGGGGACATAAAGAGAGGAACAGACAAAAATGTTAAAACGTGTGTCTGGAGGGATTGGATTAAAGCACTGCAGTGTTAGAGGGAAACTCACTGCGGGGCGCCAGGCGGTCAATGTATGACAGTAGCTGAGATTTGGCCACTCCGGGGTCACCCATCAGGCAGATGTTGATGTTTCCTACAGACACAGACACCTTACACCAAAAACCTATTGATATAAATACATTCAGGTTCATCTTAATACAATGAGAGATGATCTGACCTCTGATCTTCATCCCACGTGGTGCCTGCTCAACTCCACCCACTAGCAGCAACAGCAGCGCTTTCTTAACGTCCTCATGGCCGTAAATCTCTGGGGCAATCGACCCGGCCAGCTTCTCATAGAAATCCTCCTCTAAACACACAAAAACACTTAGTCTCTCTAGATCTACAGGGTCCCATGTGATTGCAGTGTGAGATGCACAGACCTGTAATCTGACGCAGCTCCTCCTCACTCAAGTCTTCTGTGCCAAGTTCATCATCCTCTGTTTTATTCATTAGAGTCACGCAGTGAGCCTCCATGTACGTCTCTGACAGCAAACCCTGGAAGAACATCACAACAGTTTAACATCCCCTGTCCAATTCAGATGATCTCCAGCAGGTGGAGATTTGGGATAGGATTTAAAGGGTCACCTTCCAAGACTATGGTTGTGGGTCTAACCTGCACAGCCTGCCGAAAGCCAGAGCGAAGCAGTGGAAGGAAAACTCCAGAAACGGCTACATGATCTCCAGGCTGAGCCACACGCGTGTTCTCCCCTCGTGCATATATTGTCATACTGCGAGGGACATTCCCCACTGGCACTTGATCACTCTGCAGTACAGCAATAATTGTTAAGAAGGGGTGGGGGTGTACAAAAAAAAAAAAGTTAACAGCCAGTCACACTTCAAACACTAAAATAATGTATAGTATAAAAATCATAGTGAAAACCACGAGTGAAGCATCAACCCCAGAATAATGAGCTTAGTATGGGACTGGTGGGTATGTGACAAAAGGGAAAGTTTACTCACGTGCTCCTGAATGCGCAGCTCCTGGAACTTGATGAACTTTGACCCCCTCGTCTGCAGGTACAGACGCCCACCAGACCGGTTGGTCACACACTCCTGACTGGGGCACATGATGAGCGGCATAAAGGTCGGAGACGCAATCTAGCAGAGGAGCAAACGTCAGCGGGTCTCACTTACACACAAACACACGCACATCCCCTAAAGCAGTATGTGTGGTATGAGGTTCGGGTCAGTACCGGCTGGTAGGTCTCCGCACCGCATTGGTCACATGTGTACGTTGCCACTGTCATCATGGGCTTGACCTCAGTCGCCCTGGTAACGATGCCCCTGACTGTTACCAGCTTTCCAATGCTGTCAGCCTTCACGTCCCTCACGACCTTCGGCTTAGAGGTGGATGGAGGACGGAAATACACCTCACTGAGAGAGAGAGAGAGAGAGAGAGAGAGAGAGAGAGAGAGAGAGAGAGAGAGAGAGATATTTACACACACATGGTTCATCTCTCATCTCTCTGCATCTAATCTCCCCTAAAAATGGCAGCTCCAGAGTCAAAGACGCGAAAACTGCCATACCTGTTCAGTGCATTATTACGACAGGTGTTTGGTGGATGTTAAATGGTGCCGATAGACACTCACAATCTCCTCATGAGCTCTGACGGGTACTGGTTCCTAGGGTCACGCGTGTCTGCAGGGTCACGGCCTCTTGTCTCCATCATCAGACGGTGTTCGATGTAAACATCCAATGCATCTTTTGCCACAACCTACAGAAGAACAAAAACAACGCAGTCAGGGGAGTGTGTTATGGTGAAGAGCAAGAACACCACAAGTCTTCACAAAACAGCAATCATTTTTTTGGTCAAAATAAAGAGATCAGTCCATTTTATTCTTTCAATAAATTCTTCTATAATTTCAGTCTTACATGGTAAAAAAAAAAAAAAAAAAAAATCACAAAAAAACATTTAACTGGAAATGGGCAAAACTACCCAACTATAAGAATAAGAATATAACAACGGCAAGTAAGCTGTTTAGTGTTCATCACTGAAAAGGCTGAATGCTTCTATAATGATCAACAGAAAAGATCTAGTTATTTACATTAATACTGTTATTTAGAGGCAGTTGGTAGTATAGTGGTTAGGAACTTGTCCCTGCAATCCAAGGACCACTGTGACCCTTGCACAACGTACACTGCTCCATAGGCGCCCCCTGGTGGTGACAGCCCACTGCTTCATTTGGTGAATGGGCTAAATGCAGAGACAGAACTCTATTCCGCGCACTGTGTGCTGAGGCCAGGTGTGACTATATGTACCTCTTTCTCCCGGTACTCTGGCAGTAATTCGTGTATGGCATCTGCAAGCAGTCCTGTGTAGCGTCTGGTGTTCTCACACACACTTTCTACCAGCTCAGGGTCCTCCTCTGCTACATCATCCAGGTCCACCACCAATGCCACCTGCTCCCTGTGTGCCAGGGACACCTACACACAAACACACGAATCAGCCACCTGTTGAGGAAAACATCAATTGAAGCTGGAGAAGCCCACATGGGTTCACTCACCAGCTGGGCTCCATATTTGAACACTTTCTTCCCAAACTCATCTTCAGAGTAGAATTCCTGCAGGAAAGTCTTGCACTTCTCTACAAAACACACAATATTACAGTGTCATATTTCACCCATGTCACAGCAGGTCAACCTTTCACTGATTGGGTCAATCAGACCAGAACAAAAGGGCACCAGTGCCCTCCAGTTCACACCAAACATGCTTAGACCACACTCACCAATGAATACATGCAGACATGGTGGAATAAGGAGGAATGTTGAGAGTAAGAACGTGTTTTGCTGGTGTCTATATGTTTAAAGTTCGCCGCGGAAGATCAGCCAGAGCCGAGTGTGGTTTGAACAGGAGCAGGTGCTTCTGCAGTCACAAAGGAGAGGCCCGATTGATAAACACCACTCACGTGACCAGACCCCTCCCCCACACAGACAACAAACACGAAACTCTAATCCTCGCGGTAAATCAAAGCGTCTCTTAAACAGGTTCAATAAAACAAAATAAAGCACGAAGCTTAGACTGGATACACCTTTCGACTTTCCGTTCCACCTTAAACGGCACATCAGTTTCCAGTGAGAAACCACAGGGCTGGTTAAGGTGGAGCGGGGTTATCTTAATTTGCTGCGGATCGGACTAAACCGAAGTTTAAGATCGACACCTCACCTTTAACTGGATTCCAACTTGCTTTTCTGCCTCTCTTACGCACACAGGTCTCAGTTTTACACACCCAAACACATCACTGATGCTGTTCGGGCTTAGGATTCGTACCCCACACACGGTAGTGACTGACTGAAACCGCGATGTTTTGCTCGGTGTACGAACCAAGGGCCGTCCGATGTTCGGTGTCCGAGTGCCGTGGTTCTCTCCGCGTACTCCGCTCGACCGGCGCCCTGCTGTGACCGTGCTGTAACCGTGAGAGACGTACGGAACTCCGTGCTCTGTGCTGTTTTTGTAAACAAAGAAGCACATGGCTCCCGGCCTTCTCACGCACACACCATGCCCCTCCGCGCTGCACAAAATAGTGCCTGCAGAAACCCCCACCCCCACACAGCACAATAAGGGGGCGCCCGACCCGAGGAACCATTTAAGATTACCAAGTGGCCCCTCAACGTCACGCGTGAACACAACAGCATAGCGTGTGCACTATTTTCTCTGCATTAAATCAATTTTTGGGGAGAGTACCATGCTCAAGGGTACCTCAGTGGTGCCACTAAGTCCTGGGATGCAATCCCACGACTTTCTGATCACAACAGACAATCAACTGCGCATTGTAAAGTGGCCCTTTACGGTCACGCGTCGACACAACAGCACATTACCATCTAAGATTATATTTAATATTTAAGCTCTGAAAAGTCAGATGTGAGATTGTGTTTGTTCGGGGGTGTGCTATTGAGAGACTGAGTTTGTTGGGAGAAAAGTGCTGAGGATGGAGCTGCCAGGAAAGGGGAGAAGAGGAAGGCCTAGTTGGAGATCTATGGACGTGGTGAGGGAGGACGTGCAAGCAAGTTGGTGTGAGAGGAAGATGCAGAGGATGGAAAGAAATGGAGACGGTTGATGGACTGTGGTGAGACTTAATCGGTAGCAGAAGCAATAAAAGACATACTTATTACAAATAAAAGCAAGAAACGGGGAATCTGAGCTACACGCTGTTTGATTTAAAACTCTACTCACAGATAAAAACAAAACACGCTTTTATCCACTCTAAAGCAGGGTACCCACACACGTCTCCACCCAGCCGCACACACACACCCCCGGGTCCGATATAACAAGTATGTGTGAGAGAGATTGCAGTGTGTGGTTGAGTATGTGTTACGTGCGCTCGGCCTCCACGTGCTCCTCCGCGCGCCACTCGCTCTTTGTTTTACAGTTCCATCCGGGTACTGGCGGAGAACGACTCAGTGATTCATTTGAAGAAAAAAATCGATCCGACTCGGTGAACCGATCGCTTCCCAAAACTCGCAGCGGACAGAGATGAAGCAGCGGAAGGTGCGCATGGAAAACACAGGTGACCACAAAGAGTGTATTCTCATCGTGTTTCCGTTCAGTGTCTAAGGCGGCATCCCCTTGAAGTTACGGCGGAATCCGGCTCCGGCCGAGAGTTTATACACTGCGCACTTTCCACAAACTGCTCGACTCAGTGAATCAGCTCAGAGTCGCTGGACATCCGGGTACTGCTTAAACCTCCTTAGCACAAACTTTTCTCCTCGTTTTCCCACCAAAAACCAGAAAATAAACTGAGTTTAGAGACGCTGGAAATAACAATGGACTGGAGCGAGATAATTACTACCCCTCTGGTCCTCACAGCTAACTTAGACTGCTTGCAACGAGTCTCAGCCAAACTGCGATTATTAGTCAAAACCCGACGTTATCACATAACTAATACTAAACGATAATAACAGATAGCAGCTCACGCCACTCTGTGATTAGAACTAACGTCAGTCTCATATCAACCGCTAAATACTCATTTATAATCAGAACAACTATGCACCGCGATAAGGCCACGCCGGCTGGCTGTGTGTAAAAAGTGGTGCAGGAACAGAGTTTTCTGGTGTTAAAGCAGCCTTTGTCTTTTAATCAGTTTTCGTGCAGTTGAGTTTCTCCTCAAATTAGATCACCTTTCTCCGCCGCGTAGTCTTTCGGTGCCATTTCCACTCGCTGTTCTGATGTTCAGCCCGCTGAGGCGATGTCTCCCGGCTGCGTGGGTTCCTGGTGATCGATGTCGGCCCTGGTCGTTGTTTAATCGGGTTTCTGATCAAGTAATTGATCACTTCTCCTCCGGACCGGACCGCTCTCTCCAGCTCGGCCTGCGAAAACTGGCGGGAGTCTCACCGCGCGCTCCACCAATCAAAGGCGTGAGACTGCTCGCGCCCCCCTCCAATCAGACACTGAGACGGTCCACATGTTCCACCAATCACCGCGCGAGTTTGCACTCGAAGAGGGAGGGACTTTTAAATGGCGCGAAAACTACGAAGGCCGTCGCGAACCACGTGACCGACACGACCCAACAGTGCAAAAAGCGTAGAAGTGCAAATAATAAAACAACCCGGTTAATAAACATGAACAAATAATTAATTGATGAGATAATCGATAAGAGCGCATTAAGGGGCCCGTAGAACGAAGCACGTTTAACTAACTGACTTAATTCCAGGTTGTTCCTAGAACGCCGAAAAGATGTTGATTAGTTGAATCCGAGTTAACTTACCAAGGTTTGTGCGTGTGGTGCGTCCACCAGCGGGATTACCCTACTTAATGGAGGAAGAATGTATGATCACCATAGAAGGCTACGAGGATGAGGAGCACAAATCTGCTGCAATGCTAGTCCGAGGCATAGAAGAATCACATGTCAGAAGTGGATCTCTTCATTAATTTAATATCCCCTAAAGTGCAATTACTGGGAGGTTACTCAGTATGTAATCCTGTGTTAACAATAACTGTATTGCAGATGCAATGTGATCCTGAGGTACAGGTGACTGTGCAATTGACTTTCACAAAGTGTGAATCATGCCAAATGTACTCCTTTTAATTTTCAGGATGTGGGTGATGAAACACTGAATGCTGATTCACCATTTTTGCCTACATAGGCTGGAGCAAGTGCAAGTGCATGCTCGAGCTTGACTGCGATAAAAACACAACTTTAAAATAAAAACCTAAAGCTTGGAATTGAAAAGCTCAAGCATGAAAAGAAGGTATTGCCATACATTCACCAGTCTTTTATTTAAGTGTGCATTACTGAATTTTCACTTTATTTGTAGGAATGGCAGCAAATAAATAAAGACATGACAAAGTTTCAATGTGTTCATCATCTGAATCTTTTTGTTTATTTAATAAGTGAAAAACTGCTTTGAGAATATGGCCCGATAAGTGTTGTTCATTTTTACAGAGAAACGCACACAAATACATGGACCAGCAGGAACACACACAGACACAGCAGGCTGCTTTACACTTTTTTTTACTCAGAACTCCTGATTAAACACTGCAGAACTGAGGGAGAGATAACATCCTTTCTTATCTGGATATAATGTAAAATAGTAAATTATTCTAAATTATATCTGTGATATACTGCCCAGTCTGCATCAGTCAGGTGTTAAAGCCGAAACACTGAACCATGTGCTGCTGTGAGGAATAACTGTATATTAGTATCATACTCCTGTTTCAGACAGATGTTTATTTACAAAAGGATTTTCTGGTTAAAAAGGTTTCAAACAACATTGTTTTTCTCTTAATAACCTCAATAACTGTGTGTAAGAACTGGCAATGATATTCCATTGTTATCTGTTTATGACAAACTTAAATCTAAACAAAAACAAAAACTCAGAAATTAAACAGAGTTGAGTCTTAGTGCTGAAATCATTCCCGCAGGATCTTTTGGACTCAGTCAAACAGGTCCTCAAGGAAGCTGGTGGAGCGGCGGCTGGATGGCTGGAGGACAGGCAGAGAAAAGGTGGTTAGGAGTGATCCTAAATTTGGCATCCTGTTACACCATCTCAGTGTACAGACTAGGCTTGTCACAATACTGAAATTTCAAACTCGAAACCGATACTATTTTCAATACTACAGGGGAAGAAAAAACATACAGAACTTTTTCTTGAAAAAATGTAAGTGTGAGTAAACAAACAAATGCTCCATTTTCTTTGTCTACTCAAAATTGTACAGCGTCTTTGGGTATTTTGAAAGGCGCTTTATAAATTAAATCTATTATTATTAGTCTAGTGAAGTTTCAGTCAACTGAAAGTCTGAGCATTTTGGTCTCATTTTAGTCAGAATTATCCACGGCAATTCTCTTCTAGTTTTAGTCTATTAAAGTTGTATTTTAGTCTCATTTTTAGCAATGCAATTCTATTTAACCCAGTCAATATAGTATGAGGACCGTAGACAGTAAAATAGGCAAAATCTAAACTCTTTTAGGCTAAACTATTTCACAATTCATTTATTATTATTGTATTATTGTTACCTTATAGACTCAAGAATACTGTACATCCAGACAGAAGACTTGTCTGGACAAATATAGTCTACACAAGCAAATCAGAACAATTTAAGGTCAGCTTTTTTGCATGGATATGGGAAAGGCTGCTTATCAAAATGCTGTGTGTGTGTGAGAAAGAGACTCGGTCCCCCAGGTAGCCAGGGGAGGGGCTGCACGCTGCATTGCCTGTTGATAATTGGCGAATTCCCTGAACCAGCAGATGCTAACTTTGCATTTAAGTATCAATACCAGTGCCAATTGATATCTAACTCGACACTAAATTTTAGTATCAGAAAACTCACTGTACAGATTTTAAGTCATAGATCGGATCAGTTTTTTGGATCAACAAAAAAATGAGAAATTATACAAAAGGAAAGCAAGGAACGTATCCCCCATGATCTTAAATAAAAACATTTAAGATGTCCTATGTTTTAAAGTTGAATATGAGGCATGGTAATTGCACAGAATGATTATCGCTGGTGACTGGGATATTGCCATTGGGCCTGTCTAGCTCCCACTGTACTGCTACGATCCATTACTCCACTATTTATGAATGTAGTGAAGTTTTAATGATGAGTTTATTTTAAATGGTTAACATAAACTCCCCCGGGACCTGTGCCTAGGTTGGAGTGAAAAAGTGAAAGGGAGGGAGCAGAACAACTAGAGTACATAGTACCCCGCAGCTTTAACGCGGATCAGCAGTCGCCGTTTCAGTCCATCTTGGTTTTTCGAACTTCCTGTCTCGGAGTACGTGAGGGCATCGTCCGCCATCCTCGTTCTGGTTGTTTATGTTTGGGCGCGGTGGTTACTAAGGCCTGTACCTCCAGTGATCAGCGCCTCCCCAAACATAAACCAGCACGAGGAGGAGGGGCGTGGCAGACAAGGCCCGGACGTCACAGACGCCTGTATTCAGAGGCGGGAGGTTCCAAACTGGCCAATCCAAGAATGTTATGTTTCTTCTTGCTGCTGATTGGCTGCTTCCCTGTTCCCTGAACTGGCTGCAGTTCAGAATTTCCCCCCTGCAGCTTTTTGAGTGTTCTCGTGTTTTTCGTATCTCCCCCCTCCACATCAATACCTTTTTATGTCCCACCTCTAGGTCTGAACCCTGGCAAACTGAATATTAAGTTTTCTGCCTTACCAGAGACACTGCCCCCTCAAAGTCTGAGTCTTCATCATCATCATAATCCTCCACCACTGGTTCCTCCTCTTCCTCAAAGTCCTCCTCAATCAGAGAAAGCCTAAAAACACATAAAGACACACCTCACCTGTACAAGAGAAAAGCCTCCAGATGGTCTGAGAAATTTTATCAATGCCTGGTTTTGCAGACCATAAAGACTAACATACATACATAAATACAATGGTCAAATTTATAAGGCTGCTACAGGAACATACCACTTGTGAGGAGCAGCCTGTTAATTTAATGTAATTCCATTACTGCAGTTCAAAATATATCCAATAGGGGGCATAGTTGTATTAAGTGTGAAGCCCAGCTTCTATGCACTGTAAGTAAAGTAGGTTTTATTGTCATTTCTACCATACACACACATATTGAAATGAAACAACATGCCTCCAAAGCCAAGAGTGCAACACGAGCAGAACAAAACAGAAGACAGAACAGAAACAGAAGTGCAGACAGGACAAAGAACAAGAGCAACAGTACAACTAGAGGAGACTAGACAGGACAATGTTCAGTACAAGAGATCAGAGTGTTGTGTGCAAAGATGCAGAACAGAAGTTACATGCGCAAAAAATGCAAAACAGCAATAAATAAGATTGTGTACCTGTAGCAGCAACATGACATAAATAAATAGATGAGTATTTTAATCAGTAATTAACTTGTTCAAGGGGGTAGGGTGAGGGAGGGGGGTTGTTGCTGTGTGTTTGTGTGTCTGATGTCCTGAGGCAAGAAATTGTTCCCCATTTTGGCAGTGGAGGCCTGTATGCTACAGAAACTTTGAATTAGCCAGTGACTGACTGTGTACTGCAGGTTGGTAAAGCCACTGTAGGATACAGCCTCCCTGATGGCACCTGGTGGCCAGATCTTTGGCTGGCATGAGCATATTGGACACTTGATCGAAGAATCTGAGGTGGTGCCGGGGCTCAGCATTGAATGCATCAGCTGTTTGTTCAAACACAGTCTTGCGTGTTCGCCCCCCTAGTTGGAAAGTCTGCATACTTAGTTGCTCTTCAAGCCGCAGTCGCAGCCACTCCTGCTTATAGCAGCTTTGGCAGGTGAACAGGTGTGCAGTTTTTATTGTGTGAGCTGACAGATAAACTAACCCCAACCTATTTCACCATGATAATCACTGCACTTTATAAAAGGGTCTGCAGACAAAATGCATCATTTGGACATCCGAATATTAAACATAGAACCAAGTTACAGTATGAATATTCAGGTTATTTGGGGGCGTTTGTGTTTCTTGCTCTTACCTCTCTGCGAACTCTCCCAACAATAGCTGCTCTGAGCTGACCTCCTTGCTGGAGGAGGGAGAGAGAGGGACCCGATGTTTGTGCACAGCTCTGCTGGGATGAACTGTGGAGGTGAGGGCAGGACTGTCCAAACTGCAAACTGACCCTGAACAAAAGTCAAATGTTGAGACAAACCACTTTATCGTTCTTCCCCATTGTTGTAAGCATACACTCCATCTGAGCGGGTTTTCAGCGTAAAGAAAAAGAAGCAGAGACTGAGGTTTCTAAATGGAGAGGTTTCTAAATACAGACTGAGGAACCTTAAAATCCACCCCTCTCCAACCACTTGAAAGCATTAAGAGTAATGAAGCAACACAACAAAGAAGCTGCCTAATCAGTTTCTCAGCTCAGCAGAATATGGTAAAACTGTTGTTGCCGTGTTCCTTTAAAGTGCACAGTATTAAGATGGCTTTTCTACTGAGAGAGTTCAGCTGCTTTAAGGTATCCTCTCCTTTTTCTCTCTCCCAGATGCACAAATATATCTCATCAGAAAGCACTGACCACTAGAATGGGCTGCACCCAGGGGACAGCTGTTAACACCTATAATAAACGCTGGGGTGCACTGAGCTTGTATGAATTTACACATGACTGAGTGTGTGTGTGATTTGCATACACTGACCCTCCATAAGGCGACGCTTCTTGGCTGGAGTGTTGGGAGAGGAGCTATTCACTATCTCTTTTAATCCCACACGCAGGGAACGCTCGTACATACATACAGAATTATTGCTCACACTGCCACATACATGCTGCAAATAACTGAGCCTAACGAGAGAGAGAGAGAGAGAGAGAGAGAGAGCAAATAAACATTTGTGTGACAGACAAAGTGACCATACAAAAATCAGGTACGTATGTGAATGTGTATGTGTGTGTGCGAGTGCGTACAGATGGATGCGGTCCTGCTGTATAAGTTTGAAGCTAAATTCACTGAGGATCTCCAGAAATCTCAGATTATAGTGTTCATCTCTATCAGAACTCCGCATGGCAAACTGAATACCATCCCTACACAAAAACACACAATGAAGACACTGGTTTAAAACATTAAAGCAGAGGTGTAAGTGCGGTGTACATTTTGAACCTGAGGAGGATGTTTATTTATTTTGATTTAAAAATGAATAAAATGTGCAATTTAGTAAAACATTTGTTTACTCTTTGCTGCAAATGAAAAAAAAAATAAAAAAAATCACAAAATCTTGAAACTATATTTGCAAGACTTACTTGTGAAGGGCTAAGAGTGGTCTGCGAATGAAATGCAGGTTTATCCCAAAACTCATTGCAAGTTTCTTTGCCAAATCTCTGATCTCCCTCATCTCATCTTGTTCCTCATCTCCTAAGGAAGAAAACAGCTACACACACAAAACTTTATTCCTTTCAGTGTAAGTTGGAAAAAATGATAAAATAATAACAGAATTACTTAATTGACTTTACACCAAAGTCACACTGAGGGGAGTCCCAGCTCTCAGTGTAAACATGAACACATGCTGCCACCTATTGCTCTGCAGGACCCCACCTGTAAATGTGAACACACACCTGCTGAATGCTTAGGCAGACCGTCCTGGCACACTCCACTGCACTTATCGCCCTGCATTTCCTCAGCGTTTCCTTTATGATGTCACCGTAATCTCTGTAGAACTGTAACACACCACCACCACGCACACATGTACACACAAGCCCACAAAACGGACACACAGAACACAGTGTTTGTCCTTCATTCAGCAAGACTGACCCAAGGCTGAATGAAGGTCTCATTCACTGCTTTGAAATGGTTTTTGATTTGACTCTTATTTATTTAGGGTAAATTTGGGGTAAATATGCTGAAGGTTTACTGCCTTATTACTAGTACTATAATTATTATTTGCATTTATAGTTAGTCTCCAGAGTAAAAACATACATAAAGAAATCAAGTTTATCACTCTCTTCACCGCGAAGCCACCCTCCTTGCCAAAGCCACTGGATTAAATTGACTGGGGTCTTTTTGGGGGAATTGGGGGTCATAATGATGAAGCATTTAGAACAGCATCATATTAAGGCATCTGTTCACACCCTACTGTCCCACACAAACTCACCTTGTTATAGTGCTTGAAGACATCGGTAGCTGCTCTGTGAGGGAAAACACCATGGACAATAAGTTTGCAGTATCCTGCCAGCTGGTTCCTTCTACGTCTAAGAGCAGCTAATTTCACCATCTCGTCCTCATCCTCTCCTGTGAGGGACAGGCAGGAGTCACAATAAGTGTTAGATCAGTGTCCGAAACAGGTGTTTTTATGTTTATGAAGCTGTACCTTCAGTGGTGTCATCAAGGTTGGCAAATATGTAGTCCAGCAGGAAGGATGCCATCTCAGCAGTGAGTGCCTCATCTGGAGAAAAACTCACACTTTGAAGCTCTGATCTTTCTCTCTGCATCCTGAACACTACCAACACATCACAGAGACACTCGAACGCCTGTGGGGCCAAGAAAAAAGAGCAAAGGCAGTGAAGGACAAGACTGCAGATAAGGTGCTGCAATGTTCTCTGTGTCTTCTCAACCCATGCCTTTATCTGGACCCCTGATCACCCCACAGACACTGCAGGGTTTCAAGAATGATCCTAGAGCACATTGCAGTTATGGACATTAACTGTAAAGGTCAGCGGGTCCAACATCAAACACCAAAAACAGAGACAACAGACCCACCTGGTCTCTGACAGGACTCTGATTAAGAGGGAGACAACTCTGACAGACCAGGCAGAATGAACGAACCATTTTCTGCAGCTTCCTCAAATCACCCTGAGAGAGAGACAGAGAGAGAGAGAGAGAGAGAGAGAGAGAGAGGGAAGGAAGGAAAAGAGGGAGAGGCAGAAACAAAGACAAATGGGAAGGAGGGAAAGAGGGAGAAAGAAAAAGAGACAGATTACAGACTGTTCTAGCTCCACTGGGTTTTTGTCTGTTCTGATAAGTTCCTCTATAGAGAAATGAATGCTGTTAAAAAACAGCAGTTCTGCATTTCCAACCCCATCACTGTCCTGCTATTCTCCATCCACAGAAACACTGCACCCTCACCACCTGTTCTTCCCTCACTAAGAGAAAGCGATAACTTCAGTCTCATCTGGTGTGCAATTGGTTTGGGGTTAATTACAGGATCTTACAGATGAAGCTCAGGAACATGCCTTATCTGTCTGAGTAGCTGATCCTAAAATCTTCACTCTTTCCCAAAGCAGGTGGAAAACAGCACACTTCAGAGCTGAGGCCATCAACTACAGAACATCCACACAGCATCATAACCAGGAACACAGATATGCTCAATCACAAAAAGACAAAAACATTAATTAGATAAGACATTCACAGAGATAAAACTGATGACCAGGGCTGAACATCTTCACAACAAACACAGCGGATGTGGCTTAAAACAGAAACGAGTGTGATGTGCTTTAGGAACCAGTATGGCTCACTTATGAGACTGAAAACTGAATTCTGAAAGTGGAATTTTTACTGAAGTAATTCTGTCTGCAGCATAGAAATTAGAGGTCGACTGATTATTGGCCTGATGTCAGCTCACATTAAAACCGATTAATAGACACGCGTAACACGCCCCCTCTAAATTCTGTTCGCCGCTAGCTCTGCAGGTGACTGTAAATGTTTGAATTTTTATCTTGTTAATCTTGAGGTATAAAGTAGGCTACAGTTAGCTTACAGTTAACAAAGAAGCATTCATTTAGTTCACTGTTAACAAAGTAGCCTACAGTAGCCTTGTAATAGCAAGCATTAAATACGTAAATCATCAGCCACGGGGCAAAATTATTAAATACCTTATTGATAAGATACTGTTTGTGTCTAAGGAAAAATCTCTGTGCCTCGTGTCAGAGGTCATCCCCTCCTCCTGCTCTCACTTATGCACCACAGCAGCATCGTGTTTTAAGACTGTGTTGCTCAAGATGATGTTGAAGAAAATAAACGTTTAAATGCGTGGTTACACTTAATAACGATTGATGCTGCCATTGCGTATAAATGAATATATATCTTTCGCATCTGAAATTGGAAAATAGAACAGTTTGTCAACATCTTCAAAAGTATACACATGGTTTAGTACAATTAGCTCTCCTCATTACATGTCCCTGGGTCAGGCCTTAACAAGGTAATCACGTGTCGCTTGTGTAGTTTTTGTATAGCAGGTTATGTGAAGTTATTTTTTTGCAATCACTAGGATTATGACCATTTGTCTTGAAACTGTGTCCTCCCACACCAAAACAACAACAAAAAAAGGCGGCATCACATATCAGCCATCGGCTATAGAAGAAAATCTAATAGAACCTCTAATAAAAATACTACATGATCCAGTCATACTAATAAGAACCGTGCTCTGTGAACATGCAAACATCACCTCTTTGTCTATTTCTCTTGATTCCACTCCAGTCTTCAGCAGCAGGAAGCACGGCTCAAACAGATTCAATGTAGTGATATCTCTAGCACTAACACACAAACAGTTTCAAATAATACACAGATGGAAAGCAATTATAACCAAAACTTTTCTCCCTTTTTTGTTAGTCGTTTTCAGACACCATCAGACCTTGATCAGTAAGCATTAGCCCATCACAGGTTAGTGTGATTACTAAACCCCTGTTCTAACCAGAGGAACCACAGCTCCTCCCTCTGAGGTCAGATGTGTGAATCTCTCCTGTTCCTCTCAGATGAACACTTACTTAGCCACACCCACCTGCTGAAGACTGCCAGCCTTTTCAAGGAGGTTGCAGCACTGTACACTTCATCATCATCAGCTGTGCCCTGAAAAATAAGCACGCGCACACACACACAGCAATGAGAGCTGCAGCTTCACCTAACCTCAGTGGTGGCAGTGCAAATAGAAATTAATCAATATATATCTTGGCAAAATTATATTTTTTGCCTGTGTTACTGTGAATGAGACAAATAAACATCTTGAATGAAACATTATGAACTGAAAGAATCGCACTGCTGGATGGTTTTCAGACAGTCCTAAACATCCAGAATGCTCCTGTGTGTGACAGTCCTTGGTTCTGTCTGTATTTGAAAGCTCCATCTTCTCCACATTTTTTTGCTTTCGTGACCTCTGTGTGTTTTGCTTACACCCTGTTCCAAATTATTATGCAAATTCTATTTAAGTGTCACAAAGATTCAATTTTTTGGCTTTCTATTAAACTTATGGATGGAATTGTGTCTCAGGGCTCTTTGGATCACTGAAATAAATTTTAGACACTAATTTATTTCAACTAATGGATAAACTGCTTAAAAGGGACGTTCCACATTATTAAGCAGACCACAGCTGAAAAGAGTGAAATAGTTCAATGCCTTGGACGGGGTATGAAAACATTAGAAATTTCACAAAAACTTAAGTGTGATCATCGCACTATTAAGAGATTCGTGGCTGAGATGGGTTTGTGCAGATAACAACACATTGAAGAAGATTTCTGCCAGATCCATGCATCGGATCAAGAGAGCAGCTGCTAAAATGCCATTACATAGCAGCAAACAGATATTTGAAGCTGCTGGTGCCTCTGGAGCCCCACGGACATCAAGGTGTAGAGTCCGCTGTAGAGCCTTGCAACTGTGCATAAACTATTCGGCCACCACTAACCAATGCTCACAAGCAGAAACGGCTGCATTGGGCAGAGAAATACATTCAAACAGTTCTGTTCACTGATGAGTGTCGTGCGACCCTGGATGGTCCAGATGGATGAAGTAGTGGATGGTTGGTGGACGGTCACCGTGTTCCAACAAAGCTGCAACGTCAGCAAGGAGGTGGTGGAGTGTTTTGGGCCAGAATCATGGGAATAGAGTTGGTCGGCCCCTTTAGGTTCCCCGAAGGTGTAAAGATGACCTCTGCAAAGTCTGTGGAGTTTCTGACTGACCGCTTTCTTCCCTGGTACAGAAGGAAGAACTATGCCTTTCATAATAACATCATCTTTATTCATGACAATGCTCCATTTCATGCTGCAAAGAATACCTCTGCATCAGTGGCTGCTATGGGGATAAAAGGATAGAAAGTCAGGGTGTGGCCTCCATCCTCCCCATACCTCAATCCTATTGAGAATCTTTTGAGTCTCAAGCAAAAGATCTATGAGGGTGGGAGGCAGTTTACAGTCAAACAACAGCTCTGGGAGGCTATTCTTGCACACAAGTTCAAGCAGAAAATGTCCAAAAACTCAAGTTCAATGGATGCAAGACTTGTGAAGCTGCTATCAGATTAGGGGTCCTATGTCAAAATGTAACGTGACCTGTTAAAATGTTTAAAAAGTTAAAATGTTGTTAAAAGTTTGATTGAAATAGCTTTCGATTTCAGTGAGTATGCTGCAAACACAACAAATTACAATTTTCAGTTCTTTACAACCTGTAAAGTGTTTTGAAACTCACTGTACATAATAATTTGGAACAGTTCATTGTGAGTTTTTTATTTAAAAAAAAAATGCTGTTATCATTAGGAGGTTTGTTCAACAAAATTTGAATTGTACTCTTAATAGTAGATAACAGAGAATTATGATGACTGTTGTTTACATAAATTTTTTAGGTAAATGAGAAAAATATCATTTGCATAATAATTTGGAACAGGGTGTATTAAAGATGTGACGTGTGACAAGTACCTGCAGTATGTCGGAGAAATGAGTGGTAAACTTTTCAAGCGTGGTGTCCAACAGCTGGCCAACTGCTCTCTCTGAGCGGGCAAAGAAAGTGTAGCGATCAGAACACAGCGTGTAAAGAACGCGTCCACATGCCTCCAACACACGGTCTTCACGGTGCTTCTCCACAACCTCACACACTTGAGACAACAGCAGCTCCAAACACTGAGAGAGATGGAGAGAAAGGTTACAAGACAATGTGAAAGAGATGAAACATCTGCTCGGTAAAGGTCACTGAGAGAACCCTGAGCTCAAACATCTAAATTCTGCAGTCATGTTATCAAACTGTTTCTATGGCAACATTTTTTTGATCAAACCACTATACTCTGGCTCCCCGGATGAATGAACTGACCGCGTAGTTTAAAGGTCAAACCAGTTTAAACTTGTTTCACCCCGCACCTTCTCCAGACGACCCGTTCTGCCATACTCCTCTAGCTGAACGTGAAGTGGTACTTTCAGCAGACAGGACACCTTCTCAACATCTGCAGAAAACTGCAGGGGGGAAATAAACAATATTCGTTTAGGTCCTGTCTGACTGACACACACACACACACACACACACACACACACACACACACACACACACACACACACACACTCCTCTCTGTTACCATAGACCTTCAGAACAAGAGCCATCTGTTCAATAATATCTGAAACAGTAGTGTTTTGTGAGTGTGTGTGTTTGTTTATACCTTGGCCAGTAATTGTGGCAGTAGAGGTATGAAATGGTGGGTGATGCGTTTTCTCTCCTGAGCTTGCAGCTTCCTGCCTTTCATACTCAGACTCTAAAACACACAGCAGAACACATAGGCATCCCTGAAAGGATTGTGGACAGAACTGTCCTGTTCTGGAGAACCTCAGACATTTAACAGAACTCAGAAAGACCTTCCCCCTCTTCCCCCTCAGTGTCTTGAAACCCCTCTTCTCTTCTTACCTTCTTTCTGTTTGAGCGTGATGTAGGAGGTGTGCCTTGGTCCACCTGTATGACTGCAGATACCATGAGCTCAATCAGAGCTGTTTCTTCATCGTCCTCCAGCCCTAACGTGTACACACACACAACGCTGGGCAACGCTTAACATTTTGACATGGTTTTCTTTGATAAATTATGGTTTTCTTTTGCAAAATTAATAATTCAAAATACTGTAAAGTATTGCACACTTATTGAACAAAAGTACAATACCATTTGGTTTTCAAACGCTTTAAATTTTTTTTACAGGCGTGTTCCCTTTAACACAGTTACAGTTCAAATATTTCAGTAAATCTCAACTTAAACATAAATAAATCCAATATAAAACCAAAACTATTTATCTATTCACATTTTATCTAGTAAAAAAAAATGTCCAAAGCATGGGGAACAGGACCATTATCGTAGCTGCAAAGACATACCATCTCCATATAAAAATTAGTGATGCTCCGATCGATCGGCCGAAGATCGGTATCAACTGATAATCACGTTTTATGACTCGATCGGCACTCGTTAAACTTGGCCGATCTTAGGAACCGATCACAATTGATGACGTC
>JBBJLR010000029.1:3919375-3942591 GCA_037577145.1 Brachypetersius gabonensis
GTGTGTGTGTGTGTGTGTGTGTGTGTGTGTGTGTGTGTGTGTGTGTGTGTGTGTGTGTGTGTGTGTGTGTGTAAAGTGTCTATTTGTTATAAAGGAACATGGCATGGCACAGCACACAGTGTGAGCAGCACGAAATTCTTCCTCTGCATGAGACTTCTCTATTTATTCTTCGCTTCGCTTCTTCAGTTTCCTGTTGGAATTTTTAGAGCGTTTTTGAAAAGCTTATTGATGAGTAATAGTGAACTGTTTATTTCTTTACATAGCATCAGCCCTCGCCCTCCAGTTGCAGTTCTCCACAGAACCTGCAGATGGGTGGCAGCACTGTCGCGCTCTTTCCAGTGATGACAGCATGAGTGGAACCGAAGCAACCACTGAGGTGTCCTCTAGAGGCAGCAGCAACACCAGACCATGGTTTCACCAACCGTCATCTTCAAAACGCCCACTCTGTATTGACCTCCACAGCTCTGGCTACTCCTCTGTCCAAAGCAGCAGCCCTTCTACCTCTACTGCTTCCAGCCTGGTGCCCTGTTCTCTCTCCCCCATAAACCTCATCTCTAACTCTGCCTCAGCATCTGCTTCACCTGGCTTCCACCTGCTGGTCCCCATGCAGCGGCCCAGCGACTCAGTCCAAAGGCAGGTAAAGAGGAAGAACACAGCAGCTCATAGTGGGGGAGAGATGGAAGTGGAAGGGGAAGAAGAGGAGATCATGGACACCAATTTGTCACTGCTCGGCTAATACCCTCAGCAACCCTGGTTATGAGGACTGTTAAGGATGCCTCTTGGGACACTGTGGTGCCTCTTAGCACTTTCCAAGTACTGAGCCAAAATGGTTTACACCATTGTTTCGATTTCTGTTCAGGTCATGAACTTATCATTTAAATAAAAACTAAACAGAACGGCCTTCACAACGTCCGTAATAAATGAGCCAACTGCTCACCACTACCTTATTCCTTTTTAGTGTGAAGAAAAGTGAAGGACGGGTACAAAAAATGCTGACCGTCGTACTTGAATGACTCTATGGATGCCATGTTGAATTTCTTGTGTTTTCTGCCCTCTCAGAACCGATACGCAAGCAAGTTCTAATCAAACCATCAAACTCTGAGGTCTTCTTGTGTGCCTGTGTGGTGTGTCTGACATTTTGTTAAATCTACAGACTTATTACTGGCTTCCCATCCATACCATGAGAGAAACACTGACTCAGCAGTTGTGATTTGTTTACATACTTACATTGATATGTATTCTTTCAGCACTGAAAGCTTCCTTGAAAGTCATCAAGTTGTTTAATTCTGGGAGTACACTGCCCTGACAATTTACCCTATATGTTTTGTATGATTTTGTCTACCTTTTTTCGTGTTCTATGGTGCTTTCTGAGTCTCTGATGCCAAAGATGTTGGATTTCTGTGACTATTTTCAAACAGCCTAGCTGACTGAATGTTCAACTGTTGAGTAACTTGGCAGCGATATTTGTACTGTACCATTTCAGATTGTACCAAACATATTGTGGAACTACTGCTTGACCTGTGACTATAAGAAGCAATACTTGTGTGTTTTGAATGTGGAATAACACAGAAACCAACTGTGTTGCTACTAGCCCTGTTTAATGTGTGATGTTAGATTGTGCCGTTTCTTCATAACCTCGAATGAAATAGCACTTTGTTTTACCCAGCGCTGCAAAAATATTCCCAACGCTGTGATGTTTTGCTTGAACAATCAACAAGTATATTTGACTTTTCATTCAGTGCTCTGCAGGTAGAACTTTACCTGGTTTATGACTAACGGAGGTCAACATAAAGCATTAAATTATTACTTGCTGGATTTGGTCAGTACTGTATTTCTCAAGGGTTGTATCTAAATAACTTGATACTGTGTACATATGTAAATTAGAAATGGAAAGGGCAGTACTTGAAACAAAATGCTGAATGTGTCAAAAATAAATTGTTACAGTAGGTGACTGAGTCTGGATATTTTTATTTTTAAATAAAACTGACAAAGTGAATGTTTTATGCAAACCTGCATGTCTATCTTATTTTAATGTTCTGTTGAATGTGGGGCTACGAATATTGACCTAGTGTGTTTGCACCAGACTGCAGCTCTGCTGAGTTTGGACTTTTCTGATCACCAACCCCCCGAAATACAGGATTGGTCTCTTCCTGGTGTTTGGTGCGTTGGGATAAACCATCTCTGAAGCCCGAGTAGGGGTGACAGACGATCTGAGACCCTCTGCTGTTCGGTCCGACCCGTTCTTCTCGAGGTTCTGAGAGGCCGGGTAACAAGAACACCCTGCAGACTCTTTCTGGTCATTTTGTGACGCCTTTGTCTATGCTCACGTGACAACAGCTGGCTCACGTGATTGTGTTGACCGATGTGGCTGCTCGGTGCAATGTCACCCGAACCGGCCCTGCTGCCTCCTCGGAGCTCCAGCTTCTCCCTCCAGACCTGAACTCCCGAGTGTGTTGATGTTCTCTCTCGGAAAGGCCTGTTCTCCAGGCTGCGGAAGCTCAGGACGTCCCTGTGTCCAGAAAACATCTGACCGTCTGCATGAAGCTGTGCTCGGATCCTCCAGCCTTAAGAATACTTTTCAGGGCAGATGTGTTTTGGTTCTCCCTGCGTTTGTGTGAAACACAAGCTCTGGCAGGCCTCCAAGGAACCGACCGTCTCAACCCGAACCGATCCCTGATCAGACCCGAGAGCCCTCCGCATTACCAGGTAAGCGAAGGAGTATTCGCCCCTGTTCCTCCTCGGCTTTGTTCCTCACACACGCGTCATTTAGACTCTTCTGTGATGAACGAAAGAATATGAAAAGGTTAAATCTGATCAAGAAAGTGTATCGATCTCCTCCAGGCCTTCTGTCTGGTGTGTGGGGTGTTTTGTGGGAGTTTTCTGTTGTCGAGTGTGTTTTTTTTATCTGCTAGTGTGTGTGATTTCTGTTATCGGTTGGTGTGTTTTCTGTTGTCTGGTGTGTGATGTTTTCTCTTGTGTGTGTGTGTGTGTTTGTGTTATTGACACGGTGTGTGTGGATCTGCAGGACCTTCACCCTCAGTCCAGCTGTTTATGACTTCCTTGTTTATGATCATGAGCTCAGCTAGGTTCGATCCATATGTTTGTTTTTTATTCTTCCCACGAGATTAGAATCAAAGACTTTTATCTGTGTGTCATTCGAGCACCTAGTTATTGCAGCTACATCACCACAGATTCTGGAGCCTAAAATAATATGGGTCATTGGAGGGTGTGTGTTGTGTGTGTGTGTGTGAAATTGGTACTCCTATATTCTTTGTGATCAAAGACCCAGAAACCTAATCATATGACTGCTAAAATGATATAATAAATGTTTTTAAACTAGCCTCACAACACAGAACTTAAAGGATCTGCTGCATGTTTTGGTGCCTGACATCACAACACCTTCAGAGGTTGTGTGGAGTCCATGCCTCAGTGAGGCAGAGCTGTTTTTGTGGCACAAGAGGGACCTGCAGTATATTAAGCAGATGGTTTAATGTAGGTGATTGGTGTAATCCTGCCATTTTCCCCAAAACGTCCCAATCTAGTCAGTCAGTGTGTGCAGTGTTTCAGGTTTGCTTTTCTTGTTCTGCTGTTTTTTGAGACAAGTACATTTCTCTCTCTTTTTTTATTTTAAAGGTTGTGAAGCTGTGATCAGTTGCAATGGCTATTCTGCGACAGTTTGGATTGCTCCTCTGGAAGAACTACCTTCAACAAGTGAGTTATGGTTTAATTAAAATTGTATTTTGTTTGTTTGTTTCTGAGCACGTGCAGACAGGTTTTTTATGTCCGTCAGTTATTCAGGATAGGCGAGTTTGACCTGTTTCTCATTGTAATTCTTTTGGAGGGGGCATGCAATCTTAAGCCTAAGATGTCGTCTCAACACTTTCAGGGGGGAAAAAAAAACATTTTTGAGGATGAATTGTGATAAATATGCCCAGTGGTATGAACTAACAAGGTCAGTTTTGACTTAAAAGCTGTGCTGGACTTCCTTTGCTAGTGGTGAAAGTTCTACATTTGATGTTCTATGTTGTGTTTACCCAGACATTGCTGATGTTGCAGAACTGTGTTGCCTTTACTAAAGAAGTTGAGCTTTATAAAAAGAGACTTTGTAAAAACAGAATGGGGTTGAATGGGTTCATTGTCATTTCAGCCATATAGACAGTACACCCTGAAACAAAACAATGTTCCTCCAGGACCATAGTGCAACACAAAAGCAATAACAGAACACCACAAGATTACATAAGTGTAGACGAGACAAAATACAGAGCGCAAAACATTTGAATGAATACAGTAACATGACGTGCTGAATTCTAGCAGCAGAGTGTGCAAAAATGCATAACAGAGGTAGACAACAACAAAGGATTCACTGTGCATATAATGGCAGAGAATGTATAGTATATAATAAACTAAGGTGTGTTTACAGTGGTAGTTGGGGTGTAAGTTGTTTAAGGTAGAACATTTCACTGTGCATATAAACCGTGGCAGAGAGGAGGGAGACCCTGATGATCTCAGCTGTCCTCACCATCATCTGTAATGTTTCTTGATGCAAAACGGAACAATTCCCATGTCAGCCCACGCTCTCTATAGTCTTCCTGCAGCATGTGATGAGGACTGGGGCGGGGTCGTGCTCATCAATCTCTGCAGGAAGTAGAAAGCAGTTAAGCAATTTCCTCTGGGATGAAGCCGGGATCAAGTTTTCTGATTCTGAAAGGCTATTGGGGCCTCCTTGGTGATGGAGCTGGTGTTAAGGGTCCACATGAAGAATACCAAGGAATTTGGTGCTCTAAACCCGTGGTTCCCAACCTGGGGTCCGGGCTCACAATTTTGTCTGCACTGATGTTACCGAAATTCATAAAAACATTAAATTCATACAATCCCAATGTCAGAGAAACGTAAAAGGGTGTATGTGTGTATATGAGTATAAAACCTACAACCACTGTTTATTTTTTGCAAATAAAAGTGTGTAATTAATCACTTCATTATTTTTGTGCGTCTATGGGGGTAGGAGTTGGGGTTGGGGAGGCCCGGCTTGTCTTGGACACATGCAAGGGGGGCTTCAAGGGAAAAAGGTTTTGGAACCACTGCTCTAAACAATCTCCACTGAGGAGCTGTTGGCTTCAGCAGGGCGTGAAGCAGTATCTGAGGTGGGGACAGGGCTCAGCGTGAGATGCACAGGGATGTTTGTATGGCATGCTCACACCCATTCTGGCAAAGTCCACATACTTGTGGAATCTAGGGAGGTCTGATTTGATACAATTAATAGTGACAGTTAAGAGTCCACCTGTTTTCAAGCTAGGTAAAGGTTTACATTAGCGCTTGGGAGGGATGAGCATGGTGGTGAATTCACATGATAAATAAAATGGTCTGCATCTTACAGTCGCAAACTGCAGCTTTGAGCAGTAACTAGAGAACAGCACGCTTCTGTCTGAGCAGAACATTAGCATGTTGCTAATCTGATGTGTCCAGAGCGCTGTCTTTATTTTTTTAAAGAAGTCTGTCCCTGAACTCTTGGTAGTTTTCGGGATAGCTTTTATTTCAGCATAAACCGAGTGGAGGACAATTCTCCAGCATTAAGAGCAGGAATATAGAGATTTAATTCAATTTCTTTTTTATTTATTTTATTTCTTTATTTATATAGATTTAACATGGAGTGGAGCCCTACTTGGAGACTATTTTGGAGATTAATTGTATACAGCGGACTCTAATTTCATATATGTAACACAATTTGTAATGATAAACATATGCTTCTGTTCTATAATGCATGTGGCTGTCTTTCAATTATTAACACGAAAATCTGCAGTCTGCATAAACTGGGATCTGTGATGATCAAAGATGGCCAGCGCTTAGACATTCGCACAACTTGGGAGTGAGAACGTACATTTTACTCAATTGACTTTTTAATCAAGTAACTGTGACAGTCCTAATTTTGACAAATCCAAAAGATCCAATAAACCCTAACCCTAACTGAAAGGGGCAATTTCTTGTTTGAAACAAATCTGCTTAATTCACTAAAGGTGTTTCAGAAAGCTAACTGATGCATTATCCACCCATGGAGCAAAGCTGATTTTCAAACATCCCTTTAACCCTTTTGAAAAGCTTTATCTGTCCTCTGAGGTATGTTTTGTGTGTTGTTTAATTGTATGATGTAATGGTGTATAGTTGGTACTGAACTGAAGCGGTAGTAACATAAATGGTTGACCAAAAATATCTAAAGCTCTGTTGTTTGCTTTCAGCTGGTTCATGAAAGTTAGCAAATAGTTTCATCACAGTAACTTGCTCATGAATGCACCTTTATCTTTGTACTTACTGTGACATTTTCATTCATGTATGAATTTCAAAGTCTCAATACAGGAGTGAATCATAGAGTTACTCCACAAATCCCAGTTTCCTTCTTTTCAGTGCTATCTCCCACTCTGTCAAACCCTTTCTGCCAGACAGGAGTGTGCATTTAGCCCACCGATGCCCTGTTTGTTCTATGGTTTTGCCTGGTTGTGCGTCACACAGACAACATTTAAGCTTCTTAGACTGAACTCACACAATCAAATGTTTTATTAAATGTTGCAGAAGGTCTTTCTACTCCAGTTCCCCTGGGTGGGGGAGTTGTTTGTCCTCTTTCCTCCCGCTGCTGCAGTTGTGGTTGCTGGGAGACGAGGTCCAGCAGAGAATAGCCAGGAAGCTGTGGACTAGTCATGGTCCCATTATGGTCACTATCAGAAGTGTGAGGTACCATTTGTTTGATCAGGCAAAGAACATGGTTAATATGGAGGTCAGAAGTTCAGAGCTAAAACAGTGCAGAGAAACAAAAAGGACCAAATAGTTATGAAGAGATGCAGCGAGTTTTTATTAGAATTAACTATTGTTCCATGTTACAGCATCAGCTATAAATGGTCTGTTTCAGATTGGCAGGGCATTTTCATTTTTCTGTGTTGACTCTGTGTTGTGGAGTTACTAAACAGGAAACGTCTCACTCCTGGTCTGTCAACATTGCTGACAGTACAGTTTTAAGCAGTCAACCTAATGCCTATTGTCCAGTCTGATGAAAGAAGTGTTATTTGATCTAAGTTAGTATTTGTTCTACTTTCGGACTTGTATCTGCAGAGTCCATATGAAGTTCCTTATTTTCTGATTGTAAGTTTCAGTAAGGTAAAAAAATTGTATTGGGTGTTTTTCGATGACACTCAGCATAGACTTTTGTTGTTTGTACTTGCAGGTACATATTGAGTAACTGCTCTGGTCAAAGGTGTTGGCACACTGCATTGCCACTGTGAATATACTTTACCTGCGAGGCTTTGCTGTTGTAGGGTGTGACGTGTTGTTAGTGGACAGTTACTGCTAAGAAAGTATCAAATTGTTATATACGTGATTTCTATTTTAACAGAATAAAATCCGTTTGCTTGCATCACTTTGTCTGAGGAGAAGCTAGGATACAAAAAAGAGATAAATGGAAATGAAATCACACTGTTAAATTGCCAGTTCCTTCATCTTTTCATCACATGCCTTTCTTGCTTAATGCCTTATTCTGTTTTGTCTCTTTCCCCTACAGAAGCGTCAGATTTTGGTCACGCTGGTGGAAATTGCACTGCCTCTCCTTTTCTCTGCTATCCTGATTTTCCTGCGTCACAAAGTGTCCTCAACCACGTACCCCAATGCAACACACTATTGGAGCTTCTCACTGGACATTCCACCTGTAGGGCTCCCCCGCGGCCTGCAGCTCGCCTATGTGCCGGCCAACTCCAGCGTGGTGCGGCAGGCGGCCGAGGACGTGCAGCTCAGTCTGAGCCGTGGCTTCATCAGTGCTGGTAAGATCACTGCTGCAGAAACTGTTTTCTATTCTATTCTATTCTATTCTATTCTACTCTACTCCATTCTAGCACCCATGATGCCAGAAACATTTAGGCGAAGGCTGGTTCACTAGGTATGCAGGAGGCTAGAATACAACAAAAAAGTTTTGGGGTGGGGGGGAATTTGCATGGCTGGAAATGTTTTGCCTCAAGACCTCCTGCTCCTTCAGGGCATGGATTCTACCAATTATGCAGTGGTGTTATGTTACATCAGGTTTGTTAAGTCAACGGAAACAAGAAACCATGCATTGCTTTTGCCGTGTGTTACAGCTGGTGCAGCACATGTAAACCTACAGAGAGGGAAAATAAGTACTCATACACTTATTTCTGTTCTCTAATTTACATTCATTGCATGTTACACATTTAAAGTTCCAAAATGTATGCATTCATAAGGCATGTTTAACATTTGAAAATGATCGGGAAAAACATTAGTACTGTGTCTGTTGGCAGTTACAACTTTTCCTTTATTGCACTCAGAAAGAGTCGAGTGTTTAGGTGACACTGATATTTATTCATTTTACTTGTATCTTTATCTGTAAGCTTGTAGAAATAAATTGTGTTGTGCTTGTCTAGGTAGATGTATTGTAAAATATCAGATCATCGGCCATCAAATCCCATCCATATACATACATGCCTCCCTATTTTAAAAGGGAAATTGATTCGGCCTATGGTTGCCAACCTCAGTCCTGGAGGCACCCCTTGCCTCACCCATTTCAGTGTATTTCAAATGTGTATATTTTAAACATGTAATCATTTATGCTTATGAATACATGCATTTTTTTTTTATGTGAAAAGATGTGATTAAAATTGCATAGATATGGCACCGGGTCTAGATCTGAATACTTGCTTCCCCTCACGGTGAGGACTGAGAGGCAGAGACATGTTTCTGGAATGAAGCCTAGCATGTGCTCTATACACAAATAATGTCATCTATAATTTTTCATGTTGATATGTGTTTTTGCTCCTATAACATCCCAGAAAAGGCTGAAGATAATATGGGGAAAATGGGATGTACGGTGAGTCATGCCTGGGTTCTTCTGGACAGCTCTGCTGGGTGTGGCTAAAAAGAGGCATGGCCGATTGCATGAAAAATACAGAGAAAGACATGAAGCGGCTGTAGATTGCTGCAGTACCTACAGCTCTGGTGTGTGAAGTGTGTCACAGTGTGTCACAGTATCAAAGAGAGCCTTTCTCCGTTGCATGGTCTCAGCTGGCTGAGAACTCGCTGACTCGGCTGAGTGGGGCTGAAAGAGGAAGAGAGTGCAGAGACACGGTTTCCATGAAATCCTAATACAGTCCAGTTCAGGCCAGTCCAGTCAAACAGAGCCAGATCACTTGACCGTGGATGAAGACTTCTGATACCGCTTTATTGCTGGGTGGTCGGAGCTCTAGTTTTGCTAAGTTTATCTCTGGTTTTAACTCTAAACCCCTTGGAATAACCATTCATTCTTTACTCTACTAAAAGCTGCTTCCAGCTGCCGATATCATTGCGTGTTAATCAAACCAGGAGAACAGGAGGATCATGCCTTAAGCAAAACCGGCTGGTGGAGAACAAGAAAAGGAGACCAGTGTTCCTCCAGAAAGAAGACTGGGCAGTGAAACCTGTCAGTCCTCTGTTTTTCTGTGCTGAGCCTGAAGTTCATTTGTGGGAATACACGTCAACAGACATTGATGCAGAAATTTGAGAAGGCTTGAAATTAAGCTCATTATTAAACTGCAATTCTCTTGTCACTTTATATTATTATAATGAGATCGTTTTTAATGCATTCTGTTATTTCTTACACCTTATAGATTCCATGGGGGAAGGAATTGCATCCAGTTTTAGGTCCAAAATAGTCTTGTAAATGACGAGCATTTAAACAGCTCAGCGACATCCAGGCATTGGTGTAATGTGTGTATGAGTTGTCTGTACTCCTGTGGTAGTTTGTAAGCTCTCGGTGCCTGGTGCCATCTCGTCCCTGAGCTAACTGATCAATAATGTAATGTATAATAAATTATAAAACATCATTAATCACACCAGGCCACTAGTTTCCATTGCTTCACAGTCCAGTTCAAAAGCTCACATGGGAATTCAGGTGCTCAAGGTGGTGCCAAGGGTCAACATGGGCACAGCCCCTTACACAGCAAACTGCCATGCACTGTGTGTTTGGACACATTTTTTCAAAGCATGAATGTTTTTAGCAATTTGTACTAAAATAGCTTTTCTGAGGAACAGACCAGCTAACCCCCCTGCTTCAGTGGGCCTAACCTCAAACCTAAACCTAACCCTAACCTGTGGCCCTCTCACCGGCTCTCTGGATCCTTTCTTGCATCAGTTTTGGTAGATTTTTCACTGCAAACTGGGAACACCCCACACGTCCTGCTGTTTTAGAGAGGCAATGATTAACATCTTCACAGTTTAGCTCTTGTCAAAGTTTCTCAGTTTCTCCTCATACTATTCACTATTCCTGTGATAAACACATCCACTTTAAGGTGTGATTGTTTACTTGCTGCCTAATATATTCCAGCCCTTGGCAGGTACCACTTAACAAAGTAATCAATGTTATTCGCTTCATCTGTCTGTGGTTTTAATAGATGCTCAGTGTATGAGGCAGCATAGCAATAACAATATATTAAGGCTGTAATTACACACAACTTTCCCATCATTTTCCTCTTACGGATTCTGTGTATACAGGTTTGGTCCCACCTGTACAGAAGAACTGTGCGCTTCCTTGCGGTGTTTGTTAAATGTTCGTAGCCTGCGTGTCCAGAGGAAAGACTAATTGTAATTGTAATTAATTGTAATTAAACATGGTAAATATTTCAAATGGCATTTTCCATTCACGCACCAGTACTCTAGTATTGAAATCACTCATGCCGGTTTTGGCCAGGGCTACTGCTGTGTGTAAATTAAATAAAGTTTGAAAGAATGCATTAGCATGCAGAGTGTATACAAAACAAAAAATAACAGAAGAAAACTAAAATTCTACTTACCTCTTTCGTAGCCATTTTTTATAACTGACCAAAAATAATAAGCGATCAGAGCTGTGCAATTTTTGAGCAATTGAAAAACATTTTTATCGTCTCTTTTCTGTCTTGTTTTCCACGAGAGTGCTTTTGTTTATGGTTAAATTAGGATTTTACTGTGATTTCATGACACCTAATTTCATGACACCTGTACACTAAACAAAGCTTCTGATTTAATGAAAGGGGAACTGCCATTTCTTAAACTTTTAATCATGCTGCTACTTTTCATCACTTTAATCAGAGAGGGTAGAAATGACTTTTTGTCAAATGCCTCAGGCTTTGTCTAATAGTTTAATTTCCCACCTCTACTGTTTTGACACTGTAGACTGAGAAAAGTACATCTTTTCTTGTAATTCTCATGTATGTCTTAATCTCCAGTGCGTGGTTTCGAAACTGAGGAGCAGTTTGAGGACTTTGTGAAGACAGACCCTGAATCAGGCAAGATTCTAGCTGCTGTGGTCTTTGAACACTCCTTCACCCACGATGATGAGCCTCTCCCTCTGCAGGCAAGATCTTTAAAAACAACTGTTGTGACTGTCTCCGTGCTCTTGAAAAATCATACTGCCTATAAGGGTCAGATTATGCAGAGAGAAAAGCATTAGAATTTGTTAGGCTGGTTGAACCACTGTATGATTTGTTGCCTAACTGGTTTTGTGGAATTCCTGTTTGTGGATTCTGAGAGCTCTGCCTTTATTCACGCTCCATGCGTGCAACCTCTAGAGCTTAATTTCAGTGTTCAGTGTATTACCCTCTAATTAGACTCACTGAAAGATACTTAAAGGGGAAGTTCTTCAGGAGTATACATGCCTTGTGTCTGTTAAGTTGGGAGGATTTTTGTTGTCTGGTGATGTTCACATCAGTGTCTCACTCATTTTCAGTTTTTGTTTATGGTGTTCTGCCAATTTCAAATTGTTTTCCCGATGCAGTCTCACTTACCATTTTCTCTCTCTCCCTTTCTTGTCCCTGCAGGTCAGCTACCACCTGCGTTTCTCATACAACCCCAAAAACGCTCCGTCCCGGGAGAAGTCCGAGCTGAATCCCAATAATGACTTAGACTGGCACACTCTTAGCCTTTTCCCACTTTTCCAGCTGCCAGGACCCAGAGAGCAGCATGACTTGTACGGAGGAACGCCAGGTCAGTCGTTCACATGACCAACAAATTTGGGTCAATGAGTCCTTAGGGTCATATCTTAAAGAGTAAACAGTAACCTTTGCGTTGCTTACTGGCAGGCTGGGTGAAATAACGCGAATGTTTAACCCTGCAGAGAGCTGGGCTCTGTATTTTCTGTATGTTTACTAAATGGGCTCGTTTAAACTTGCCAGGACCAAACGTTTGCTTAACCAAATACACCACAGGCAGAAATATTTACATCCCATGAGCCTGTCACCTGTGAGTCCCAGAGATTGTCCTTCTCAATTTATTTCCTCTTTGTAAGCAAATTTTGTATTGATTTATTTGAAGCTAGAACACAGTATATCTTGCTAATTATATGCAGGTGACAGTGTAATAGGTTTAGCATTGAAAGGTTAACACATCAGCCATTTGAGGTCTTCACAGTTTAGGTACCCGTTCAAGTGATTCATGAGAATGGTAGAGAAATGTTTGATCTAAGCTTTTTCGTAATCCAAGTGATGTACTTGTGCCTCAACGTTTGTAAGGTGAGGTGACTGGGTGAGAACAACAGCTCTGAGCTGTACTGAAAAACAGGGAAAATGTGGGTAGGTGTAATTGTACTGTAAAACAAACCCATGTCTTACTGCAGTTAGGGTCATGAAACACCAGACACGTTTATTTAATTTTCTTGGACAGAAAAAGAACAATTTTAAAAGGGACATGAAGAAGATCCAATACTATCTGATGAAAAGTATTTTTGGGTTCTTTCCCAATGTACCTTTCTCTTTTCCACATTTCAGAGGACAGAATACATCAAAACTATGAAATATAAACAATATTAAACATATCAGATGCCAGTGCACATTCTTGGGCATTATTTACAGCAGCTTCATGTGAAGTTTATTTGCATTTGTCTTCGCTGCATATTTAGTGAGTGGTCTGCTACATTCTTTGGAGATTCTTGTGAATGTCTCTAAGCTTAAAGTGCAATTCAAATCAGGCATCAGAACTAAAATTCCTACAAAAATGTGGGGTTTCACAAAGAAATCAAAGAAAGTGTGACATGAGGAACTAAACACTCAAGACATTCATCATGAAGTCCAGTAACAGTCAAAGCTGATTACAAGCATTAATGCCATCAGGAATAACAATAATCTTCATAAATATGTCAAATAAATACAGAACTAGTCATAGCTCGCCTGTTCTCCAAGGAAAGTTGGGACATACTGTAGTAATGCAAGATACTTGGTAGCGTCTCTCTTAGTCATTTTCACCAAACTGAGAGCTCCTCTGCTAAACCGTCATCCTCTCTCATTTCTGTGTGAAGGTTACTTCAGGGAGGGCTTTCTGATGGTCCAGCATGCCGTGGACCTAGCCATCATGAAGGCGTACAACAGGACAGCAGCAGCTGCCCTCCTGACCCAGACACGAGTTGTACTGTCCCGCTTCCCTTATCCAGCCTTCATCTACGACGTCTTCATCCTGGCCATCCAAAACCAGCTTCCTCTGCTGCTGGTGCTCAGCTTCACCTACACTTCACTCAATATCGTCCGTGCCGTGGTGCAGGAGAAGGAGAGGAAACTAAAGGTGTGTGCTTTTTGAAAGGCTGGAATTTGGTGTTTGTTTGATTCCGCTGGTGAGGGAGATCAAATGTTTGTCGTTTGTGTCGTATGTGTTATGCACTGTGTGATTTGTTGGTGTTTTTAATCTTTACATTGAAGGAGTACATGCGAATGATGGGTCTCAGTAACTGGCTGCACTGGAGTGCCTGGTTCCTCATGTTTCTACTCTTCCTTTCCATCTCCATCTTCTTTGTCACCTTGCTCTTCTGTATCAGGGTGAGTCCCTAAAAATCTACATCAGCTGTACTTGATGTTAGGATAATCTTTCGAGAAGGTTTTCTTTGCACTAAAGAGCAATGTCTTCAACCTGTAGTCCTGTGGTCCTCATCTGAATGCTTGTGAGGATGGCCAGACTGCTGTTTGCCATTAATGAGACCTTAAAAAGGACTGCGTTCATGTAATCCCTAAGTCGCTTCTTCCAGAAACACGCTGCACACAGGAGTTCATGTTTATTTGCAGTGCTCTGATCAACGTGGCACTGAGGAAATTATTCTGGTGTGGGCTAAAAATGCCCTTAAATACAATGGGTTATTGATTTACTTCACCATTGAAATACATGCAGTTTGTGATCTGTACTAGGCCAATGTAGTTTGGCAAATTAAAAGAATTAAAATAACAGCCCAAGAAACCCGCATGTGGATGGACATCGATCCAAATATTACATCTGATTACTTTTCCATTTAATATATACAAAAGAACATTACAAAGCACTTTCTTTAAGTAATTGCATCAAGATAAAAAAATCCACATTGACTTATTTTCAATTGATGTGATTAAAGCAAGAAGCAAATTAGCTAAATTGAGTATGCCCATTCATTTCACAGGGTACAGTACCAGTATCCTGTACTATGCCTAAGGCTGTCTAAAATTTTAGCCCCTCCAAGTTCTCTTGCTGTATTAATCCACAAACTGTAGACATTACCGGACTCTTAGGATCTCCGGGGATGGGACACATTTTGAATTTTGTGTTTCATATAAATTACATAGACATCACATGAACTTATCAAGACCTGTGTGGCCTTCTGGAATATCAGATTATTAAGAACATATTGTGTGTGGATGTCATACTGTTCATATGTCATTTTGTTACTGATCTTAAAGGTGAGTCCAAACGGAGCAGTGCTGACCTACAGTGACCCTTCACTCGTGTTTTTCTTCCTGCTGGTCTTTGCTGTGGCCACAATCAGCTTCAGTTTTATGATCAGCTCCTTTTTCTCCCGAGGTAATTCTCTCACCTTCCTCTAATGTAACAACTGGTTCTATAATCTAAATATATATAATGGAAGAACACAGTGGGGCCCAGCTCATTGCTGGATACCATATAAATATTTTTCATCATGACATCCATTTATTGCTGTCTTTGTTTTCTGTCCAGCCGAGTATTCATGTTCTTAATCTCAAATATCTTCCTTCAGTTATTGACTTTGCACTCTCATAAGTGAGTGAGGCCACGGTGATTTCAAAGGCTTCCAAGTAAACGTAGTTAACCACCTGCGAGAATTGACTGGGAATAACTTAAAGGCTGTGCTTTCATTCAGCTGGAACAAAGATGTGTGTCCGAGCAGCACGGAGGAAGAGACAATAAGAGAAACTGAGGAGGAGAAATGTGCAGAGTTGATTAAATGCATGTAGGCATAAGGGCTTCAGTTTAGTGAGAAGTGCGAGTGAAGATACTGAGCTTGTGAAGATGCAATCAATTTGCCATTGCCTACATCATGGCACATGTTGTTTTTCCTCTTCTGATGAGAAGCAGGTGTTCTGATGTTTATGCCGGAAAAGGCTGGTCTTTCCAATAGAACATCACTAGACCAGGGACAGTATATTCATCACCACTTGTGAAAATTAAGTGTTGGAGTGTTTTCTTATTGATTGTGCATGTGACTCTCACATGCATTCACAAATGTAGTCTGTATGAAAATGCATTAGAGGAGAATTCCACATACTTATCACTGTTTCTGCTTAATTCAATCATTACGTTGAAAAGAACATTTCAGAGGTTTTTTAAAAAATTGTTTGCTGTGTAAAAACTTTTTTTTTTGATGATTCCTTATTTGCAGCCTTATACACAAGAACATGTTGTGCATCCAATAGCCTCTGGAGCATAAGAGTAAAAACAAAAAATTGATTCTGTTGTGAACTGTCATCCCTTTTGCAAAACAGCACATGTGATACGGAGCAAAGCAGTTGATCCAAAGGTTAGCAAGAAATTTTCCTGTGCAAAAACAAACCTGCTGTGATGAGGCCTCCCCTAAAAGAGCCAGAACTGATCTCAAGTATTCAGGACAAGTGTGGGAAAACACACCTACTAAGATTTCATCAGTGTGGTCATGATAGGCACCAGCTTTCTAAAACTATTTTTTTATTTTAGCCATTTTATTTTCTGTCCGCAACAACTAGGCAACTACATTTCTTTTACATTTTTAAAATGTATTTTAGAAAAATGCTTAAACATCTGATAAACTTTTCAGGAATAACTCCCTGTAAGGAAAATTTAAGGGGCATTAAATACTTCCTACATTTAGTTCCTAGATGTCTGTGAACAATTCTGACTGTGAATTTCTGATCATGAGTTTTCGGATCAAACCACTCTGAATGACTTTACATATTACTGATATAGTTATAATGAAATTTTGTAAATAATAGTGCAGTGTAATTTTACAGTAAGTGGCAGATAAGTTCTAGTTGATGCTGGTTAGTGTGTTCATTAAATCCACATTTTATGATTAATTTTGGAAGGAAACAATCAGACAATCTCTTGTTTGGTTGCTATGGCAATACCTAAAGGACAAAAGCATAAGTTGCTTTTCTCTCCAGCTTTCTTGTATCATGCTTCCTTGTCTTTCATTCCTCCACATTCACAGAAACTAAGCAAGCTGGATTGAAATGGCCACTGTTTGCCTGTGAGAATGATTCACCATTTCGCAGGAAAGAAAGCAGATTTGATGTTATCCACTCTGGGAGTAACACGTAGGGCTCAGCCTTGTTTGCCGCTTGGTCTTTTAAGGGTCTGCACTCCAAAGTCTTTCTATATTGAGACTTTCTGTCTGGTGGCTTGATGGAGGTGGATATTCAGAAAATTTGAGCCAGTGTTTTATGGTGAAGTCACCTTCAGTTGGATGGGTTCCTTGTTTGTTTGACCAAAACAATAGAATATACAATAGAAAAGTCATTGAAGCAGTTGTTGTACATTGCTGCTGCGGTGCTGATCTCTCTCTTTGTCATTTCCCTCCCCGTGGCCCATGCATCTAACAGGTAAGCAATGAATAATCCATGCTCACTGTGTCGGATTACACATGGCCTCCTGAATATTTGCTGTGTTGACAAAGGAGAGGCAGAACAAAGGGTCTCTAGTGTGCTGTGGTCAAAAGCAAACAAGCTGCTGAAACAGTAGTGTATCTTGGGGCATGTTTAGCCCACAATCAAGCAGAAGTTTTAAACTCTTAGCAATTGCATTGTTCATAAAGAAAGGGACTTTTTAGCTGTATGCAAATGAGATTGTGCTAATAAGTATAATTTATAGCTGTAATCATATTTCGAGGCTGGAGGGCAGGGGGAGCAACGAGCAGGGCCCCCTTTGTCAAACCTGATGAAAAACTGGCTAAAATTGTTGGGGCTGGTTTCATTGCCTTCTACCAACCGTGAGCTGAGACTCTGTGACAACAGCGGAGAGCAGACCGGAGTGTGCGCAGCTCCTGGTTTATAATACAGAGCTTCGCACCACATGCATCCCAAACACTACACAACCTCACACTGTGCTTCACTTTCTGTTTTGTATGTGCCAGTAGACACAGGTGTTATTACTTCATTGCTAAACAAGTAAAAATATTACAGTTGTAAAAAATTTAAGCTCAGTGATTTATATTTTCCTTTCTTATGTCTAATGTAATCCCTCTCTCTGTTTCCCTTAGCTAATGTTGCAGCAGCAGCCGGTGGCTTCATCTATTTCTTTAGCTACCTGCCATATCTCTTCCTGTGGCCTCGCTATGACCTGCTGTCCCATCCCCAGAAAGTGTCCGCCTGCCTCATCTCCAACGTCGCCATGGCTATGGGAGCCCAGCTTATTGGCATGTTTGAGGGCAAAGGTTAGCCACTGTACTCCCTCATGGTCTCCTCCTTTGTTTTCCTTTGTTTATTTCCAAAAAGAATTGTTTATAATGATGATCAAGCTTTTCATTGTCCCATAAAAAGTAGTTATGCTTACCTGGATGCTGTGTCTGATGTACAAAGCATAAAGTTGTAGCAATTGTATAAATGTATTCAAATATGTGTTTCTCTGGTCCTATTTTGAGTGACCCCATCTTCCTATATATTTCATTAAAATCAGGCACAGGGATCCAGTGGAGTAACCTGTTTGAACCGGTCACCGTGGATGATGACTTTTCCCTGGCCCAGGTTTTGGGGCTGATGCTGCTAGACACGTTGCTGTATGGCCTGGTGGCCTGGTATGTGGAGGCTGTCTTCCCTGGTGAATATGGAGTGCCACTGCCATGGTACTTTTTCATACTGGTAGGTTGCTGTTTCTCACACATGCAGTGCAGTATTCAGTGATAAAGGGCCTGATTAAAAAAAAATCACACTGCTGTTGTGCAGTTACAACAAGAGACCCGAAAGACTGGAAATGTGTGTCTCAGTGGTAAAGCCATACGCATCTTACTTGAGTCTGACTGTGTGCTAAGTATAATATTTCCCTTTTTCTGGTAGGATCTAGCAGTGGGTGGAGTGAGGGGACAGTTTTGCTATTGTGAGTGGTGCTCAGTGTGTTAGAGGAAGACCGCGTTCAGTGCATATCATATCAGGATTCAAGAAGACAATGGACCTTTTTGTTACACCTTCTAATTCTCTATTTTTCTAAAGCCTGGGAACAACATTATCATGTTTTGGAGAGGACTAGTCGGAGTAGTGTCATCAGGCTGATTGATTTTATACGTGTATACACCAAGATTTCTGTTCTCTGCACACTTACTTTGAGTATGTGCAAACAAGTAGAAACGGTATTTATAATGAGCCAAATAATTCTTTGCTTATAAATAATTCTTTGCTTATATTTAGAGGGTTTTACTCACCATGGTAGAACTTTGTAAATGTGCTGTCAAATACGCAACAGTGGTACTTAAGGTCACGCTGTGTACCTTCACTTTCTCAGGAAAAAAAAAAAGGAGCTGGTACCTTTTTCCATATAATATAAAAGTGGAGTCAGACGGGGTGTATGGAGTCAGTGCAATGCAATAAAGTACAGTTATTGTTTCTAGCTTAAGGTAGGCATGCCTTGAAGGGACTTTTTCTGAGAGTGTGGCAAATATTTACCACTTCTGTCAAATGTTTTTTCTAAAACAGGCTCACGTGAGTGTCCCCAGATGGGCCATCTTGCTTATTTAATTGTAGATTAAATAAATTAGCCATGGTATGCACAATGTACATGCTCTGAATATTCCTCCACTCCAACAGCCCTCCTACTGGTGCAGCATCCCTCGAGTTGCCCTAGTTAAAGAAAAGGAAGAAGAGGAGGATGCGGAGAAGGCCCTGAAGGGCGAGTACTTTGAAGAGGAGCCAGCTGGACTGGTTTCAGGAGTCAAGATCAAACACTTAGCCAAGGTATCCTGTGATACGAGTGTATGTCATGATCAACTTTAGCTTTATTGAGAGGGAATACAGTGTTTTCTGTACATTTATTGTGCTAAGTTAGTCTGACCAATGTGTGGTCAAATTGTTCTTTACTCTCCTCCTCAGGTTTGTGGAATCAGACTAGTTGAAACAAAGCAATCGTTCACAGCCAGTTGTTTTTCTCCTACAGGTTTTCAAAGTGGGCAATAAATTCAAAGAGGCAGTGAAGGATCTCACTGTGAACATGTTTGAAGGTCAGATCACTGTGCTTCTGGGACATAATGGAGCTGGGAAGACCACCACACTGTCTATGCTGACTGGTGAGATGTTTAATTGAGAAACAAAACTAGCTAGCATATGCTGAATGTAAAGTCTCCATTTGTCATACATGAACACACCACACTGTGAACAGCACAACATTCTTCCACTACTTGGGTTAAATGCAGAGTGAAGTGAACATCATCTATGGTTGTGAATTTATTAGTGATGGACGTAAAATACCTCACCCACTGCTCCTCTTGTCTCCCACCACAACAGTTATATTCTCATTAGATTATTTCCCTGCCTGTAGCCGTCCTTATTTTGTCCCTTTTCTGCCAGGCTTGTTTCCTCCCAGCAGTGGCCGAGCCTACATTAATGGCTATGATATCTGTCAGGATATGGCATTGATCCGCCGCAGCCTTGGACTGTGCCCGCAGCACGATGTGCTTTTTGACAACCTCACCGTCCGAGAACACCTGCTGTTCTACACTCAGGTACTTCCCGTCTGCTTGCCAACCACCTGGAAAGTTATAAGCACTAGTGTACAAGAAGCAACCAGCCTATTATTCATAACTTTTGCTGCACAAGGTGATGCTGGAGATGCTCTGCTGCTCCCTGTCGCTTGTTACTCATTTTTGTTGCAAAATGGCAGTAAAGCATGACCAAATGAGCAGCTGTTATTGTAAGGCGTTTGATCTTGTGATCTTGCGAATAAACATAATTTGAAAGCTGCAATTTACGTGAACATTTCTAACTGTTGCATTTATGGTTTGCTTGATTTTTTTTGTGCTGTTTCTTCTCTTTTTCCCCAGCTAAAGGGCTACCCCCGTGAGAACATTCCAAGTGAAGTGGATCGCATCATCCAGGTCTTAAACCTGGAGGACAAGAGGAATGCACGATCAAAGACGCTTTCAGGAGGAATGAAACGGAAGCTCTCTATTGGGATTGCTCTCATTGGAGATTCAAAGGTCAGGCACACATGGCAGCATGCAAAGACCCCTGTTGAGTTTTTCATGGCCCTTGGGGTGACTAATTTCGAACCAGACTGTTTTTACACTGCAGAAAGAGCTGGGGTTCAGCTGATTAAGTTTAACTCTGTCACCAGAAGGCTGTTAGAATGTTATCTTGGGAGAAATCATGATTATTGGCCCTTCACTGGCAGAATGAATTTGTAATTCATGGAAGTTCCTTCCATTAATTCTGTATTGCTTTGGCTTTTTATGTTTGCACTTTTTTGCTCTGGATAAGGGCATCTGCTAAATGACCATGTATTTACAGTTTTTGGGGTGTTTGATTTAGAACAACATAAAATATCCACAGCCTATGAGTGATGCTTGCAGTTCGCCGTTGTTTACATGCAGTGGACTTCCTGGTCTGATTCAGTCTCATGAACACATCCTCTTAAGAAGTAGTTTTGCTGTTCTCAGTGGGAACACTGGCTGGTTCTTAAAGCTGATTCATGGCACCCAGTAAGAGCTGAGCATGGCTTCAGCACTGGTAGATCTTCAGCAGAAAACCTCTAGGGATTCTAAGGGCCCATTATTGATTGTTCAAGAGTTTATGATTACCAGTGTTCAAAATTAAATCCACTTCTATAGCCAAGGGAAAATCTCACTTCTTGAATTTTGACATTCAAACAATGACATGTTTTGTGTGTTTGTATTATTTTCCATTTGCGAGCTTGCACATTTGTTTTTGCTCATGCTATTGGAAATGTTCACTATCATCATTTAGCCACAGCATTAAAACCACTCACAGGTGATGTGAATAACATTGATTATCTCATTACAGTCTTGTGACAGATACTGTACCGAAGCCTGTTCTTGGCGTTTTGAGGAGTCTGTGCTTTGAAGGGTCAAACAGATGGATGGCTTTGATGTTAGGGCTGATTAGTGAAGCTAAATGAATGAAGCTCAGTGTAGTCAAACTGTGTTAGTTAATTCATAGTACTCTCAACCTTTTGACACTAATTTGAACTCTCAGGGTTCTCAGTTCTCTCATAATTTGTAGTTACAGCTGTCTTGATTTTCTGAATTTTACATGGTGCTGCTTTCTTTTTGTTGACCTGTTGTGGTTGCTTGTTTTTATTTTGTAGGTGGTAATGCTAGATGAACCCACTTCAGGCATGGACCCATCAGCCAGACGAGCCACATGGGACCTGCTGCAGGGGGAGAAGCGGGGCCGCACCATCCTCCTTACAACACATTTCATGGATGAGGCGGACCTGCTGGGAGACCGCATTGCTATCATGGCCGGCGGGGAGCTCCAGTGCTGTGGCTCCCCACTTTTCCTCAAGAACAAATATGGTAGCTGAAACATAGATTCTGTCTGGAAGTAGTATTTTGAGAGCACACCAAAGTGTTAGTTACACATTGTCATGTGTCCTGCAGGTGCTGGATACCACATGGTGATAGTAAAGGACGCATTGTGTAATATATCAGAGATCACCCGCCTTATCCAAATGTATGTTCCCAACGCCACGCTGGAGAGCAGTGCTGGGGCGGAACTGTCCTACATCCTGCCTAAAGAGAGCACCAGCAGGTAAAACACAACACCAGGGGTGAGAAAAGCTCACAGATTTACCTATTGAAGTAAATCAGTAGATTTTAATGGTTACACATCACAAACACAAGCAGGTTTAGCAGGCAGGGCTTTAGAACTGGTGCATTTTAGTTACGTGGATTGGATTTGACCATGCCCATAAATATTCCTCTCATTAAGGATTAATTGTTATCGCTTTAATAACTTGCTACATAAAGCCAAACTACTAGTGGACGTTTATTCAGTAGAGAACCAAAATGCCATGGTCTATTTTTAAATCGAAAAATCAGCACACCCAAACCGTTAATCACATGACTAATCGCATGATTATCTCATGATTACACAGACTGTTTCCTTTTTCTCTCTGTTATTGTGGGAATAGATTTCATTCCATAAACAAACAAATTCTATGTGAAATCAGCAATGCAGAGCAAATTAATAATTAATCGCCACACATGTAACAGTTTGTAAAGCAAAAAATTTAGGGAATTCATGAAAAGGTATTCTGTCACAGTTACTTAACAATGTAAAAAATGTCCCGGATCAGATGAAGGTCAGATATGTCGTTATAATCCAATTGCTTTATAAGTTATGCTAAATATATACATATTATAAGTTATAAGAATTTACTCATAAATATTTGATGGCAATTTCAAAACCTGCAGTACCTTTACAGCCCACTAGGGGGTGATGTTATGGATTGCCAATTAATCCACTGGGTGTGGCTCTTATTTATTTGACTGTTTCTCTCATCTTCAGGATGTTAATGCCTAAAGGCATGCTGATCTGAGAGCCTTTTATACTGCCACACTTACACTGTTATTTTATTAATAAGTGTTTAACATAAAAATGCAGCTGTTTTTTTGTTGATATTTATTCATTTTGCTACATAAACACTCATTTTTAGTCATTTATTCAAAACACTGAAAATAGGTGTTTCTTTAGGTTAACATGTTAGTCTATAGCTTTAATAAGAAGTACCCAAATAAAAACATGAAGTAACACAAGCATCCTCTTGGTTAACTTTGATTTGTAAAAGTTGTCTTGGGACTAGAGGGTGTGAATGTGTCTGTCTCGAAGGGATGCTCATCTTGTCCTCAGGCACCCACCACTACTCACAGTCTCGCCCATACTGCACTCAGTACTCTTCTGAATAAACCCTAATTACCTACTTCAGTTAGTGTTCAAGTTTAGGCGTCGCTGCACAGTTTTGAAAGTATGTCTACATATATA
>JBBJLR010000029.1:3943966-3966200 GCA_037577145.1 Brachypetersius gabonensis
GGGTAAAGTGTTTTATTAGACTGGACCTGGAACACTGTGTGGTGTTTCTGACCTACAGGGCAGTGCAGCTTCTCTTCTACCGTGGCGCTTCACCCTGTACCCGGCTCACCCTTTGACATTTCCACACAAGATGGAGGAAATAAGGTAAGGAATTTGGACCACCACCGATGTTCTGTAATGCATATTATGGCTGTAGTGTTGTGTATATCTGCATGTATATCTGGATGAATTGAAAGATTTGTACTTTGAGTTACAGTTAGATTATTTACCTCTCCGGGGTGTCAGATTCACTCCCCAGATTGCACATAATTTCTACATATACAGCGGTGATTAACACAATAAGACCTGCTCTGTATTTGAACCTGCTCTTTCTACAGCCATCCCTGGAAGTGACGGTCAGTGCATCAGAGCCGCTGCTCTCAGAGTCCCAGTTGTCTGAGTCCAATCTGCTCTCGGTCACGGTGGAGACGGCGTTCTCCGTCCCGTACGTGTGGAACTCCGGGCCGCCTTGCAGCTATGTAGCCACGCTGCAGGTCCCCCTCACAGCTGAGGTGAGACAGGAACGAATAACACTGTTATGATTTATGCTTTCCATAAAAAAGTCGACCAACTGACTCTAGACCATATTATATGCTTTGGAAACTAAAGGTTTTCTGGAAACAACAATAACCAGCTATTATTGGGTTCCCTGTTTTGGAGAAAAATTTTTTTTTACTTGTATTGGATAATTTGGATTGTGTAACTGTTTACACAATGTCTTTTTTCAGAAAGAGCAGATATTATTGTTCTCCAACGGTGTATTAAAATCAGGAGGCGAGAGAGAACTTGTACCCAAACCCAAAAAATGGCCCATTGGCCCACTGCTGGCCCCGGATGCCCAGATCATCCCAGGGACCTGCATCGAATGCGAGCTCACTGACTTAGAAGATGGAGACCTTACTAGTGCAGAGGTGTGCCAGGACATTTAAAATACATTAAGAGGAGAATGAACCGTGTCCCTGTAACCAGTTGCTCTGTGTGTGACAGGACCGCGAGTTCCGGGCCGACGCAGAGAGTCACAGTAGCAGAGTTAGCTGGGACACCGAGCGCCGCTGCTTCATAGACGCAGGAGGAGCTGCAAGGTGAAAAAAATCGCTTCTTCCCAAAGATCTGGACCAGAGTCCTCTACCTCATTTTTGCACTTGGACACTTTGCTCAGTATAATGCAGAGAGTTCTAAAATTCCTGATTTGCTGGATCAGATATGCTGGGTGAGCTCAAGGTTAGAGCGGCACTCCAAGGTTTACCATCTGTTCAGCTTTTCATTTCTTGCGTTTTGAAATGACCATTCTAGTGTCGACCCTCTCTGGTCCCTCTTTCAGTCTCATCCGCAGGATTGCAGAAAACAGGCTGTGCCCACTGGAACTTATGAGATCTCCTCAAGCTGGAGCTACTAAGGTACTTGTCAGGAAAGCAGGCAAAGAGAAAACGGTGAGAAGATCCTCAAGTTTATTAGACAAAACTGTGCATCTGATTTTATTGTGTCCATTTCATGTTTTTTGTTTGTACAGTTTGGTGGAGATACTGTTGTATGCATAGGTTTGGACACCCCTAGTCAAATGACATCTCTTGTTTTTTTCCTAGGTAAAGATGTTAAATGAACCATAATTATACATTAAATTAACAGAATTGTAACGTCTCTGCAAACGATGTGTTCTGATTTTCACTAAGAAAATGAACAAAATGTTTATTCAGCATCATTGTACTTTACTTTTGCATATGACCTATGATGCACACGTTTGTCCATTTATGAGATTTAGTGAATTTAGAAGAAGGTTTGATTAAGAAGGTCTACAGACGTCTTATTGGGGGTTTGTTGTTTAAAGCAAGCAGAAGATGAGATCCAAATTCCCTTCCATGGAGTAGCCTATGTGGATTTAGCTCCGTTGCTGTACCCCGGTGTGAGGCGCCTACGTGGGGCATACAGACTCCAGCCATTCTATGACTCTGACCTCCTGATCAAGGTGAGAGAGAAAGAGCAACAGAGATCTCTGCCATTACAGATATATTGACTGTTAATTCTGATGTTCTATGAATATTTTTGTAACTGTTTGACTTTATTTCACGTTGCTGAAACGGTGGAAGACCAAGAGGAACACAAGTGTTTTGCGGGAGAGCATGAAGGCAGCGGTGGCACAGGGCCCATCCCGCTCTTCCTCCTCAGTGGGCTCCATCAGGGCGGCACCCAGCCGGGTCTTTGAGACCCACAGGACTGGCAGAGATAACAAAGAAGCACCTAAAAAGGTACCATTGTAAATGGCTCTGTCACGTGCCACTGCATATGGCATACACGCCTCATGTAATTATTTCTGATTAGTAAAAAACATGATTTTTTTTGTTGTCCTGTCTGACTTCAGTCATACGATAAACAGCAGGCAGCTCCCCAACAAGTTATTAAGATACCAGCTACGTTTTAGCTTCAGAGACATTAATAACATACTCTCTCTTCAGTTTTAATTATTTCATTAAAAAATTAATTCCACCGATTTGTCAGTGTTTACTCACAGAGGCGTAATTATTGTCATTTTAAGTATTTTGATGTGAAAAAAGAAAGAACAGTTTATAGTCAGTGTATAATACTGATAATCATGAAAAAATGGCAAATAATAACTAGTGAAAATGAATTATATTTAAAGGAGAAGACCCTAGATAGATAAATCTTTAGGAGGTGCATAGAGCCAGTTTATTCAGTCAGGTTCTAACACTGAGAAATGCTACCATGAAGCAGGCTACTTCAGATTGTGCCATGCTGACAGCTTGTGGTGATTCTGGACAGTGCTGATGTTTCCTAGCTTCAGATAGCATTCTGCAAACTGCAGAAAAAAGGCATTTTAGAGTCCTAGAGAAAATTGCTGATGTAATGACATACATTCATATGCCCAACTGTGCACTGAAGACAGCATGTAGTAGCAAACAAATACATGTACAAGGCATAAGTAACAATTCAAAGAGCTTTTGAGATATAAATCATTGTAAACCAGGGACCGGAATGCAAGATAACCCATTGTCCAACACAAAATAGCACATATAAACCAGTGTCCAATGCAATATAGCACATATAAACCAGTGTCCAATGCAAGATAGCACATATAAACCAGTGTCCAATGCAATATAGCACATATAAACCAGTGTCCAATGCAATATAGCACAGATAAACCAGTGCCCAGCAGAAGATAGCACAGATTAACCAGTGTCCAACACAAGATAGCACATATAAACCAGTGCCCTCTCTCTCCTGCTCCAGGCACATGGAACACACACACACATACCATGGCTCCGATATCGTTGACGTGTTGCATCTTTATTTTCTCTTAAACTCCAAAACCAAAACTGGCATGAGAGCCAGATTCAAATTCTCTGGTATTTTTAACAAAATACCTTAAAGCTCAAGAGAGGGGAAGCATGAGGGTTGACCGACAACCCAGGTCGGTCATACACACAACCCAAACACTTGCACTTAACACAAATACACAACAGCTGTAACAAATAATTAACAAAACCAAAATAAAACCCAGCTGAACTCAAACCCCCAATCCCTAAACAGAACTGAAATGACCCATGGCCCTGGCGGCCGCCACTGTGAGAAATTCTAATTCTGATTTACAGACCATTTTGCATTAAACCACTTTGACTGTTTACAGATCAAACACTAAATTATTTTCAAATAAAACAAAAACAATAAAATTCCCATCTAACAACCATGCATTAGGAGTGTTGTGTTAGAAGGACATTTGGACCCGAGAGGGTTAAAACGACAGAGTAGAGTGCTTGGTTGCTCTGAAAAGCATACAATCAATACAGTCGTGACATTTTTAACATTAGTTTAATTATTGATTCCTTCATTTAGCTGTTTGGAGATGCAGATGTCCGTTTGTGCTTTTCTCATGTGGCTCTTGGCTTAGCATCTGATTTCCTGATGACTGGATCCGGATCTGTAGCAGCAAGCAATTAGCTGTAATAGTGGACGATTGATGCTCCACCTGCCTTCCAACCACCAACCCTTCACAGCCCAGCACCACCAGCACTCCCTGCTGGCCTTATGAGCAAACTTGTTTACATCTTGCCTAACATCCATTCACAAAACGTTAGTGGCGTCAGGGGACACAGTCTATTGGTAGCAGGTTGTGGACACTATAGGAACTGATATAATTCATTCATGTTCCACGTTCTCAGACAGGAACCCAAGGAAAACTGGACCAAAACGAGATCATTACAGATGCTGAACAACAGGCCAATGCAGAAGGACAGGTCAGTCCATCAAATATCATAAATGACTCTATAATATATCAGATATTACAATAATAATATCAGATGTAGCTCTGTAATAATGAGATATAACTTTGGTTTATCAGATACAACTGCAATATATCAGATAAAATGCTTTCTTTGAACCTTTCAGCCTTTCTGTTAAAGCTAATTGAAAAGTATCTCTTTATGTCAGATGTATGCAGATTCAAGATCATACATTGTTATTGAAATTGCCTTGGAAAAACCATTGGTTCCAAAAAGGCCATCAGAGGAACTGGCAAAACGGTAACAAGAAATCTAATCACTAAAATGTAAATCTTTAATTGTGACATTTTATAGCATTTTATGAATTCACATTCAGGAAGTTTTTTAATGACTAGTTGGCTTAATTGTGGCACAGAGTGATGGAGCTGATTCCTCCCAGGCCAGCCCTACCACGACAACCAGCTGGGGCAGAGAGAGTAAAGAGAAAACATACACGCACACACACACAATTTACATACTGCACATACTCTCTTTCTCTCCTACTTTCTTACACACAGTACTTTTTCTGCCTCATGCACATGTGTTGTATGATTTAGATGAATTTTCTGACCTTGTGTTTTATGTCTTTATTGACAGTATTGTTGTCTGTTTTGAAACTGGATTACTTGTGATCTGTACAAATGTGTAACCATTGTTGAAATGATTGCTGTTCAGGCAGTGCGGAAGTATCAGGCCCAGATCACGAGTGTGGCGTCTCAGGTGTTGGATCAATACCAGCAAATGTTCGGAGCTGCGTTTGTTCCTGGAGCCGAGCCTCTGGACCCCTCCATCCAGGAGCAACGCAAGAACCAACTCTTTGGAGAACTGAACTGCTCTGGGAAGTACTTTGCCTTTAAGGAACAGATAAAAGTGAGTGGAAACCCGTATAGCTCAGTCTCCTAAGTAGTGCTAAAAATGTTCTTATTTACTATTAACAATGTTAGCAGTTTTCATTATTTGACTTTTAATAAGCAGTAGACAAAATAAGCACATGCGTAACACTTACACCTTTTCTTCTGTCTGTGGTGGTGACTGTGGCCAAGTACTCAGTGGTGCGAATCGTGCGAGAGAAGATGCTGAGAACTGAAGCTTTCGCAGATAAAGAGCAGCTGCAGGCTTTTCTGAGTCAACTATACGTCTTTCTAGTGGATGAGATGCATGTGGCGCTCAGTAAGGTGGGCAATGCCTGGGCAGAACTGCACCAACCTTTTCTGTCTGCTTTGTTCACAGCATGCGGTTGATTACCACAGACAGTCATTTTGATAGGTTTCCCTTTACTCAGCAGAGGATCTCACCTGATATAGAAGGTGATATTTAAGCTCACCTGATTTAGAAGGTGATATTTAAGCTCATCTGGTATAGAAAGTGGTATTTAAACTCACCCACTGTAGAAGGTAATGAAACAAACATCTTCCCACTTTCTCGTTGGGTGTGGAAACACCTCAGAATTAATGTCAGTGGTAACTGACCATTTGCTACGAGCTGCTGTGTACTTTTACTGCATGGTTGCGATTTTCAGTGAATTAGAACTGGTGGCACTAAGAGGTAACGCTAACCGGTGCACACTAATTGCACTGTCGGTTATGGTGGTGCTGCGTGGGAGAAGTATTTCCTTTAGCAGAACGCTCTTCTATTTTTCTCCAGACCCTATCAGTGGATGCCCAGGAAGTCCCACCTCAGCCACCGCTGGACTGCTTTCAGCTCAGACACTTTGCCAAGGAGGCCCAGCTAAACGAGGACTACCAGCTGGCTGCCCGTTATTACCAGGAGGTACATATCACTCCTACTGCTTCCTGCTACACATTCTCACGTGGCAATATAAAACCCAAAAGCCTCTTTTCACTCTCACTGCAGCAGCTGGCCTGGAACGGGGGCAGTCCGTCCCCCTGGTTCGATTATGGAGCTTTTTACATGCTGAGGGCTGACTATCTTAAGGCTGAGGAGTGTTTCAAAACGGCCGTCTCCATCGACCAAGCACATGTACCCAGGTAGGATGAGGGAGCTTTATAAAAAATGTAATATAACATCCAATCTGGTGTTCATGAAGATGGAGTACACCTGGACTTGGACTTTTGAACTTTGAATAGACTAATAAAGCATATAAACTGTCCCCATGGAGAAAATAAATACTATTTTACAGCTTGCTCATGTGCGGACTTCTGTCGGAGATGAACGGACGCTTTGGCGATGCGGAGACCTTTTTCGAGAGGGCCACGTGTATCCAGCCCAGCTGTGTGGTCTCTCGGACCTTACTTGGTAAGATCAAGATAATGTGAGAAGTCCAGTTTAAGGACTTAAATTGAAACGTCTCTTCTTTAGAAATTTGAGTCTTTGTGAAGTCATTATGACAGAATAATGGGCTGTTTTTTCATTACCCTTCCACATGAATGTGAAATAAAATTAGTTTGAAATTCCTGACCAAATGGACAAATTTTAGTGGATGTGTGGATTTCTGTTATGTTTCTGACTTGACTTCATGAGAAGTCTTCATTGCCCAGCGTTTAACGTCAAATATATCTGCTGTATGTGCACAGGCATGATCTACATGGCTCAGGAAAACTTTATCCAAGCAGAAATGACTTTCCAAGAAGCAACCAAACAGCTGAAGGCAGCAGAGGAAACAGAGGATGACACTCGGACCTGCACAGAGGGCGGGGCGGGGGAGGCATTAGGGATTAGTGAGTCTCTGAAGGACCCTGTGGATGGGGGGGTCTCCTCCAATGTTTACAAGAAGTATTTATGAAGGTTTACTTATTTATTTACCAACTACACTAGTTTTATTTTCTCCTCTACCCACTCTAGTCATGTAAGTGCAGCAAAACAGTAGAATAAAAACTACAACAGTGCAGTATGAAAAGTACACTATATAAATCATATAGATATGGACTATATAAATATGGACTTGTGTATGTGTGTGTGTGTGTGTGTGTGTGTATATGTACAGTAATCCTCCAGTTTATCAGGAGTCACGGATTCAGTCACTCACAGATTTTTTAAATCGGAAATCCCCACACTAACGCGGAAACACGTTTTTTTGAGAACCGAACTATCTCAGTTTATTTAGTATTAGTAAACTGTGACCTGTCTAAACACAGAGAGAGTGGAGAGGGTAGAGAGAATTATTTCAATGTTTCTTTTGTGAGTTTTTGCACGCTGCTAGTGCTAACCGCTAATGCTAATGTTTTTAAAGCAAGTTTTCTGATTCTGATTATTTATTTACCTTTGCATTTTCTTCATGGGTAATGCATTAAACTGAAATTAAAATGTTCTCGTACCATTTTTGGGCATTTTCTAACCAAAACACAACGTAACCCCCACGAAAAGTGGGGGATTACTGTATAGATAAATATACACAGTCTCTAGATGCTGGTGTGCACTCTATATGCTGGTGTGCATATTGCTCCTATTGCTAATTTTTAATTGGTGAAATTGGTTGCGTTTTACTTAACCCCGTATCACCCCAATCACATCACACTCAGGGCGTCAGTGTTGAATTTAAAGTTGAATTTGCTGCAACGCAGTACTGCCTGAACTGTAAAGGTTCCACTGCTGTGTGTAGCTGATATGTGGGTTTTATGTTGCAGAAGTGGAGACACAGGAGCTCAGGTCCCAGAACAGCCAGGTGATTAAAGCAGAAAAGGATTACAAAGCAAATGCTGATCCTGGAACCACGGTTCTGCAAAAGAAACATTCCTCCACTGGACCAGGCACATCTATCTTCATGGAGACAGTGAAGTTTTTACTGCAGAATTATGCACTACAGGTGAGCAACAAAGCCACAGCACATATGCTAATGCAGTCCTGATCTGAGGTCAGACAAAACTACAGAACATCCTACAGATTATTCAGTGGGGTGGCCAGACTTTAGTGTCTTTTCTCACTTGTTCTCTGTTTTTGTGTGAATCTCTTTTCATACAGAACTGAAAGCAACAGTTTGGCAAAAAGCCCCATTTACAAAAGTTCGCCATTACTCTAGCTGTTATTTGTCTGATGCATGGGTTATTAATTTTGGACTGGGCAGCAAGGATAGTATTGCTAACAAGAGCATAAGCGGTTGTCATGTTTCGGATGGGAAGGCTGGAGACAGCAGTTGAGATAATAAATGAGGGTTAATGGCAAAACAAAGATTCCTTTCAGCCGTGGTGACTACAAAGCACAAAACACAGCTCTGGTCGTGAGAGTCACTTTGTATACCAGAGGACCTTCTCACCAGTGTACACAGACAAAGCTAAACTCAAGTACTCTGGGCTTGTAAACCTTCCCTTTCTATGCAGTTTTTTCTGCACGCATGATCCGAACTCTGCCGTCGAGCCGATTCCTCCGCAGCCTCAGCTTGTTTGAATTCACAGTTTTTGGGATGTCAGGAAAACCAACTCATTTACAGCCACAGCAGTTCAGCTCACCGCAATGATAATCATCTGTTAGATATCAGGAGTGTTTCAGCCCAGTCTTAAACGAGGCATGGAGCATGGCAGCCAGTTCTAACAGCATATTCACAAAGACCAAGAAGACACAGTTACAAAAACAGAAAACCTAGTTTTAAGGGTTGCTGAGAAATGGTCAGGTAAAGATTAATTAGGTTTATATTTGTTGTATAATATATTATTATTGTTTTATTATTATTAAAGCCTCACAAATAGTCATAAGCGGAATTCCCTTAGGGAATGAAATCAAATGCAAAAGAATTGTAGGATATGAGCCCACCACACAGAAAATGAAAGATAATGTATCCTGCTGTTTCTTTGTGGTTTAAAAAGTACATAAATGCAAAGAAAGTATATTTTTGTGTTCACTGCCAAGTTTTAGCATTTTTTACTGACTGGTAAAATGAAAGCTGTTATACATCACATCATGTAAACCCGTGGATCATCACTTGCTAATGCAGCTTTCTCAGCCAAGTAATTAGTCATTAGACCACTAGTCCACTTTCTGACGTCACTCGAAGGTAGCATTCTCACCTTCTAAGTAGCATCAAGCAAACTGGCTACATTGGCTTTGTGCATCAAAGTCTGGTAAATTTGTATCAATTGGATTTTCTACCAAATATGCCTTTATTTCTGACAGAATGTTTCCATAGCCGCTCTTGATTTTATTACGTAAATATTACGCTATGTCACGATATGTTGCGATATGTATTTGTCTGTGTGCTGAAGATGGCCCAGAGGGCTCTGGCTCAGGAGCTGGTGAATCCGGACGGGGGTCTGAGCAGCGGGTACCAGCTGGCCCTGGCACGCCTGGCGTTTCTCAGAGGGGAGTCCAGCAGGGCGGAGGTAGCGCTGCAGGAAGCTCTCAGGACTGGCGATCAGGTAGGCAGTGTGTCTGATATGTAGAAAACTTCCAACTTAAACACTATCCAAGAAGGCTTTAGGAAAAACTACTGACTAAAAATGCTGTAAATTGTGGATTGGGTTGAAACAGGCTCTGAGTTGTTCCTACTGTATATGTGTTGTACATATGCTTTTAGAGGTGAATACCACAGCTGTTCTAAATTTGGACAGAGAAGATTTTTAAGAAACATGAGTGCTTTTTTTTTTTCATTTTAAATGTCTTTATAATCCAGAGTGTAGATGCTAAACCAATAATACTAAGAGTTCAAATGTTATATTTTAAAACAAATGTAAACATAGCATTTATTATTATTATTATGATTATTATTATTATTATCATCTGATGCATTTCTTTTTTGTAGAACCAAGATGTCTGGGCTCTCTATGGTCACCTGTACTACTCGATGAAAGATTATAAAGAAGCTCAAAAGTGTTATGAGAGAACGCTGGACTTTGTCACGGACGCCTCAGACATGCACCCTGTTTACCTGTGGCTGGGCTCCATCTACCTACAGGGTGGAGAGGTGAGACGTTTGACCTGCTTGTGCAGCTTATTCTGTATATCGTATTTCATATGTCATTTTATGTAATGCTTGACGTGTTTCTTTAAAATCCATGTTAGTATGAAAAAGCCAAGACCACATACCTTCGTGCTTGTACGAGCTCTCCATCCTGTCTGACCTGGCTGGGTCTGGGGACTGCCTGCTACAGGGTAAGTTCTCCATTGCTTCCACAGCAACAAAAGAATAGCGAGTGAAACCCAGTAGAGCTCCACTCCAGTAAGTCCAAATGAGTGACAAGAAGCCTGTGGGTTTTTGATGAAATTGGAATCTCATTGATAATGGCAGAGAATCGCTTTAAAAAATGATAATTTCACACCAACACTTGTCAATGTTTTTCTTGTATTCAGTAATATGAAAATGTCCTGAAGATTAGACACCATACAGCAATTAATTTATTTACAATTTTATCTTTTTGCAACTTTTCAGAAATAAACGTTACATTTTTTCATAATGATAATTAGATGAACACTGTAATCCAACGATTTTTTTGAAAACAGAGATATTACCTGGAGTGTTTGTCTCGCACATGTTTTGGAACATTGCTGGGAGGATTTGATTGCATTAATTAATAAAATCATCAGTGAGGTCAGATGCTGATTTCAGATTATTAGTTCTGGATCACAAATGTCCCTCCTGCTCATCCCGAAGGTGTTGGATGAAGCTCAGCGAATGCGGTTTCACTCCTTCATGTTTTTTTACCCCACTAGCTGGTGCTTGGTTTTCAGGAAGGTTGTGGCTGTAGTACTTTTTAGTGACTAAACTCACGCAGGAATGTCCAGAAAAATTTTAAATGTAGCTTAGTTTTAATTTCTACACTTTCTAGATGTTTATGTATTGACTTTGGTAGAAAAACTTTTGACCCACAATTCTCCTATTGGTGCATCCCTAAAAAGGAACTGCAATAAATTATGTCTTTCTAATGAAATCAGCACTCTGTAGCAGTCTGCCTCTTCCGCCTTTGATCTCATTTGTGATCTTGTTTTTTTTTTTGCGTTGCAAGTTTGCATTTTTATGTTAAAAATTGAACGCTCTTGGATAAATTAAATTTTTTGGTAGTACAATCAACAAATCATACGATTTCACCAGGGGTACACACACACTTGATGGTTCATTTTATGAGGGCAGTTATTTTCCCAGGAGAAGACTCTGGGTACAGGAGAGTACAGTCTGATCTGCAGGGCCAGAAACTTGATAGAGATAAATCAGAGTGGCTGCCAGCTTCCAGCCTGGCTTGGCGTGTCAGCCTGAGATCATGTAGCTTGTGGTGAGAGCCTGTGATGATAAATTGGAGCAGAAGATTTGAATCTGTCCTGGCACTGCTGTGATGTAGCTGGATGACATCTGACTGCTTTGGCTCACCACGCTGTTCCCACAATTACGCTGTATGTGTTTGTTTTTGCTGTGGGATTAGCTGGGGGAGCTGAGCGAGGCGGAGGACGCTCTGACCGAAGCCAACACTCTCAACAACGAAAACCCGCAGGTCTGGGGCTACCTGTCACTTGTGTGTTTACAGGTGAGTCTTAGTGGAATTAGGTTGATTAGCAGTAATCACACAAAGCCCATTCTCGTCTAAAAATTTTGTGTTGCTGTTTCAGACTGCAAGGGTGCTGGAGGCGGAGCAGTCCTATAAATATGCTTTAAAGGTTGGTCCTCTTTGAGTGTATGTAGTAAATATGCTTTAAAGTTTGGTCCTCTTTAAGTGTACATTTAAAATATGCTGTGCATGTTGGTCCTCTTTGACTGTATGTAGTAAATATGCTTTACAGGCTGGTCCTCTTTGACTGTATGTAGTAAATATGCTTTAAAGGTTGGTGATGTTTGAGTGTAAATTTAAAATATGGTTTACAGGTTGGTCCATTTTGACTGAATGTAGTAAATATGCTTTACATGTCAGTCCTCTTTGTCTGTATGTAGGTCAGTTGTATGACTGCCAGCAGGGCAGCGGGGCCTGTAGTATAAACAACTTAATTAGAGCTTACTACTAGGATTACTATTGATATTCCTCATTACTACTTTCATTACTTTTGTTTTCCATTGCTATTTTAATTAGGCAGGTTACATATTCACTATAGTCAGAAACTTCCAGAAATAATAGTGAAATTAATAAAGTACATCTCCGATATATTCAACCTTCTGTCTTTGACTTCACAGTTTCGTTTACGGGATGAGCCACTTCTTCAGGAGATCACAGAACTGCAGGATCGCGTCGGATTTGGAAATCCTTGTTTTTCATAGCACTTACCCAACTATCGATGGATTATTAATAAGTTACTGACCTTATCTGCATGAAGCACAAATGGATGGTGACAGCTGTAACAATATAACAGCATGACTAATGTTGTTTAGAATATTTTACAGATTTGCAAGCATGTTTGTTTCATTTGTGAATTAAACCAAATAAAGGTTTTATTTTGTAAGATTTAAAATGACACTCTGAGCGTTTAGAATTTATTTGAGCCCAGTTTTATGACTAGACCGTAATAAAGCCGGGTGATTATTTATTTTGGTTTCTGAAGCTGTGTCTGTCCAGCTGAGCCACTGAGATCCTCTGATCTCCAAACCATGGTGAGGGTTGTCAGGCCGGAGTTATGGTTTGGAGGCTGCAGCTCGAGCTGGCTTCCTGTAGAGACACGTGGTACTAAACTGAGAAACAACCCCCAACCCTCATTTAAACTGGGAAATCACAGGTAGGCTCGTTTTCTGCCCTCGAACTTCAGACTTCATGAACGTTTTACAGATTTATCAGTAGTTGTAGGTGTGTGTGGTTCTGGTTAGTGGTTCTGGGTGGGTTGGGTCTGGTGCTGGACTGCTGGGCCATTATTCTGTTAGCTTTAGCCCGTTAGCCTGGTGAGAGAGATGCTGTTGTCAGTTTTATTCCTGGTCTGAACGTAATCTGCTGCTGAGCTCCGGAGGAGGTTCGGTTATACTGGTCCGAGTTCCTGGTGTGACTTTACTGATCTGGTTGGGTTTTTTTTTGAGCATCAGATGATCTGAGACTGGCCCGGATTCATGCAGAGTGCAGATGGAGAAAGTGTTATTTATCTTCATCTTACTGGTCCCACTGCTGGGTCTTTGGAACTGGAGCTGGTTTCTGAACAGAACTCAGGACCGAGCCTTTATTTCAGTTCAGTTTTATTTATAAAGACTGTTTTACAACCAATGTTGTGACTAAGCAGGAGTCCAGGTCAGACAGAGACAGACAGAGAGAGAGAGAGAGAGAGAGAGAGACAGACAGAGAGAGAGACAGACAGACAGAGAGACCAACACATCGGGAGTAGTCGGACACAAGAACAGTCAGACCTCACCAAATTCTAAGACTACAGAAACAAAACTGACAGTCACTGGAACACACAAACAAAGCAAAATGCAGTGCCTTCTGTCCCTAAAGTTCCAGTACACTGCAGCAGACTACTTGAGCACAATGACTGAACACACACACAGAGTCACAGTAAGAAAGTACAGACTCTGCACACACTGGCCATTGAGACGGCCGCTATCAGAAATCCTGGCTCCCTGCAGAGCAGAGGATGCACTCAGTGCAGCGCCAACGCTGTGAAGACAGAGCGGCACCTCACAAAATGTGACAAATTCAGGCAGATATGGGAAAATTATTTTTAATTCACATTAATACACCCCCAGTTCCCCCTCCTGCCCAACACCGGCCAACTGCCCCTCTTGTTGGGGAGAGGAAGGAGAGCTGTGTTTAAGCAGGACAGTATGTGTCTGCCTGTCCCAACCTGAGGGACAGCAAGTAACACACACACACACTCACTCTCTCTCTCACAGCCCTGTCTGTCTCTTTGTTTATGCTAGGATAAATTAAGCTACTGTTACTGGTTTTTTTTTTAATGTATTTACGTTAATTTTGAACATAATTGATACCATTATTATATGTATCTGTATTTATATATACTATTTCATTATTATTTTATCTTATTGTCTAGTTAAAACTTTTGTTGTTTCATTTCAATGCTTTGGCAATACTGTACATGCTCACGGTCATGCAAGTGAAGCGCACTGAATTAGAGAGAGAGAGAGAGCGCCTTTGTGTACTAACTTCATCACTGCAGAACATATTGGTCATCTTTAAAGGTTGGCTAACAGAGTAGGAACAGTTACAAGTCAGTGGATGTAGACTTTGATGGCAGAGTAGTTGAGAGTCTCTAGTAAAAAGCAACAACTACAATCTCTGCCGGAGCTTTAAACAGCGGCTGCTCTTAACTGGGGGAGGAGCAGGGAGGAGGCGAAACCAGCCGAACCAGGACATTCACCACAATACACTTAAGCAATAACATTCAAGCAAAACAAAACACTTAAAACAATAAAATTCAAACAAAATAGCAGTTCAACACAGTAAAAAACACAATAGCAGTTCAACACAGTAAAAAAACACAATAGCACTTTAACACAATATCAGCTGTGGTTTTGTTTTCTCTTGTGGTGAAACAGGGGTGTGAAAAGGCTTTGCTCTGAACTGCCTGCGTTGTTTATTCTGTTCTAGATATTTCACTGATTTACCAGCCCAGTTTAGCCCTGCAGCTCTACAGGGTTCCATCCACCTTCCATCAGGAACAGGAGCTCTCTGCTCGGTCTCAGATGCTTGAGAACCGTTCCTGTTGTTCCTGCACGGAGATCTTCTCCTGGCCTTAAACCTGACCTGCACTCCGCTGGTCGTCCTCAGTAGTGTAAGGTAATTCCTGTACAGGTCTTTGTGTTTGCTTTGAGATGGTGATCAGCATTATATTCATTTAATAACTATCAGGCTTTATGGTGTTTGGTGATTCATGTTAAAGTTCTCTCACATTTATATTCCATCTAATTCAGCCAGTACTGGACTGACAATACTCCATTCAGATAAAGCAAGTGGTGCTTCAACCTTTCTAGTGAATGTTTTCCAGTTTGTGGAGACGAAAAGGAGAAATGTCCGCAGTACAGACAGAGCGCTCCGCCGACGGAGTGAGTGCAGCAAATGGTGGAGGTCTCGTATACGACGACAGAGAGAGACATGAGAGTTCCAGGTACTGTTTTTTCTCGATTCTACAGAGAACATACATTAGAACCTCTTACTCAAGTCTTCTGATTTTTTTTGATAAAGGGTATGTTTGGATTACCGAAGTTACAGCAGCTTACCAGAACTGTCTTTCACAGACCTGAAGATCTCTCTGAGATGTTGGCTGCAGGGACCAAAGAAGTTCATGAGAAGGCAGAGAACACGCAGTTTGTGAAAGATTTCCTTCATGGACGTATAAACAAAGAACTCTTTAAGGTTTGCTTTTAATTAAAGCACAGTTTCTTATAATTAATAAATGGTTCCTTACCGCAGAAGAGTTTAAGCAGGTTTCTCTTGGGCCGTTTGGGCCGCCATGCGAGCTGAAGGGGAGTTGGCAGACATGCGATTGGATCGTTTGAAACAGGGATGTGAGAGCCAGTTAGCCTAGCATTCAGTGTCTTAGCAGATTTTTCATCTCTCCATAATGGTTTTCTTTCCATAAGTCACATTTCCATAAATGTTCTGTTTACAAACATGGTGAATATTGAAGCATGTTATTTTTTCTCCATGTGATTAGAAAAAAAAAATTATAGTAATTAAAGTGTCTTGACATGTCCTCAGCTCGGTGCGGTGGCCCTGTACTACACTTACACAGCGATGGAGGAGGAGATAGAGAGGAATAAGGATCACCCCAGCTTTGCGCCACTCTACTTTCCTTCTGAGTTGCATCGCCATGAGGCCCTGGCGCAGGATTTGGAGTTTTTCTACGGGCAGGACTGGCAGAACCAGGTCAGGTGTTCCGCAGCCACCCAGCACTACGTGGACCGCATTCACGAAGTTGGCCAAAATGACCCCGTCTTGCTGGTGGCCCATGCCTACACTCGCTACATGGGGGATCTCTCAGGGGGTCAGGTGCTGAAGAAGGTGGCACAGCGTGCTCTAAAGCTGCCACCCACTGGAGAAGGGCTCATGTTCTATCAGTTTGATGGCATCCATAACACCAAGGCTTTCAAGCAGCTGTACCGGAGCCGCATGAACGAACTGGAGCTGAACAGGGACACCAAGGAAAAGATCGTCAAAGAGGCAGTTTTGGCCTTCCAGTTCAACATGGAGGTGGGAGAACGTAAAGACGTCAGCACTGATGAGGCATTTTTTGGGGGTTTTACTAGTCTTTTGGGTCTTACTAGTCATGAGCATGCCAGCTTGCCATTTCAGAATAGCAGTGTTTGGGCCTACCACTGTAGAAAATAGACTGTTTTTCCAGCTCTGGATTAAAGCCTTCACTTCTCACATGCTACTGTACTAGTGCTCTCTTGGTATTTTTGCCCATTTTTTGTTCCAAGACTTGCACGTCATACTATAGCTGTTACCTGGGAGGATGAGGGTTAACATCCTGCTTCCTCCTAGACACATGTAGCCAAACACTTGCAGGAGCAGCAGGGCTAGTACTCCTTTAAGTGTGACACTCCCAATATTCAAACCTCGATTGTGGTGCAGGGAACTTGTTACACCTCCCATGAAACGAGAAGGCCTGCATCCAGTGTTAGCCATACTTTCTGTTTTTGCGTAGCTGTTTAAAATCAGTATAGCTCCGTTGTTAATTGTTATTGAATGAATTCCAGCCTGAAACCACTACACATCGTTTGCTCTGCCCTAAACTCAAAGCCACCTCTAAATGTTGGTCTGCTTCCACCTGATACTGTTTTTAATGCAGATTTTTCAAGAGCTGGAGAAGATAGGAACATCTGTTCAGGAGGATGTTTTGGATGCAGGTCCGATCCACGGTGACATGCAAGGAGACATCAGCAATTGCCCTTACTATTCTGCCAAGACGGGTAATGATCTGACCAGTATATTTACATACATTTAAAAACACTTTTCGTTAAGTAAATAACAGAAACTGCTTCCTAACTGTAATCTGACCCTGGTTGCCGTGGTCTTCATGCTGCTTTGCTTTTTCTTTCCTGCTGTAGCTGCCCGTGGAGGATCGGTATATGTTTGTCAGATGGCCACGGCGTTCCTGAGAAACCCCACAGGCCAGGTTCTGCTGGCTGCCTGGATTGCTGCCCTCGCTGGACTGGCTGCCTGGTACCTCATTTGATCCATTCATCCATCAGTGGAAGACGAAACCTGTGTAGAAGTTCACCTTTTATGCTGATGTAGGCGAACCCCACTTCATCCAAATCATAATTTTTTTTAGAGAAATGGTGAAACTATTAGATAAGAATGAAAATTTAAAAAGTAAACGAAGGATTTGTGTCCAAAGGAGGCTTCATCCCCTTCTCTGTTCCATCAGCTTTTACTCTGTACATTCATACAGAGGATCTAGGTAGAATACGTTACTTAACTGAGATGAAGTGATACTAGCAAACCTGTGGCTTTTCATATTGTATTAGAAGTTTCCAGAACCACTTTTTGTTGAATGAGTTTTGAGTACCATTTTTTTAGTTGTCTTTCCATTCTCTCAACTTTGTGTTTAAAACAAACACTGTTAAGCATGACACAGAAAACTTATTTGCAGGGTGGGTCGGTGCTTAACAGTTTCTAGTGTTTCCTGTCAAAACGGTTAACAAAGTCACTGCACTTGAGGATGTGGCTGTAGGAAGAGTACTGTAGGTGTTCTGCTCAGTTTACTTATTGAAGTGTTTTTATATAGTGACCAAATTTCAGTCTGGTAACTTTTGATGCAGTGGACAGTTCTGATGGTTTTCGTTATGTATAAGTTGAAATATTCTAGATCACATTATTCCAATAGTTTTTTTTTTTTTTACAAGGCAGGTGAAGATGTCACAGGCACAACTGTGGGATGTGACTAAAATTCCAAAAGCTTTTCTCAGCGAAGTGGGAGGAACAGTATTCAAAGTACATTGATTTACATTTGACTTATCTTTTGTTTTTTCCAAGCACAATTTCACTAGAAAGAATATTTGGACAGCGTGCAACTGATTTTCACTGATTGTGCTGTAGGTTGTGAGTGAACGATGTTAAAATCCTGTCTTTGTTCTGTCCCGCATACTGTTTAGAATCTGCACGCTGATTTAAAACTGAAGTCGTGTTCCTCTCAAACTTACAAATAAATCAGGGCTCTTATTTGAAAGCCATGGTAATACAGTAAACACAATCTTGTGACTCACAGTGATGGTTTAGCTGTTGATATAATCCAACACAGATTAAGAATGAACCTTTATTTCCCAAGAAGTTGATAAACAGTTTATTACTGCCATCGCCAGCCCACTGCTTCTCCACACTCAACCTGTTTAAAGTTCTAAAGTGCTTACAGAAATTTTGCACACTGAGTTTTCAGGTTCCTGCTGCTGTGTAGAAGCTTAATTTAAAAGTTAATTTGGTCTGTCAATTTTGTTTTTAAATATCAGTTTCTGTTCAGATATTGATACATCAATAGCATACAGTGTAATGACATTTTGAAACCAAATAAGCCACGTTTTGTGGTTTTGTAGTTCATCCATCCATGAACACCAAGCACAATTTTACTGAATTTTGTTTCTGCCATGTAAGTGTTTTACTTTTGAGGTTGAGAGCTATTGCACTTTTCTTGATGGTGCACAATGCAGGATTTTAATATTTAGTAAAAAGAGTGTATTTTACAGTGTGACTGCTACATTAACCAGATCAATTCTGTCTTAGAGGAAGAAAGTTAAGACACATTACTACTGTACAAAAAGTGAAACGTGTTACTGATATTACTGCAGATTTCAAAAGGTCAAAAAGCCGACTGGCTTGTGATAAATGACTAAACATGCTACTAACGTGTTACTAATATCTCCAGCAGTCTGAAAAATAGTAGAAGGCCAAACATGCAGGTGTTTATTTCAACAATGTCAAAGCAATACTCCAGTTATTCGTTCATTCCTACACACTGCACCTTTAAAACAAGGACTAAGCTGTAATGTAACAGTGGAGACGCTGGATGTGTCGCTGTTATTGTTGAAAAGGGCCAGTGAGCCTTGGCTCTAACAATAAAATGCTAAATTCTAAGCTTGTCTTCATCTATTCATTTTTACCTCCATTCTTTGATGAATTAAATAACAATGAACTCTTGATTTGTGGAATTGTTTGAACAAAAAGTATTCACAACACTTGTACCATTTCCTAATATTAACTTACATGTCATACATGGAGAATTTTATTAGATATATATCTGATGGCTCAACAATCACAATTTTATATACAGCTATTAAACATAGCTAAAGTCCTACTGGAGGGTGCTCAGCTTATTATGGTCTGACTGAAGAGGACAGGGCTGTCTCGCACCTCAGCATGCACCGACTGTAGAGAAAACCGTCGCTACTCTCTAAAGCATCAGCATTCACTCTTTGACCCAGACACACAAACATTTTCCAGTCTCAAAGCACGTTTTGCCAGAAACAGGTACATTTTTAAAAAAAGGAAAATATGTTAATTGGGCACATAAAGACCAAAAATACATTTCAAAAGAAATATTATTTCTACAGTGGTCATATCAGATCTTTCTCTGTGTTGTGGGGTTCCCAGAATTCCTCCGTGGCCCAGCTGAGATCTACCACAGATACCACCAGTTACAAGACACTGCATAGCTAGTCCGACTGCTGAACAGCCCATTTATAGCGTTCCTCCTCCAGGGGTCTGAGAAACCAACAGCTCTTTAAATGGTGTGTCTGGACCCGTCTTGTGCTGTGGGAGGATTTATGAGGTTCATGTGGGAACAAGCTCCACACACTCTTCCATGCGTCTCTGCGTGTCCATGGATCAGATCTTTGTTGCCTGTATGTTGTTGCAGCCCTGGATCCTCTTCAGAAGCTGCACTGGGTCTCAGTTACCTGTGTATCTTTTACCTGAGGAATCAGAATGTATCTCTCATTAGCACTCTATAAAAGAAATGAGGTCCTATGAAAGCAAGGCTCTGCAGAAAGAGCACACTTCTGATACAAGTGCCTGTCAAATGTACCATTCATTGCTAAATAAATCTTCATGTGGTTCTGAAACCCCATCCAACCGACAGGTCAGAGTTAATCACTATTTTAATCTTAAATTACCAACTCAGTCTCGTTTTGGAGGACAAGCAAGAAAAGCCTGGGCAGCATAAACAAATCAACATTCTGTTGTGTAACGTGAAATTTAATATTTGGGTCGTATTTGGGTCACTATTACTTGCAGTCTGAAAAACCTAAATTCAGTAAAGATATTGGATAAAGATCACTTATGCATGTTAGCTCAATTTCAGCACTTAAAAAAACAGTTTTCTGCAGCAGGAACTGATCAGCTGTGTTAGAAGTGTGCAGGTCAGGGTGCCTGCAGGGTTCGGAGACGCTGCTCCAGGGAGTGTGTGGCGATTACCTGCTGTGGTAGTGGTGACACCGTTAACCGTTCCTTCCACATCCGTTTCGTCTTCTGCGTAACTCATAATAAGAGCTCGCTGTCTGTCAGTCAGATTCCTGACCAAAAACACGAAGAATTACACCCAGAGCAAGGAGAGCATCGATACTGAGGCTTAACAATAAGGACGTTTAAGGACAAACTGTGTCGTACTTAGGGACCCGAATCTTAACATGGATGTAATGATCCCCGTAACCGTAGCCACTGACGCGTGGGATTCCCTTTCCAGAGAGATGAATCTTCTGGTCTGCCTGGACGCCCGGAGTGATCTGTGAAACATTTCACCCGAAATGTCATTTTCCAGTTTCACGTAGCGTAAAAAGAAAGGCACTTTTGTGGTGAACGGAGTTACTTACAGGAAGGTTGATGGTCTCATAGAGTCCTTGTGCCCTGACTGTCCCTCCCAGGATAGCCTGGGCCACCGAGATGGAAATGTCCGAATGAATATCTGCACCATCTCTCCTGAACACAGGACTCCTCTGGACCTGAGTCACGAAAGAAAGAACGAAAATTTAACATAGTTTCACCCCAAATAAAAAAAAATAAAGTTTGTTTGGGACTTCATTCAGCAAGCCCTGTGTTAAGTCCAACATATTAGATAAAAACAAGTCCTTATTATTACCATTTTTCACTTCAAAGCCAGTGAAAGCATTATTTAAGCAAATTTATGAATCACAAGCAGACTTCAGAACCGCTGATGAGTTATAGAGACTGATGGGTAATGGTGGGGGTGGAGTTATAGTTTGATGGGTGAATGTGTGACCAGGGCAGGAGCTATAGAGTCTGATTGGTGGGTGTGAGAGATAGAGGTAGGAGATGTGGAGTCGGTGGGAAGGAAGATTTTCTGTGGTGTTCAGTTCACTTTATACTTCTCAGTTCATCCCAAACACTGTGGAGTGATCAGCACTGTCCATGATGGACTGAAGTCTAGCCAAGAATGCTAGTGGCACCACTGAGGTTCCCTAGAGCAAGGTGTTGTCCCCACACACTGCTCCCTAGGCACTGTGTTCCTGGCTGTCAGCTGCTTCACTTGGTGAATGGGTTCAATGGGTTGAATGCAGAGGGAAAATTTTGTGTTCACATATGACAGAATGGCCACTTTACACAATGTTCTCCTTTCAGTCACAGTTTCCAAGATACAATAATTAATCTAGATTTCACATCAGACTACCTTCTTTGTATCAGAATTGAGTTCATAAGTAAAATTTAGAGTTTAACTAGACATGACTGATCCACTTAAGTTTCAGTGTTCCAGCTTAATTCCTGCAATACACATGACGAAACGAGACAATTCCGTTGGTGCTACTCAAGTTGCATGCTTGACTGCCTTGTACAAAAAAATAAAACCAACAACAAAAAAGCCAAAATAAAAGAAAATGTTAGAGCCGACACATGACACTATCGCTAGCAACAAGAGGCAGACACACCAAACTGCAGCTCACTCACCCTGAACGTGATGAAGATTTCTTTATTTCCCACCGGCATTCTAACTGTCTGTCCATCCTCAATGCCTAAGAAACCAATTCAAACCACAGAACAATCAGGCCAGTTTCTGAGTTTCTTGCGTACAAAATAAAATAAAACTTAAATGTGAGCATGTGAACTAACAATTTAACTGTGCCCAAATGTTTCAAGACAATGTAATAAAATACATTCGCAGTCAAATATTCT
>JBBJLR010000029.1:3977712-3997360 GCA_037577145.1 Brachypetersius gabonensis
ACGGGGGGAGAGACGGGCAGTAAGACGGGGGGAGAGACGGGCAGTAAGACGGGGGGAGAGACGGGCAGTAAGACGGGAGGAGAGACGGGCAGTAAGACAGGGGGAGAGATGGACAGTGAGACGGGCAGTAAGACGAGTAAGACTGTGACTGACAAAAGAGGAATCTGATCAGAGACTAGTCTGATTAGTTTGAGCCTCAGGCTCCTTCAAATGGTGAATTACATCACAGCAGTCATAGACTAACAGATGACTGTCTGGTCTGTCAGTGTTACGCCTGAGCGGCGGAGCTGTTCTATTATATTATTACTTTTTTATAAAGCATTCGCTTTTAGCAGAGCCATTATATTATCTTATTACTTTTTTTTAATAATTTGCTTTCGGCAGAGTCATATCATATTCTTTTATCATAATTTACTAAATGTTTTTGTAGGTTTTCTTAATGTTCCGGATTTGCATAGATGCAGCTTCTAAGTTAAAGATACTTATAGAAAGGTTTATTGTTCAATTTATATACACCTTTCAAATCTTCGAACGACATCAGTATGTTTATTCATGCCCACACACATAAATATGAAACATCCTGTTAGAACGAATGTGATCTGAGCAAAACATCATAACTGAGCAGTGAGACTGAGAGTAAACGGTCCAACATGTCAACCCCTGTAATTCCTCCGAAGGTGGTGGAATGGTGGGACTCTGCTCTGTTGATCCTGGACCCGACAGCAAGTGGACAGTCACTCAGATTCCATGTCATGCTGGTAAGACACAACAAACACCTTAAAAAATCTGTGAACCTTGTAACTACAAGAGATGCACCAGTACAGATAGCATTCTGCTGTTCTATTTTTATCACTTAGATCATTTAGATTTGTACAACATCTGGTGTGAATCATGCTCTGTTGACAAAGGAGATAAAAATGAATTTGTCCTCATTTGTCTCTCTGTCTTTCTCTCTCTCAGATCAAGTGACAGATCTGGACTTCTCCCCGTTTGATGACTACCTCTTGGCCACTTGTTCATCTGATGAGATGGTATTGACCTCTCTGTCCTTCCTGAGTCCTGTTCATCGGATGCTTTGTGTTTCTTTGGTGTTCACAGTCTGACATCTGCAGCCTTACTGTGACATCCCAGTACCAACCCAGTCGGACCCCCTCCGGCCCCCTCAGACTCTACAGTGCTGTGATCTCTCAGTTTACTGGAATAGACGTGGGAAAATAGGTCACTGACTGTTGAAGGTGCTGTAATGAAATGGCAATAAAAATGAGAGGAAGTCTCCCGGACGATCTCTGCTCAATCAGAAATACTTTACTGAGCTTAATTTCACACAAAAGTTACCAAGTGTTTTTCCACATGACCCTTCATACTTCATAGTGGACACTCACACACACTGAGTGTCTGTACCTGCACTTTATGAAGGTAAAGCGTTTCACTGTTCATACTTTCTGTCCACCGTTTCAGACCCTTCTGTTCCTGTGAAGGTGGCGGAATGGTTGTGGACCGGCAGGGTTCCGTTGATCCTGGACACAGCGGCCAACAGGTTGAACAGTGTGAACAGTGAAACACTGAACCTTACATTGGTTAATGTGTGTTTGAAGGGTCACAGTGAAACACTGAGAAATGTTTGTGTGAAATTAGAAAGAATTGTTAAATCAGGTAAGAATGCCATGGAACGGCAGTGAAATACTTCTTGTAAATGACAAACGGCACCTGTTTGATCTGTGGAGCGTCCAGTGGACGCTAAAGTGGATGTGAAGCAGTTGTGCGAAGGCGAAGATCAGGACTTGTTAGGGCACAGTTACGGCTTTTTCTCCTTTTTTGTTTAAAAATGGTTAATCTGATTAAGTCATTCAGGGAACGGCATTCGTTTCCTCTTGCATGTGACACATGTCCTTATCCAAAGAGGCATAGAATGTTGGTGAATGTGACACTTGGCTCTGGTCTCTCAGATCTGGATGAAACTTTGTCGTGGAAGTTATTTCCCTCTCAGTGGAGAATCTTTAGTAAAATACAGTGCTGTCTAGGACACGGTTCAGTCTCTGCCCAGGAATTTGACACTTGGAGCCCTGGTTGAGGAACTGAACCCAGTTTCTGTTTGTGGTGCAACAGGAATATTATCAGCTTTATCTTATTGAATGTTCCCCCAAAACACAGTGTTTTTTCTACCATGCTGCTTGGCGGAGGTATAAGGATTTGTGTGCTCTGCTGGGAAAATCAGATTTTTAGAAACACATTTGCTTGGATGTTAATTTTCTTATGCACATTGACTTGTTTGGGGCAGGATGTAACAAACAAGTCACATTTATAAGCTCAGACCTTGATGTACATTGTTCCAGAACTATTTCACACCAGTGTTGTACTTTAAGCAACTACAAACCAAATACCCCAGAGCTAGAAAGGCTGGTGTGGTGAGAGGCCTCCATCACTGTCACACACACACTCACTTTTAGAGACTCCTGTGGAGTCACTTTAAATAAATCCGAATTTGTTTAGCACTACATGGCAGGCAGCTGCAGGGATGCTTATTTGGCTGAATTGTTGTACTTTAGGACGATTTATTTTGGGTACTACATGAAAGAAGAGCCCAGAGTGAAAGCTCAGCAGAGTGGAAATCTGGACAGTTTGATTTTTACCCTCAGAATGCTGACTCTCTCCTCTTCCAGCTCTCAGAGATCAGTCTCCACAGCGGTCCTCCCGACTCCTCCAGCCACTGGTCGCACGCACACGTGTGTGTGTGTGTGTGTGTGTGTGTGTGTGAGTGTACGCTTGTATGTGTGTGATTGAGTGTGTGTGTGAGCGACTGAGTGTGAGTACACTCATGCATGCGTGTGTATGAACGTGTGTTTGTGTCATTTCTTGTGTGTGAGTGTGTGTGTGAGGTGTTCTCTGTGGTCACGGCTCGTGGCAGACGCGGTCTGTAAAGTTCGCCTCATGCAAATTGCATTTGTCAGGGTCTCAGTTTAAAGAAACCAGTCATTCTGAACAGGGTTCAGATAAGGACTGATAAGTTACATCATCGTAATGAACTACTCTTTTTGAAGGAATAGGAATGTACTTTCAAAGGCACATTTTGTGGAAAACTGAGTTCTCATCCATTTTTGAAGTAAGAGTTTTATGTAATATGTGGACACTGTAGTTCACACTGGCCCTGGCAGCAGATAGTAAGAGTGGAGGTTTAAAAATTACTTTTGTTTTTACTGTGTGAAATCACACTTCTTTTTCTTTGGCTCCAGGTGAAGCTGTGGCGAGTGTGTGAGTTGGGTCAGGAGCAGCCCGCTGAAGCAGAGGTATGTCTGAGGCCTGGTGACGGCCGGCTCGAGCTGCTGCGCTTCCACCCCACCACCTCCGGCCTGCTGGCTGTGGCCTCAGCCAGGGGCATCCAGGTCTGGGACTCCAGCAGAGACGAGGCTTTGGCAGGTACATTAACATCTCCAGAGCGATCACACACACATACACACATACATAGGACACACACCGATACATGCAACACACACACAAAAAATAAATAAATTTCCACTGACATGGTGCTGGTGGTGATGCCAGAACTAGTGCTGGACTGGGGGACCAACCTTCTCAACAACTGTAAGAACTTGTTTCACCTGGTTACCTGCACGACTTGAGCAACTGTGGCTTTAGACTTTAGACTTGAATTAACTTCAGACTTGAGGATGCTGTTTTTCCATTTGATGTTGTTCCTTTGTTGAGCCCATATTGCCAGTAAAGCATTCATTTTTTCTGTAGACTACAAATTTAGTTTTCTTTTGACTTTCATCTTTTTTTCCTAAATGCAATCTCCTGACACGTATTGCTGCTCGCATCCTTTCAGGTTTAATCTAGCAGTTCAGCTAGTTAAATTGTGTTTAGGGATGACTAAACACAGTCTTTGGCTCCAGATCCAGTTTCCTTTCACTGGAAATGTCCAGTACAGTTCAAGATTGGGTACCAGCACCATGGAAAAGTGCTCACAAACACACTCCTATACAAACATTTACTCTTCGAAAATGAAAACCTCTGATCGGTTTTACCAGGTGTAACTGGCCCCACTAGAAATTCTTAAGAACAAAATGTACTGAACCATGTTCCCCTTTATAGTTCCCTTTTTAAGTCTCTGTGAAAGGTCAGACACTAAGTATTTATTTGTTCAGAGTTGAGACAGGGTCCAAATTCATCAACACAATCAGCCAGAAGTGATTTTCCCCGTTATTACTAATGATTTAATGAGTGTATATAACGCTTGCTCCATTCTCGAACACACATCCCCAGCGTAGTCAGACTCATATGCCGTATCTGTCTGTTCCCAGTACTGAAACTTTAGGACTGTAGGTGGAAGATGCTCATGAGTTTGTCTCTGCCGTCTCTGTTCTGGTGATTGGTTCTTGTTTGTCTGTGTTTTTAATTTGGTGTGTAAGGTCTTGTTTTGATCTGCATAGCCTCTGGTTGTTTCCAGGGCTGCATTGTACAGTCCTCTGGGGTCTAAGCTGGAACGGGTGAGGTAAATGACTCGAGCCCAGTGGCACCAAAGACAGCTCTCTGGGTCTCCGACCCTGGCCCCATGATGGCTGCTGCTCACTGCTGCCACCTGCTGGCCGGACCCCCACCATCTCTCACCGGCGCCTCCCCACAGCCCATGCAGATTTTATGTCATCATTTCTCATAAGCTTGTATGTTTTTGTGTTTGTGTGATGTCTGCTCATAGTCCTCACCTCCTCCATTCATTGACATTTAGCGAGGAGATTAAGCGCCATGATCTCGAGTGAGCTTGGAACTTGCGCTTGACCTCACTCGACTGATGCTGAACCTCTTTATCTGATGAGATCTGCTGTGTTTTCTTCTAATGTGCTTTTAGCTCACCCACCATAACACATGACTGCTGGGCTGTGTTCACCCCGCACCTTCATTTCTGCTGTTTTGTGTGTTGGTCCTTTCTTCACTGTGTCCTGTATGAAGTGTGTGCACTTTCCTTTAGCTGTGATGATGATGTGAATTCTGTAAATCGTTTGACCAAAAGCAAATTGATATGATTTTTTTAATGAGCGTCAAGTGAGGCCGATTTAGTACCTCATTTTGAATGCGTTTGATATATGTCTTATTTCATTCTATACTTTTAAAGGCTTTCATTAAGGCCGAAACTGCTGTCTGCATCTAACCTGAATGCAGAGGGCTTGAATTTCCTTTAGACCGTTTCCTCATAGTTTTGTGGAAGGAACAGCTGGAGATGGCACCAAACTCACACCAGGCACCTGTACTGATACAAAGGCAAAAAGGTAAAAAAAAAATAAAAATGAATCCAGTCCTGCAACAAATCTAGTCTGAAATACCAGTCAGTGATGCTGTATCTGTGTACAGTATTTACAGGAAACACTGGATCTGACCAACCGTAAAAAGAACAGAAAACCAGTCTAGTTCAGTAACAAACCTCCCCTGAAATACGAGTAGTTTACCTATATGTTTACCTAAAATAACTCACTTTAAAACATTGTATTTTTTAAAGATTAACTGTTGGCTTGGTATCTGTGATATTCAGGTTTTAGTAACGGTGCAGGTTCTGAATAGAAAAAGTGTTTTTGCTGCCATCCCCAATAACAGCCACAAACATCACCTTTAAGCTGATCTTACCTGTTTTATTTATTTTCTTCCACCATTTCGTTAGACCATATGGACTTTTCTATTCCTTTTGTAACTTAAGTGAAAAAAATAGTTTTCCATTATTCAGACGTTTGACACCAAAGTTGTAGTCTTTTAGCACGTTAGCCTTGTGGCTGCTCCACAAAACTGCAGAAAGAAATGATCGACTCTGAGCTCGTCTGAACTGAACGACCGAACTTGGGGTAAATTAAAAATTGTGTCACTTTCAGTTTGGTCAAACTGCTGCCCCTTAAACCCTTTAAACTCGTGCTGTTCTATGTGTGTGACAGTTCTGGAGCAGCACTCAGACCAGTTGCAGGGTCTGGCCTGGAAGGAGAACGGCTCCCTGCTCGCCTCCACCTGCAAGGTAAGAAAAACAGTGAAACAATGTCGACTTCTGGGTCGCGGAGATTCATATTATTATTAGTGCAGTTCCTTTATAACTATCTCTGTTCCGAGTGCCTCATTCAAACGTCAGTCCCGACTGAAATACTCCTTATATAGTCATTGTGGTCGAAACTGACATAGTGTGAACATGTGATTATGTGTAAATGCACTGATTTTTTTTGTTATCACACAAAGTGAATTTAAAATGTCCTGTTTTTGCAAATATGGACGGAAAAGTAATGGGTAGATTTCCAAAGGGATCCATGTTAGCTTCTCTTATTAAAATAAACATGATTTAGTCTATAGTTGATGTTTAACTTATGATTCAAATGATTTCATTTTTGGATCTTAAATAGTTTGAATTATTAATTAAATATGTCATGAACTATCGACTAAATAAATTTAATAAACTAAGAAATATTTGATATTTGAAATAATAACTGGTCTTCCTGCTGCTTCCTCCCTAAGCCCTTTTTTTTCTGGGGTTATATTAATTAAGCCAAGTTACAGAGTGCTTTATATACACCTTATTTTTTTCAATTCGAACTGTGACATTGGACACTAGAGGTCGCCAAAGTGACTCTTTCTAAGGTTTCTGGATTGAGACACTCTGGGGCTCTCTGGGACTGCTTAGGGTTGTTAGCGAGTTGATGGGGGAGATGCTTGAAACAGTCCCGAGTGTAAAAAGTCATGCAGATCCTTTATGAGTTACAGACACTCAGAGCTCATTTGTTTGCATTGAGCTCTTCGAAAGGTCTGTCCGCTGAAAGAACGGCAGATGGAGTTTTTCGGAAGAGACACTGGAACAGGACTGCCTGGAAGGGTGTGAGGTGGAGTTTTACTGTGATGGTCGTTAGTTACTTCTCCCTCAGTCCAGCAGAATCACCCGCTGTGTTTAATTAACACTTAACGAGGACGGCTGATGAGAATGATAGGTGGCAGGGGCTCTCCGCACGTCTCACCTCTGACCTCGTGTCCTGCACATGCCCGGTCCTCTGTGTCGCCTCTACTGTGTCCCCTGCAGAGAACTCTCTTTAATCAAGCCTTTACCTCTGACGGGCTGCGGAGTTATGAGCTCTTTAAGATGCAGGAGAGATGCGGGCTTCACCTGGACCCCGCCAGACCCGGCCCCGTGCCAGTATGAAAGATTTAGTGTCCTGCGAGAGCCTGACCGTGGCCCACAGAGGCGTCCGGCAGCCCTGCAGGAAACCAGGAGAAATCCATGAGGAAATAATAACCGTGTTTGAAAGGCTTTCCATCAGGGTGGAGAGTTGGAGTTGGAGGGCGTGGGGTATAGGTAGAGGTAGAATTTTAGAAATAATACGGTTGCAGTTTGCACAGTACTTTCCTTTATGCCTTGTGCAGCCCTAGAACTGTTTTTAATTTCACGTGTCCAATAATAACTTGGCTAATTCAAGGCCAGATGGAGAAACACTCAGGCGACGCACAGTTTTATCGACAGCTTTGGTTCATGCAGAGTGCACATGAGAAGGCATTACACACTAGTGCAAGCAGTTGGACTCATACCACCTGCAAGCCAGTCTTTGTTTTAATAAGTGATGAGTGCACTATTCTTGATTAAACAAGAATCACAGTTTTGCTTAGAATCAATACCACAGTTGTGACATAAGATCTTTATGCTCACTAAATTCTTACATAGTGAAGCTCACAACATTTCTAATAGCAACGCAGATATAATTATAAGCACTTATTAAAAACCAACAAACAGAAAGAGTTTATTATTTAAATATATTAAAAGGTAAACTGAATAAATGAAATACACAATTGAGTCCACAACAGATTAACCCAACCAACAAAACAGGCCTAAAGAGAGCCCTACCCAGGATGCACAGAGAATGTGTGTTTCTAAGGTTATCAGTAGTAAAGCAGGGAATTTTTAACAACTAGGTGGTGGTATGGGTGGCATATATATAATATAATATATCTAATATTTCTTCCTGTGATACTTATAACCCGTCTATAGTATACAGAGTCACATTGCACTGAGGAATGAATTCATTTTTGGGTCGTACTGGGGGCTGTAGGACATAAACTTAAGAACGATAAAGTAAAATCTGTATTAAGCTATATTTAATGTCAGAAACACATAATATCCAGAGTAATGTACATGAGTATAGTCCACAAGAAAATACGCCCTCACACTGAGCCTTGACTTAAAATTAATAGCTGCTTGTAGACTAAGATGCTACCAGAGAGAGAGAGTAAATACTCCACCAGAACCTTCTCAGAGGTCACACACACACAAACAGTTATTTATGAAGTTTGTTTTAGTTTATGACGTGAATGTGTGGTTGTTATTCTTAGTGCTGCGTGAAAAGGAGGGTCCCCAGTCTCTGTTTGAAGACAGCGAGGGTCTCAGTAGATCTGACAGGGGAAGTTTGTTCCACCACTTCGGTCCTGAAGCGGAGAAAAGTCTTGATGCATGTCTTTAAACTTTGAAAAGAGGTGGGATAGGTTGGACTGTGCTTGATACTGTAAGAGGGCGAGGTGTGACCTGTGGTCTGATCAGTGCTGATAGGTAAGATGGAGCTGGAACATTTTTGGCTTTGTAGCCGAGCGTTTGACTTTTAAATCTGATGCAAGCAGCCACAGGAAGCCGGTGAAGGTTTGCGGTAGTGGAGTGGTGTGTGAAAATGTTGCTATATTGAAGACCAGATGTGCTGCAGCATTCTGAATCATCCGTAGAAGTTTTGTGGTCAAAGGAAGGCCAGGAGTGTGTTATAGTTGAACTGTCTTGAGAGGCATCAGTGGCGAATAATGGACTAAGCCTCCTGATGTTCTTAGGAAGGTACCTGCGAGTTTGTGAGATGCTGTTAATGTGAGATGACAATTAGAGCTCTTCATCTAGAAGAAAATATAGGTATCACATTTCAAAAAGTGATGACGAGGCCAGGTCTTGGGAACACCAGTGGTAAGACTTCGCGGGGCAGATGGAGATACTTTTCATGATACTTGGTAACAGCGACCAATCCACTGCCTCTTTTAACCCATGCTTCTGATGGTTGAGAGAGATTTGCAGAGAGATTAAGGAGAGTTAGAACCAAAGACAATTTAGCTGTTTGGGTGCATGAAGCTCCTCAGTGAGCAGTAAAAGTGCAGTTTCTAGAGAACGTGTCACTCTGGAAAACGGATTTGGTTGATTGAGGAGTGGAGAGAAGCAGTTTGTTTCCATTTCCACATGGGGAGTGGAGGGACTGGAGTTCCAGTTGGAGTCAAGAATGACAAAAAGCCAGAGGCCAGGTGGAGAAAGGGAGTGAAGATTGCGGCGACCAGTTGAAGAGATGGTGGTAGAGTGGTTGGAGCAGGTCTGTAGAGAATATGTGAACGACATAAGAGGGTCGACGAAATGTTGAGTGCGTGAGTGGCTCTGGTGAAGATACGCTCAAGGCGATTACTCATGCTATGAGTCAGAGGAGGTGAGGTTCAGAGCAAAAGATGATAAAAGCTTGAGGATACTGCAGTCATTTAGGATGTTGAAGTCACCAAAAACAGTGAGTGGACAGGAGTCACCTGGGAATACGGAGTTCTTCAATGAATGTTCCTACTGCCCCGGAGATAGAAAACCACAATGATGTGGAGTTTGGGGGATGAATTACAGCAACACAGTGGAATTTAATAGATGCACAGTGGAACTCAAGAGGATACAGAAGGGTGAATAGGTGAGAGGTGTGAAGCGCTAATTGTGGGAGAGAAACAGTCCTGTGCTATCTTCTTCTGCACTCCTGCGAGGGAAGAACAAAAAAAAAGAAAAAGCGGAGGCAGGAGGTGCTGGTGTTGCTGAATTCTTGGCTGTTTCAGTACCCGCCAAGAAGTGGAATGAGTAAGTTTAGCTACGAAACTGTCAATCTTTTGTTTCAAAAACAGGTTTCATCTCTGGTCTCTTCATTTACATTTACATTAAATGCCGCAAAATGGCAAGAGATGAAACCTGTTTCAAAAATTCCACATTTGACCACACTTGATTCAAAATTCCAAACAAAAAATGTTGGTAGACATTTTTTTAGTACATATAAAAAAAATTTTTACCTTGGAAATATTAAACTGCACAACTTACATTATTTTACAACTGCAACAATGAAAATAGTGATGTTAAGAGAAGTGTGCGCATGTGTGACTGTTTTATCCATCAGAAACTGAATCAGGAGTGAGGCTGCTGGAATACAGACCATAGAAAAGCTGCTCTACAAACACTACTGCACTCACAACACATATGGAGGCGGTTCTTATTCTTTACACAGCACACACTGCACACTGCAAGAATAGCAACCTGTGCATTTTACACACACAAACAGCCGCAGACTGTACAAACAGAACAGAAAAAGGGGAAAAGTGGTCTCTTATTATTTTTTATGGCTGTTTTTATGCAGCTTTGGAAGGAAATACTGCAAAAATGTTCAGTTTGTCAGGTTATACCTTTTATAGGTGCTAGTATTGAACTGAACAGCTTTGCCAGTTTTGAACATTTCTCCTCATTTCCAAATAAAAATATTGTCCTTTAAAGCATAATTTTAGAGGAAATAAAACATCAGAGTAATAGAAATGATGCAGTGTTTACAGAAATTCAGTAATTCACAGAAAACTAATCTCTTGTTTACTCTTAAACTAAATGGCAATAATTACCTTTGATAAACTTCTAGTAGTGTTTTATCATCCAACTGAGAGGAGAGTTTTGATTACAGCAGTGTTTTTATACTTTTCCTCATGAAATAAGATGTGATTCAGGTGATCACTAATCAGTACCTCATAAAGCAGAATGAGGTGTTTGTGTAGGAATTTAACAGACACTGGCATGGAATAGAGATGCTGATTTAAAAATAAATTGCGGTGGTCTCCTTTTTTCTGGAGCTGTATAAATGGGTTTTTGCTAAAATGTGGAATTTTTTTGCTACAAATGTGCAAAAAAAAAGATTAGTCATAGAGTTATAGAATTCAGCTGCATGCCAGCTTGCCTTTACTCAGTCAACAGAAGTTAATACCAGGGAACAGTAGCATTTTCCTGCTCTATAGTGGCACTGTACCAACTGTCAAATGTTGGATCACAGTTTGCAACTGTACATACAGACGTACCTCTTTATTCCTCAGGCACACCACTAGTCAGTGCAGAAAGGGCTCAAACAGAGAGCGTTTGATGGTGGCTCTGACAGAGGGAGCAGTGTGGGGCACGGAGAAGTAGAAAAAGCTGGAAGAAAAAGAAAAACAGGAAAGAGAAACGTGACACTAGATCACAGACCAGCTCCAGAGGTTCTGCCCTTTGCTGTGCTGGAGTGTTCCTGAACCGAGTCGACCCTTCAATCTCCCCGAAATCCACCTTATTAAAGCAACTCGGCACCGCCAACATGTGCGTCCAATTTTTTCCCTTTCAGTAAACACGGGCAGTTTGGAGCAGATGAAGATGGAGTGCAGGCGGCTCATGACAAGCTTCATTTGAAGGCGTGGTGCTGCATATTTAGTGACACAGGTCATGTGCATAGAGACTGCCTGTTATAGGGATAGGCCTGAAATCAGCAAGTGCTTAGGATCTGTAGTGTAGTCTTGTGTAATTGAGAAAAGATGGCATTTTAGTGCCCCTGTGTGATATTTGCTTTGTTAGTTTGCTGACCACTTTAAGAAGACTTTCAGTAGATTTCATCTCAACGGTTTAGCAGAACCTCCAAAAACGAGCTGAATGGAGTGAAGGCTTATGAATCTCTAATGAAATGTGTCCAAATTTGGCTTTAAAAAATGGTGCGTGACTCTAAAACCTGTAACGACGCTTCCACCGGTTCCTTTACCTCAAAAGCTGCTGGCGTGTGGAAGTGTTTAGTGTGTGTGGGTTGTGTTGGGTAAAGGGAAACTCATTAGCTGTAGAGTGAGAATGTGACTGACCTTCAGTCTCCTGACTCAAATCTCTTGAATCGGGGTGTGCGTCCCAGCTGTGCCTTATGGGGGGGCTTCAGTTTTCTGTGCTTCTGAGTAATTTTGACCGTTTAACCCCAGTCTTTGTAGGTTCAGACCATGGCATTTGTTAAAATCTCCTCTCCTTTTCCTTTTCAAGGTGAAACAGGTTCATGAGGTCAGTTTTGTGTAGTCTGTGCTAAAAAAAAACCTTTACGGTCTGTAATGAAATCTGCTTTGTGGGGCAGTAGCGCTTCTCTTATTGCTTGTTTATTGAACATCATGTAGTCCACACTGTGTGTCCTGGATTACACTGGAGCTCAAGAGGCCACGCTCTCTCAGCCTGCAGGCGATGCAGCGCGTGGGTGGGCTGTTCAGCAACCCCCCCACCCCCACCTCCCCATTCACCATGTTCACATGTATTTAAAATTAATTTACAGATAGTTTCGACTGAAAACAAAATACACATCTTTTCAGTCTAATATTACCATAAACATCAACACTCAATCATACAAATCAATAGAAACATCAAAAACATTAAAACTGCTGTCTATTATATTCTGCAGTGCCGTATGTCTTGTTTATAGTGAGCAATTTAACAATGGAGAAAATCAAATATACCTGTTTCTGAGATTCTTGAGTGTATTCTTAAGGCTCTGGCCCTGATTAGAGCTGTGTTTTGTTGACTTATAGACGGGGCTGAACTGGTCACAGCCTGTTCACATTACCCCTTTTTCCCCTCAGTCATCCAAGATCTCATTTCTGAGTGGCTTTCCTCATTAACGCTGCATGTGAGGGGTTGTTGGCTGGTCATGAGGAATTCTAATGCATAGAAAAATGACTTTTCCTAGCAGATGTCTTTATACTTAATGAGAATTGTTTAATGTGCAACGCTCAGTGTATATAATGAACGCAAGATATGGTTTTGTTTGGTCCAACTGCTTTTTCTGTCTCTTTTGTTTCCCCAGGATAAAAACATTCGCGTATTTGACCCGAGAGCCCAGCTGACTGCGATCCAGGTATTGTGCCTCTCTCTCAAACCTGCTCAAACCTCTGAAAGCTCAGGGCTTTTCACTTGAGATTCAAACCAGTGACCACTAATTCATGTTATAAGGGTCCTCAAGGTTCTCGCTCTTCAGAAAATTGGGAGAGTGTATGTATGCCTGTCTGTGGTTGTTTATGAAAGGTCTGATTCAAAAACCTTTATTCCTAAACTCACTCAGGTGTCCCATTAGAATTTAAGTAGTTTTTTCACCAGGCAGTGCACTATGACAGTACATTTAGTAGTCTGAACCCAGAGCTGCCACGAGTATCCGCTCTCCTCTCACCTGGAGAACATTATTCACCCTCCTCTTCTGAAGACTAAGATCAACCATGACCAGGCTGACAGAGAACGGGACCTTTGTCTTTGGTGGCACTAGCTGTTTCGCTTCTTTGCCACTGCTGTGGTTGTTGTCATGGTTTGTTCAGTCTGAATCTGAAGCCACACTATGGTGTTCTGCATCCAGCATTTGTTCTGATATTGTATCTTGTGAAAGTGAGTTATTTTCATAGGACATGCACAGCCAGTGCTTGTAATGTCCACAGGATATGCTGAGCAGTGTGTGAACACTATTACAATACTTTATATCTGCACCTAATCAAGATGTTTCTAAATTTTAGCTCCAGCGGGGTCAGACCAGGTCAGTTCTCACTGAACACTCGGTTCCTGCAATTCAGAGAGTCGTGCTAGCATCCTCACTGTCATTCCATCTTATCTACTCATTAATAGATCCCCATTACAAATTCATCTGCAAACTGTGAGAAAATTCTGAAAACACACAATAGGCAGCGAAGTTGACCATGAACTCTTAAAGTGCTTGTTTTGCGTCATAGATGGTCTTGGTGCCTGCCCGGGTTAATCAGTCCTGGTGAATCAAGCAGGAATGGGGAAATGGAGTAAAATCAGGATGATGCACAGTCCAAACATTCCCATACTCTTCAGTTAAGGTGTGTGTGGCCTCCCGGAGAGTTTGCCTTGTGCAGGAAGTTTTTAGTTTGTAGTCTGGGTAAACAAGACCCTAATGAGGTAAAAGTGGCTGTGCAGGATTAAACATCAGCCCTCATCTCTTTAAGTAAATACCTGGAAGGGGCATTTTGTCCTGATAGTCAGGTTTTTGTCTCCTTGAATGCAAATACAAACGATCGGCTCTGCATGGTGTTATTGGAGAACACCCAGTACTCACTGGAATTTTACAGCTTTTTAAACAGAGGAGGAGTTACTCTGGGCCGCACTGTCTACCTGTTCAGTTCCCGTATTATCACTCTCTCATCTTACAATAATAAAGAATGTCTGGTTCCACTACAGAGGAGCCATTTCAGTCAGATGAGGATCACCAGAAAGGCTGGAAAAGCCTTTTTCTGTTTTTTTCTGACTTTCTCAACAGAGCGTGAATTCCGTACAACACACTGTAATCTTTGTGACCTTGCAATGTGTTACCTGTTAATTTTGTGTACTGTATTCTAGGGGTGGGAAATATGGTTCTACCACCTGTTGAGTTAGGGTTATGGTGCTAAACACTAGTGATATATCGTCGCTGTCAGGCGGAAACCTCATATGTCCAAAACGGCTCTTTTTCAGGAAACAAAAAAAACTATATTCTAAATAAATGAATACTGTGTCATCAAAATTGGTATAATATCTTAAGATATGATTATATAACTGTGTGTAAGGTTTTATTGCCAACATTTTTGCAAAACTGTTCTTAAATGGATTTACGTGGATTTCGACTGGCAAATATGGACATAGGAGTTCGTACCATTATTGATTTATCAAGATCAATTAACAACCTACAACACTTTATTAAAGCCTACAGCTTGTCTAACAGGGTTGATTAACTTTTGTTCGCTCAATACTTGGACCAATGAACTCACAAACATAACAGTAGGCTGATGGTGATCAGAGGGAAATGTTTAACCTGCAAACTAACCGTTTACTCGCACTCCTCCTCTGCGTCAACATCTCAGGACCAATTCAGTCAAAATGCTTTTCTTTTAAAACGTATTCAGTTGTGTTGTCGCTATACTTTACTTCCAAGGAGATCATTTTGAAATACAGCATCACTAAATGTCTTCTTCTAGCTACTAACTTGCTCAATAGTGCCATCTTCATGAAAGGAGTAAAAAAACAGCAGCTAGTCTTAACTGAATACAACAATGAAAATATATTCTTATTAATATAGTAAATACAACATTAAATTCACTTTATAATACACAAGTGGTTTACAGGTATGAGATTGTTCATAAACTCTGGCTAAATAAACTTTTTGCTTTGTTGCGCGACTCCACTGGATGGGGGTGGAGTTACAAGGGTTTGGCGACAGCTGTAGTGTCCAATGGAGGAAAGAGATTTAATCCAAAGCTATTTTCAACACGTTTCATTGGTTAATAATTTGTGCATTTTACAGACCCACGTGGAGACTGACCAATAGTATCGATTTATGAAAAAGACCAAAAGTGCAGTTACGAGGTTTCCGCCCAAAACCTCGTAACTGCAAGTTTCACTTGTGTTTGTTTAAAGAACTTTATATTCTTCCCAAAGTTTTTGAAAATTGTTTTTTGTTTTTGTAGTGTTGATCGATTCTTTATTTTTTCCTTTCCAAATTTGGAAACCTTTATAGCCATATTTTCTATTGATATGATGTTTACAGGTTACATGTGCTTGTACTTTACATGCAGTATTTGTTACAGTAGGTCCTGCACATCAGTTATTAGTGAGTGATGCTTTTTGGCCCCCCTCCCCCTTTTATTTATGTTCCACATCACACACACACCTTTTCCACACACACACACAAATGAAAGTACATACCTTTAATGCCCTGGTTGCTTGGACTGTCAAAAACAGGCTTTCTCTCTCTCTCATGCGCACTCTCGTTCTATATCTCTCTCCCTCGCTCTATATCTCTCTCTCTCTCGCTCTATTGCTCTCTCTCGCTCTCTCTCTCTCTCTCTCGCTCTTTCTCTCTCTCAGTCTCTTTCTCTCTTTCATCCCTGATAGATTTCCATGTTTCTCCATTGCTGCTGTTCAAATTAACAACACATTACCAGTTTGCCTGAGTGCCCTTTAATGAGCCGTTCAGAGCCATTTGTTCTCAGGACTCTGGATGATGAGCTTCATAACTGTTTGACTCGCCACGATGTGAAACTTCAGTATACACACCAATCCGACCGAGCCCTAAACAACGTGGCCCCTGTGCTTCGGTTGTGGTGTTGCTCCCTGCCAGACCGGGACCCTTCTCAGTTAATTTACCATCAGAGTGGACACATAAACAACATCAACTTCTCTGAAGCTTTGGATGCTTGCAGCCTTTTTTCAGCCCAGCAGGACTGTTAGGGAATCACCAGCGAAGGCCACAGCGTAAACAGAGGGAGCATGAATGTGTCTGGAGCCTGCCATCTCATTTGCAGACTCTAACCTCATATGAGACACAGCCATTTGTCATCATGGAGATGGGACACCACCACTGCCACTGCTGTACTCTGACAGAACCACATCACGGAACACAACCAGGGTTTTAATGGGATGAGGTGATGAAAAGCGATCCCCCTTATATAACAGCTGATGCTTCAGACTGGTGGTTGTAGGGGTTGTAGGTGACTCAGGGATGCATTTGGGCCACAGCAGAACCGGATGTGGCTGTTCATATTGGCGTACCTCCTGACCCAGGCAGGTAGAGTGAAAATAGAAGGTAATTGTAGCTCTGCATATGCTGCAGTTACGGGAAGAAGGGAAGCTGGGCAATTTTGGAGGAGGAACATGAGCTGAATCTGTAATCAGTGTGAGTTTGAGAGTATGGGTGTATTTAGGTAGCTGGCACGCTGCTTTTGGACAGTATGGCACTGCAAATTAGCCTCTGTACTGTGATCAGAATGTGGAGACAGATTTAGTGTTTGGAATGCCTCAAAACCACTGATCCTTTTTCTTTAGTGAGCTCCTTATGTTGCCTGTGCTGTGTTGTGAGTACGGTTGTTTTAAGAAAGTCCCTTACCTGGCCCCTCGGCTACTGTCTCCTCACAAAGACATGTTTATTCAAACCAGTCAAACCAGTAACTGAAACTCATCTGTCAATTTGGCAGAAACGGTCAATCTTATTGGAAAGAGGCATTGGGTCGGGTGAGGCATACATGGTCCTAAGAAGGGATGTGTGTTGTCTTTATGTATATATTTTTGTATGTGTGTGAGTGTGTATGTGTGTGTGTGTGTGTATGTGTGTGTGTGTGTGTTTTTCAAATTACAGAGCTGAAAATACTCCTCATAGTTTTGGGCCGATTCTGGCTGCAGAGATTGAGAGATGTGGTTTCTGGCAGTGGAGGGAGACAGGAAAGGGAATATTTTCTGGACTTGAGGGCCAGATTTCTTGATTTCGTCGTCAGCTTTTGCTGCTTTTTGTGAAATTGGAGAAGCCTTGGAATGAGTTTGGAAGGGGAAAAATGGGCAGAGCTGAACAAAAAACCTTCATAACAGACAGAGCGACTGCAGGGGGTTTTAGATGCTTACGCTCTCTAAGCAGAAAACCGTTAGGGGTCTCTGGGCTTTGTGTACCTCACACTGCTGTGAGTTCATTGTAAATTACCGTATTGAGCATCTTGTGCAGTAATGAGTCTTCTGCATATGAACGTTCCCCCAGTTTAAACAGACCCGATTGACTCATCAGCTGTCGAATAACCTGCGTTAAAGGAGGAAAACTTGAAACTACACTGGGCAGAGGGTCTGAATATACATTGATGCCTTTTCCATGCCCCTTCCATAGTCTTGATGGCCTTACACTGTTGGCTAAAAATGTTTAGCCCCAAAGCAGAACAGTCTAGATGGTGTTTCACTCAGTGTAAAATGTTGCAGTGCATTCGACTGAAAGATCGTGTGAGTTCTACGTCTGGGGCTAGAGGTGAATCTACCACATCTAAACCCAATTCACATGGACATTTCCTTCCAGTCTGTTGGTAGTGCTGGTGTTTATAGGTCCTGAATACTGAAAAAATCATATTTTTGTTATCAGCAGACAAAACCACATGAATATTTATTATACACACTGTAATATCACTACTAGATTTTCATCACATGAGTTGCAGTTTGACCAGACGCTTCTGGTGAGAGCTCTTGTTCCTACTGTGCTGTTATTGTGGTCCTGTGATGTGTTTTAATGTGCTATTGGCCTGAGGGAAAATGTTGTAGTGTTCTCCTCAGTGAAGTTACGGTGAAAGGGGTTTTAATGTGTAAAGATTTGCTTATTGTGTGGATGTGTGCTGAAGGCAGATTATTGTAATAGATTTCCACAAATGGTCCAGCCGGCGATGAATAAACCTACTCAAACCAAAACCAGCATTCCTAATGTTTTTTATCATTTGTTTAGAATTTGGAAATATCCGTTACTTTCTTGTACGTCAACATTGTGAAATGTGAAAAATTACATTCAGAAGTTTTTCTTATTCCTGGCCAAGAAAGCGCCAGAGTGTTTGAGAAACGTTGGTAATAGTGACCGTCCGCCCACCCCCAATCCCCACGTTAAGCTATCTGTGTTATCGCTACAAATTCCCAAACTGTAAATATCAAAAACAGCATCACCATAGCAACCAGTCTGTTGCTACGGGTGGGATGCATGGAGCGCGTGTCCAAGGGCTATCGCTCTTCACAACTATAAACATTTCAGTGCTGAAACGTCCCACCAGCTCCAGATACACAAGTCAGCACGGCTTTGAGAGTCTGAGACACACGCCTGTAGACAGCATGATAACCTGGAAACCCTCTTATAAACACATCATATAGCCAGGAAGTTTAAGTGGATAATACTTTTTATATGTGAGCCAGTTCTCTACAAAACTAAAAATGTTTAAACATTCTTATCATTTCTTAAATTGACCTTTTACTGTCTTTCCTTGTGATCCAAGCCTGATGTTTTTTTTAGAGCTGTTTGGGCACACAGTCCAGTCCAAGTTTCATATAAGTGTCTGAAATCCGATGCATTTGATTCCTGATCATTTTTGCACAGATCCCTACTTACAGTGCATTATTTGGGTGTAAAGTCTTTAGTTAATGTAGTTAATGTTAATGTAGCCCAAGTTAAGTAAAAGATACCCACATCGCTAGGTACAAAAACAGTTTCTGGCTGAAATGTTATGAATGATAGTGGAATTTGGAAGCATGAAAGGAAGAAGCTTGGAGAAGGAGAAGAAGATGGAGATTAGGCTTAATACATATATCAAATTAAAAAGACGGGCTTGAAAGCTACAAGCCTGCTGCACTTCCTCTGAACCTGACGCGTCTGATTGGGCCATTTTAGGTCTCAGTAGACCCAGACAGAGATTAAAGGACTAATCCAGGATAATTTTGTTTTATGAATTGAATGTGATTATGTGGATGAGAGTAGTTGAGGCTGGATTATTTATTTCCCAGGCTCTGCTTGCTTCTCTATGCTAGCAGGCTGTCAGAGACTATTAGCTGTTAGCAGGTTAGTTCCAGAACCAGAGACTGAGACAGTTGGAGGTGTCTGCAGGGCAGATGTTGCAGTTACAAACACACTGAGTTTATCTAAAGAGCTCAGAGCTCCTTCCGCCTGTCTGCTTCTGATGAGATATATGCCGGTGATTAACTGTGATATATATTTAAATGTGAGGCTGTGTGTGTTAGTGAGTGTGTTTGGTATGAGGGATGTGTGTGTGTGTGTGTGTGTGTGTGTGTGTGTGTGTTTGGTATGAGGGTCATACCACA